>LNAC01000170.1:330542-335542 GCA_002007465.1 Ailurus styani | reverse complement strand
GCTGTTGCTGCCACATTGATTTAGTTTAAAAATTAATTGTATTAGATTGTTAATACAAAATTTTATGAACATCTATAATTGGAAATTTTGAATAGAACATTTTATCATTTTATATAGGGTAAAAATATACTTCAGAAATTTAGAAATAGGAATTTGTCAAACATTATAGTCAGAATTTTGCTTACCTGCCTCTCATTTTGGATCCAAGTAGGTGTTGTATAGAATGTGGTTAACAGGCTCTTAACAGGTAAGTTGAAAAAGTGTTCCTTGCTCAGTTTAATCTGAGAGGGGATGAGGTAAAGTTTAACGTGTTTCCTTGTAGGGTTATTCAAAAGCTTTCGCTGTGTGCATCTTTAAGAGTGGAAAAGAGTATGCAATATTTCCTAAGCTTTATTCATAAAAATCTTTTTCTTCTGACCACATCTCTTAACATCTCTTGGAAGAGCATCCCTTTGTGTTCTGTGAGAGAAAACAATTGTTAACACATTTGAGAAATTGACAGTTTAGTTACATTTACATGGTAAATTAGAAGGTAGATTTGCCCACTACATATAAACATTTTGAGTCAGCTCCCATGTCTTTTTTTTTTTTTTTTAAGATTTTATGTTTAAGTAATCTCTACACTCAACATGGGACTCGAATGTACAACCCTGAGGTCAGGTGTTGCATGCTTTACAGACTGAGCCAGCCAGGTGCCCCACCCCATGTCTTTCTTTAACCCCCAGTGCTGCTGTTATTACCTGGGTTTTTTAGGTTAACCAGAGAAAGGTGTTTATTATAGGTATGTCCATATATAATCATGGTAGTCTATCCACAGAATCAGGATCCTGAAAGATTCTGTCAAGTAACTCCTCTGAAATAGTCCAGGAAGACTGTGTAGAACAACATGCAAAAAGTTGTGATGCTCTTAAAATGACATAAAGTTCATTGTATATTCTTCTGTTTTTGTGAGGTAAAATTAGAGGATTTTTATGTTCTTACATACATTGTTCATGGGGCAAGAGCCAAATTAGGGTGGTGTGCCTCCAGTTGTGAAAATGCAGCATTTTTAAAAAACATTTCATTATTTATTTATTCATTTATTTTAGAGAGGAGGGGGGAAGGGCAGAGGGAGAGGGAGAATCTTAAAAGCAGGCACTGTGCCCAGCGTGGGGCCCGAAGCAGGGCTCAGTCTCCCAACCCTGAGACCATGACCTGTGATGAAATCAAGAGTTGGGTGCTTAACTGACTGAGCCATTCTCTCATGCCCCAAAATGCGACATTTTAAAACAATGTTTACCAACAAATTCAGAAAGTTAGGCTATAAAATAACTATTTTACCCTGAGTAAACAATTCAAGAATAAAAAGGTGAAGTATTAGAGATACACAAACTTTTTAAAAACTACAGATTATATTTAATGTGACACAGACAAATATTTGTAGGACTTCAGAATCATTGGGAATCACTAAATCTAGAATAATTTGGAAAATTTTACTATATTGAATTTTAAAACCAGATTTGCTAGCTGTTAAAACTGTATCACATAGAGCTCTATATCAGGTATCATTACCAAATATTATTTAAGCAATTAAAGACTTAAAAATTTGGCTCGAATGGAAAAAAAATGATTTAAACATGGTAAAGTATGAAATAAATATATATTTAAAGTAGGCTCTTTAGCGTGTACTGCATTACTCTATTTGTATATCTTTGGATAGGAATACAGTATGAAAGTTATTTTTAGCGCTTAACATTTTTCTGAATGGATATTATCAGTTAATGATTATTTTGTTATTCTTTCATTATAATAAGGGCTTAAACAAGATCCCAGTATCGGTAATATAAACACAGAAGAAATCTTTGTTTCTACTTGAACCATTTTGACCTAATGAACACATCTTGGTACAACAACCTGAAAAAATACATTACGTATCAAAGTACCTTTGTATAATATTCATCGTCCCAAAGCCATGAGTTTTTCTCTTCATCCTAGAGCTCTACAACTAAAAAAATCCCATATTTAGCTCCCAAATGTTCTCATCAGTAATTCCAAGAATAACTTGAGTTAATGTATCCCCAAGAATAATTACTATAGTAAAATGTCATTAGATTGGGCTTATTTTATAATTTGATAAAATTCAGGTATTCTAACTAATGTTACATTAGGTTATTTATGAGAAGTGACAGTTATGAGTCAGCTAAAGTCATTTTCATTAAATGATATTTTCTTCGCTCATTTTAGTTTTGATAACATTAATTTGGACTAACTGTATACTTATGACTGTCTGAATGTTTTCGGCAAACTGGACTGTTTCACAGAACAGAATGATGGGATTGGATATTCCTCTGTAATACTATAGTTTGTTGGGGTCCTCTTTTAGATGCTGTCTCAAATCCCTTTTAGATCTAAGTTATGTGTAACAAAATTAGAAGTAAATTATGAATAATAATGGTACAAATGCCATTCTTCCACTGTAGTACTGTTTAGCTGCCATGTTTTCAGTTTTCTTCTTTTAATGCATCTAAGATTGAATTGGCTGGGTTTGGTTTGATTTGGTTTGTAGCTGCATCACACTCTGGTTCATACTGAGCATGCAAGCCGGGGCTACTTTATCTAGTACTTGTATGATTCTGATGTTGATAGCTCAAGTTGGAAAAAAGAGCATAATTTTAGAGTGGGATAATGATGAGCTCACGTCTCTCTTTTTTTATTTTTTATTTATTTATTTATTTATTTATTTATTTATTTGACAGAGAAAGAGAGAGAGATCACAAGTAGGCAGAGAGACAGGCAGAGAGAGAAGGAAGCAGGCTCCCTGCTGAGCAGAGAGCCCGATGTGGGGCTCAATCCCAGGACCCTGAGATCATGAACTGAGCTGAATAAAGGCAGAGGTTTTAACCCACTGAGCCACCCAGGCGCCCGATGACCTCACTTTTTAACTTAGTTCAGTTAGTTGCTGGTAGGATGCCTAACAAATGGAGATGTTATTAAGACAGAGATGTATGTGGGTTTGGACAGAAGATAAAAAGTAAATGTACAGAGAGATTTGTGATTTTTAGGTGATAATTAAAACCGTCAGAGGTTTTTGTATGGAGATGAAGCAGCTGTGGGAGGTGCTGCTACTTTTTCATAGAAACTCAAGCAGAACCTATTCACAGTACCTTTAGCCCTTTCATTACTATATACTTTTCACTCTCACTGGTATCTCAAAACCTTTAAGGGACAGTTTAGAGGAGTAGTAATTAATTTTACAATTTTGCATTATTAATTCCTAGGATAAGCTTATTAGTCCTTGAGAGTCGTTAATATTGCAAAGAAAATAGTGGTATTGGTTTTGTATTTGTCGTGCATCATCTTAGCTGTTTATAAAAGCATGTATTGTATTTGAACAGTGACTATAACTTGAAACATTTTCAGTTTAGGAGATTAATTGAAGGTTACTGGGAGATGATAAGGTAACAAGTACTGTAAATTAATCATTTAATTTCTTTGATTTAGATACACAAGAAATTGATAGCTTGTTGCTTCCAGTGATGGGAACTGAGCCACTGGGGGTAGGGTGTGGGTGGCAGGTTGCCTTTTCACTTTGTACTCTTTTGTGCTATTCACATTTTGAACTATGGATTGATTTTACTTTGGGAACAGATAAAAGAAATTTAAATTTTGAAAGTTGCTTTATTTACTTCAAACACAAGGCAGTATGATGTGTTAGTATTGATACTTGAAGTTAGAAGTCATGATTTCAAATCCTAATTTCACCATCGCCTGGCCAGCTGACGTTAGCTGTCTCATTTCACCTCTTCGAATCATAGTTTCCCATTCGCCCTACTTACCTCTCAGGATAATTGTGAATTCACTCAAATATGTGAGGCACATACCCTGATGGGTGCTGAGAGGAGACACCTTTTCAGTCGTATGGACATCAACTATCAAGTGTAGAACTAGACCCCAAAAAATTTTTTTAAGATTTTATTTATTAGAGAGCACAAGCAGGGGGAGGCCAAGGGGGAGGGAGAAGTAGACTCCCTGCTGAGCAGGGCACCCCAGAACTAGACGAAATTTTAACCTATTTTGATAAGTCCTATATGCTTTGAAGATTAGTAGGAAGGAAAAAAAAGATTAGTAGGAAGAATTTACAGTAGCAGCTTGGGAGTGGTAAGGAAGAGGTTAGTGTGGTCCTTCTAGAAGACAAGGACATTTGAGTTTATGAAGAATAAGTGGGGTGGGGAAAGAGGATAATGAGTGAGAGAAGGTATTTTGTTAAGGAAAAGCTCTGGCTCTGTCTCATCTGATGTATGTTTGTGTGTAGCACATTTTTGTTTTATCTATTTTAAGACAGTACTGTAGCATGTTCTTCCTCAGTTTTGCTAATCCCCAAAATTTTGGCTATAATTATTAGTTGAAATTTGGAGAAATCTGATTTGGGACTTTATAGCCAACACAAAAGAATTAGTAAAGAATCAGTAAAACTCAGCCAGGTTTTTAGTACATACATTTTACTGTATAGACCATAAGTGTTAAATCATCAGATTCTGATGTTAGCCTTCAGTTCTTTCTTACTAAGGAACTAGTGAGAATTCTTAATTCAGGGGCTAAGGCTCTAATTTGCAGTCCACTTGCTTTTTTACCAAGTGAGCAGATTTTTATTCCCTTCATCTTTCTTGGTATTTTTGTCCCCATGTACTTCTGTATTTCTTCTTTGTGCCTGGTATCTCATTACTGTCCCTTAGTCTTCAAAAGCCTAAAATTGACTCTAAATAGTCTTTTACTTTGATTTCTGTGACTGCTTTCTCCTGGTGTGTTTAGCAGAAAAACTTGTTGCCTACTTTATTTGCTAAGTCATGTATATAACTTTTACTGATCTTGAATTTTTTTTCCGTCTTCGTGGGAAAGATACAAATTTTAAATCCATTTAACAAGAAGCTATTGAGCTCCTCATTTATAAGTGCATACTGTTTACTTGGTGCCATATTGTTTCCTTTGTAGCACCATTAAATGTCTTACCCCAGAATAGTTTA
>LNAC01000170.1:322563-330315 GCA_002007465.1 Ailurus styani | reverse complement strand
CCCCCCTCTTCTTGGTCTTATCAACATTACAGGTTTCCTCTTCTTGGTCTTATTAACATTACAGGTTTCCTCTTCTTGGTCTTATTAGCATCAGGTGACTTCAAGCATATATATAAGTATATATATATATATATATATATATATATATATATATATATATCTCTGAAAAGGAACATTGGTGGTGGGACTTTTGGCTTCAATATACTGAAGCACTGGTCTTAGTACATTTCCCTGGGCTAGATGGCCAGGGAGGAAAAGTGATCCAACTGAAAATGACTGGCCTTCTCTATAGAGTACATTTCAGACTTCTCTGATCTAACCCAGATTTAGAAATGTGTTTTATTTTACATCGTGACACAGTATACATACCCACACACACTCGTTTGAAACAAAAGTTTAATGAAATAGTCCCATTTTTATCACTTACAATGTACTGTGTTATTTCCACTTCCATTCTATTTTCTTTCATTGAAACAATGATTATCACAACCCACTGATTTGATTTCAGGAGTCATGGATTACAACTCTGACTAATGGGTTACAACCAGCCATTTGGGAACACTCCTTTATAGAAGTAGGTGGTGACTAGAATCTATTTTCAAACTAGTCAGTTCAACAAGCAGAATCATAACCAAGTGGGAGCCCTTGGTATGCGAAGATGACGACTAACAGTTACTCAATACCTGCATGATGCAGCATTCGACCATGAACTGGACTTACTTTATTTTCACTACCTTATTTTAGAGCAGTTGGTTCTTCTGTTTTAATGAGGAAATTGAGGCACAAAGAGGTAGGTAACTCATTTAAGATCATATAAATAGCAAAGGTCAGAACTAAGGTTTGAACTTAATGCAAGTTAGTCTGCCTAACTCCAAAGCCCATACATTTGCACCATATCACTGTGTCTCCAAGTAACATTGCAATATACATGCTAAACTTGGAAGGGAATTAGTGACATTTAGGTGTCTTCAAAATTTTATAGTGGAAAATAACAATAAAAAGCCCCATTAAATGTGAGTTGAGACAGGCATAAACATTGACAAACAGTTAAATACTGATAGATTATATTGGCTTTCCAGAGAGCTTAAGTTCTTCATGCCTCTGCTCATCTAAGAGGTAGTGGTAATATCCTTAAGGCTGAGATATATGGGGTTTTCTTGTTGGTAAGGTAAATGAAATGTTCAGAGGCTTTACTACTGCACCAGAGCGGATAATAAGGCAATTAGAACTGTTAAATTGATGAAACACCAGACTGGGATGAATTATGTCATGAACTGCAGAGAAACAAGAAATTTTAAAGCAACTTTTGAGACTAAAGATGAAAGATATCTCAGTAAAATGAAGGGAAATTGATAGTTAAACTTAAAGTGCTAGATTTATTGACCTGAACAACCCAACTAAGCATTTTAGGGCCAGTTTCAGAATATTATTTATCAGCTTTGTAAATAAATAGAAAAAAATTGTCAATTTATGCTGATAGTTTAATTTCTTCTATTAATAAAATGAATTTAGGATGTGTTTCTTCTTCATTTTTTTGAGCGGTAATACACCCTAGGAATCATCTAGTCCATCCTCCTCATTTTACAGATACTGAACCTGAGACCTAGAGAAATTAAGCACCTTACTCAGGATCACATTACAAAGTCAAGAATTAGAACTAGAACCTAGGTCACCTGATTTCATTGACTTACCTTTTATTTCACCTGAATAGGAACGTTGATAAATGGCTTCTCATGTAAGTTGATTTATGGGATACTGTACTTACTTTAAAATTCTCATCACATAAATAACTCATTGCTAACAGATAATGTACTGTTTGCCAAAAATAATTGAAAACTGATCACTGGATATCAAGGCTAGCCTTTCATATTTGGTAAGGAGTGGACTCTCTGCTGTTTTTGTTTTAACAAAGGCATGGGTCATACTTTCACTGTAAGAATCATCTGCAAATATGATTATCCTCACATAGAAGACACTTCTTTTGGTAGATTCCTTAGCAATATGAGCCTTTTCATTTTTAAGAACCTCAGGTGATAACTGTTGGTTTAAACAGACAGGAAAATGATTGAAGTATAAGATCTGTCTTCCTTCAGAAAGCTTTTTGGGATGTTGTTCTCGTGTTTCCAAAAGTCCTGAGTTCTAGAAACCATATATAATATGCCCCTAGTTTAAGTAGGCACAACTAAATTCCATTGTTCAGTTACTAAGTGTTAAATCTTGAATATCCATCCTCTGTATGAATTTTAATGTGATTAGACAGATTGACTATTAATTGAGATACTATTTATGTAACCAGCTCAACTGTAAAGCATTACATAGTTGGATGTCCTTAAGATACAACTATTTAGATCAAAGTTATTTGAAGAAGAAATCACTTTAAGAGAATTGAAATTGTTCTGAGTGAGTTGAGGAAAGCTTCTTGGAGGAGATGACATTTGAGGCATATTTTGAGTGAGTAATAGAGGTAAGTAGGTGAGGATAGGAGATGAGTTATTTCTTAGCAAAAGAAATAAGATAAAAATCTCCAAAGCTTATTTAGAAAATGAATAGGACATATTTGGGGCACGGCATGGACATTATGACTAGAGTGTAAAAAGCATGAAATATATAATGAAAATACACCCTGAGGGTCTTTAATATTCTTTTGAGAAATTTGTAATTCTAGAGATACGGTTTCTTTTTGAGTATTTGAGTAAAGCAAGGAAATTCTGGGGATAGTTTGAAAGCTCATTGTGGAGGTAGTGAACACTAGTTTCCTAGTGTTTCATTTTTTTTTTTTCCAGCCAGATTAGAACTTAAAATCATGGACTCTGATGGAGTATGGACCTCTGACAGACTACTGTGCTATGTAGTAGTGGTTGCACAAAGTTTATTTAAAATGTTTTGAAAATTTTGTTTAGTGGCAATAATCCTGTTTTTTTTAATGCAAGCCTATTTGTAAAGCATATAAAACTGGCCTTTGCATGTTTGCCACCAGCTAATGTCACCATTTAGAATGCATGTAAGGTATGTACATAATAATTGAAGAGTGAACAATAAACATATGGGTATGCGAAGGACAAATTAAGCAAAATAAACTTGAATGCTCTTAGTGTGTTTACTTTTTTCTTTTGAGAATTTATTCTTTATTGCTTAAAAATGAAGGAAACATGTGGCAAAATATAGTCAAAAAAAGGGAGGGGGAAGGTCAAATATTTTACATCTTCCATAATAGCGTATGTGGTAAGGAGGAGCCTCCATTTATTGATACATTATTATTCTATCCTCAGGTTATTAAATAGTGTCAGCTGGCCCTAGGATTTGGTTCAAAACTTAAGTAAAAAACCCAAACAAATCCATTATTCATTTAGAAAAAGACCATATGTTTCACAAATAGCATTGTGTTTACTTTTTAATAGAGTAGAATTATAAAATTAATACTCAATGGAAGGAAGCTAATTTCTCATTTTTACTAAAATGATGAATACGATTTTAGTAAATTTAAATTCAAGTTAGTTGTAAATATGGACTAAAAACTAGCAGTTGAATAATACCAAAGGTAATGATGGCACCATATAGAATAGTGGGGTAGAGCTCTGCATGATACCATAGGTGTTATGTTAAATACGTTTTTATTTAAATCATATTAATTACCTGGAAGAAGACATGCAAGGAAATCCACAAAGATGCAGATTTTAGATTGTAATTAGAACAGAGAACTGAAAAGTGATGAGGCATGCCTAGGTAGATAAACATAGTGAAATTTCCTTTGTAAAATTCCATTGAGGGGAAAATGGAGCAGATGAAATGCATTAAAAATGTTTGCTTCTAATTTGGCATTTGCCAGTCTTAGTAAATATTGAGTACCCCAGTTAAGAACCTGTGTTTTCATGTTGTAATTCTATGTATCCAGGATATCAGCAAACCAAAATCGCTTTATAGCGTGTAAAACCTAGATGTGTGGTTTCATAGAACATAGATGTCCATTTGTTTAAGAGAAAATTTTTAAGATTGAGAGAAATTTTGAAACAGGAAACTTATAATCACTACTCTTTGTCTACGATGCTATAGCTCTAGAAAATGTTTTTAGTAGTGTCCCAAGTCACTAATTAGGAAGACATTTTCATTTTTTCTTTAAAAATACCTTAAGGAGAAAAGATTATAGTATTTCTCCATCTATCAGTAATGCCTACCTTAATACCTTAATATTAAATTAATGAGACTCTACCTGGAAATGACGTCTCAAATCTTCTAAAAAACAAAACCAAAATTGTTAACTGTCTTTCATCTTACCATTAAATTAAAATACTATATTTTATGGAAACTCCTTTCTTTCTTTCTTTCTTTCTTTTTTTTAAGATTTTATTTATTTATTTGACAGAGAGACAGAGAGCACAAGTAGGCAGAGCAGGAGAGGGAGAGAGGCTTTCCACAGAGCAGGGAGCCTGATGGGGGACTTGATCCCAGGACCCTGGGATCTTAACCCATTGAGCCACCCAGGTGCCTGGGAAACTCCTTTCTTATCCACATAAAATCTAAAAGCCATAAAGATAAGATTGAGAGACTTGACTATATAAACGTTATAAAATAAATTTTTTCTAGGGAAATAGAGCAAAACCAAGGCCAAAGGAAGAAAAACAAGGTAGAAAGACAAATGACACATTAGGGAAAGTATTTACCAGCTACATGACAAATAAAGGATGGAGATCTAGAATATACAAAGAGCTCCTATAAATTAAAGAGAGGAACACACCAGTATAAAAACAGGTATGAATATGAACAGGAAATTTGCACATAGAGGAAGAAGTAGGATTGGATGACATGAAATAGTAGTAGCACTACAAACTACTTATGGTTCTAAGCAGTTTACAGATATTAACCCATTTAGTTCTCCCAGCTACTGTTACTGGCAGATACTATTTTATCTGTGCTTTACAGTTGAGGAAATAGGCACCAAAAGTTTAAGGAACTTTGAACTAGTGGAACTAGCATTTAAATTCAGACAGCCTGGCTCTAGACCCTGAATGATTGTATCTTACTGATAATCATAGAAATGCAGGTAAGCACAGCAATATTGGTCACCTGTAATACTGGCATAAATGAGAACACCAGTACCAAATGTTGGTGAGAGAAATGGGCTCTCACTGTTGGTAGAAAGATCATTGGTACCATCTCTGTGGAGGTCAGTTTGACAGTTTATATCATGAAGTAAAATGTATAAACCCTTTGACCTAGAAATACTATGCTAAGATTTTCATCTAGAGAGGTTAAGCAGAGAATAGTATAGATGTACATACAGTGATGTTCATCTCACTGTATAATAATATTGAAAAATTGGAAACTATAAATATTCATTGATAGGATGTTACTTAAGGTATCCTGCATGTAGTCATTGAAACACTGTACAGTTATTAAAAAATACTTGGTGGAGGGCTGTATGCATTGCTGTGGAAGGACTTTTACAATCTATTGAGTTTGACTAGACTGAGATCACCGTGAGGGAATGGGTAGTGGTTATCTTATTCATTGTCCACATTGTAAGCATGTGCCAAGCAGTGTACATGCTGGATGGATGGATATGGATATGGATGGGTGGGTGGATGGGTGGAAGGAAAGAAGGATATAGTATAGTGTAAAGATTTTAAGATTTGGAACTGGAAGTTTTTTGTCCTTGTACCCTCTTAGTAACAGCACACCATTTGAATTCAAGTCCTTTAAAACATTGGTGTTCTATAAATATTTCTGTAAAAAGGAGCAAGTTAGCTTGCATTAACATCTGTGCCAGTTTCCTAGGGCTTCCATAATAAAATTACCACAAACTAGGTGACTTAATACAACTAAAATTTATTCTCTCATATTTCTGCATGCTGAAAGTCTGAAATCATGGTGTCAGTAAGGCCATGCTCCTCCCTTCAAAGTCTCTAGGCTAGAATCCCTTCTTGCCTTTTCTAGCCTTTGATGAGTCCCAACTATCTTTGGCATTCCTTGGCTGATGGCAGCCTAACTCTGGACTCTTGTCTCTGCGTTCTTCCTTCTCTGTCTCCTCTATAAAAGACACCAGTCATTGGATTTAGAGTCCACCCCAATCTAGGATGACCTCATCTCAATGAATTATCTCTACAAAGAACCTGTTTCCAAATAAGATCACATTCTGAGGTTTTGGGTTGACATAAATTTTTGGCAACACTGTACAACCCACTATAACATCTCAGCTGAATACAGCCTTAAGGACAGACTTTTTCTGAATATCTAAGCTATCAAATTTAACTTTTTAAAAGATAGCAAAAATTACTTCAATTTAACTATTCAGACTGGAAATATTTATAATTTATTTTATGTACAACGGTTAATACTTAGGGATACATTAAAATATTACCCAAGAAATTATAATATTTAATTTCAGAGGATAAAAAAATCATCATTTATGTAGATCATAACAAAGAAACAAAGGTGTATGAAAGAGAGAATGGGTCTTGTCTTAGTCTTGTAAGACTAGACCACTAACTAAGTGCCTGTATTGTCTTTTCCCCAAAGAGAGTGTGATAAGTATGTTAACATGAAGGAAGTTTGGTCAACAGTGAAAGCACAGAGAAGGAAAATAACAGGGTAAATTTGTGAGTTTTGTCCATCTAAGCATTGTCTAGGAGATGGGCTTTCTGAGTATACTTTTACTGTTTGTGAGACCACTCTATCTCTTAAGGAAAACAGTAGTTTTTTAACTTTGTTTTTTAGCAATGGAACCTTTTTTCCTCTAAAAGAAATCTTACATAGATTTCAAGCACATAAAACAGCAACAAAAAAAGAGCCTCTGAGACACCTCCTTAGAACGTTAATGCTTAAGCTGTGAAATACTCTATTTATCAAATTCTCTTTTCTGGTTTCATACTCACTAGTCAACTTTCTGGTAAGGCTGTGGTTTTTTACGGAGGTCTGCCTGTCATGAGAGAATGGGTTGGCCTTTAGGATCAGCGTTTTCTAGTGCTGCTAACATTGTGGTCTTCATTGTATATTAATAAATTGGCATTCTAGCATTATACATTAGCATCATTAATCACTGTTATTCTACCCTTAAAACATGATTCCACTCTTAGTGGGCTGACAAAATAAGTTTTGAACCTAAGAAACTGAACCTAGGCCATGATTAATTGACCAAAGAAGGAAAGTCTTTTTAGTGAGGCCCTTCAATAGACTACCTCCTGGCTTTTCCAAGTGGAACACAGCTTGACGTAGTCATCGGCATCAAGAGTTTGACTTCCCATTAAAGTTTTCTTTGTTTTTAAGTAGAGGCTATCAATGTCATTTAACCTTTTTTTAAAAAAACACTCAGATTTACCACTGTTCTGTGTGATAAATAAGTAATCCCCTTAGGAATTATTAAGTTATCAAGGATTTATATATTACATGAAGTACCTACTTGCCTTAGTTTATAAGGTTCTTCTTTCTCTACCCTAGTCAGATTTTCATCGTTGATTCTTTCATCAGAATGCCTGTCTGTAGTACTAGTTTTCCGTATTAACTTAAAATACAATAAACCAAGCTTATAGAATTACAGATTTATAAGAAATTATATTTATAAAATTATACTTAAAGAATAACTGCTCTTAATGAGGACATGAAGATCTCTCCTGTAAATCTTAAGTATAAACTTCACTGTAAAATTGGACCTTTATTTTGGCTCTTCTATGTCCCTTTGTTGTTGTTTTCCATAATACTGTTTCATTTAGGTAAAGGTGCATGCTACCCACTTTTCAGATAGTAGATAATAGATTACAG
>LNAC01000170.1:257563-317563 GCA_002007465.1 Ailurus styani | reverse complement strand
TCGAAAAAAAAAAACTGCACTCATTATGGAATTTGGCTAAAGAGCCTTTATTACCATTCAGATATCATATGTAAGGTAGAAAAACAAACTTATATTAGGAAAAGTTGGACTCGATTTTTAAAAAACATTTTCTCTTACAGTAGTGTTACTATAGGATTTTTTAAACTAAATATATTGCTTGATAATATGACAAGGTGGTATGACCAAATACTTTTCTACTAAAATGTGGATTATTTACAAACAAACTAAAATTTAAAAGATAGAATAGTTACAAAGTTCATTGTCATTAATTCAATATTAATTACACTAACATAGAGATATATATTGGTATTAGTTAAGCTGTTGCTGCCACATTGATTTAGTTTAAAAATTAATTGTATTAGATTGTTAATACAAAATTTTATGAACATCTATAATTGGAAATTTTGAATAGAACATTTTATCATTTTATATAGGGTAAAAATATACTTCAGAAATTTAGAAATAGGAATTTGTCAAACATTATAGTCAGAATTTTGCTTACCTGCCTCTCATTTTGGATCCAAGTAGGTGTTGTATAGAATGTGGTTAACAGGCTCTTAACAGGTAAGTTGAAAAAGTGTTCCTTGCTCAGTTTAATCTGAGAGGGGATGAGGTAAAGTTTAACGTGTTTCCTTGTAGGGTTATTCAAAAGCTTTCGCTGTGTGCATCTTTAAGAGTGGAAAAGAGTATGCAATATTTCCTAAGCTTTATTCATAAAAATCTTTTTCTTCTGACCACATCTCTTAACATCTCTTGGAAGAGCATCCCTTTGTGTTCTGTGAGAGAAAACAATTGTTAACACATTTGAGAAATTGACAGTTTAGTTACATTTACATGGTAAATTAGAAGGTAGATTTGCCCACTACATATAAACATTTTGAGTCAGCTCCCATGTCTTTTTTTTTTTTTTTTAAGATTTTATGTTTAAGTAATCTCTACACTCAACATGGGACTCGAATGTACAACCCTGAGGTCAGGTGTTGCATGCTTTACAGACTGAGCCAGCCAGGTGCCCCACCCCATGTCTTTCTTTAACCCCCAGTGCTGCTGTTATTACCTGGGTTTTTTAGGTTAACCAGAGAAAGGTGTTTATTATAGGTATGTCCATATATAATCATGGTAGTCTATCCACAGAATCAGGATCCTGAAAGATTCTGTCAAGTAACTCCTCTGAAATAGTCCAGGAAGACTGTGTAGAACAACATGCAAAAAGTTGTGATGCTCTTAAAATGACATAAAGTTCATTGTATATTCTTCTGTTTTTGTGAGGTAAAATTAGAGGATTTTTATGTTCTTACATACATTGTTCATGGGGCAAGAGCCAAATTAGGGTGGTGTGCCTCCAGTTGTGAAAATGCAGCATTTTTAAAAAACATTTCATTATTTATTTATTCATTTATTTTAGAGAGGAGGGGGGAAGGGCAGAGGGAGAGGGAGAATCTTAAAAGCAGGCACTGTGCCCAGCGTGGGGCCCGAAGCAGGGCTCAGTCTCCCAACCCTGAGACCATGACCTGTGATGAAATCAAGAGTTGGGTGCTTAACTGACTGAGCCATTCTCTCATGCCCCAAAATGCGACATTTTAAAACAATGTTTACCAACAAATTCAGAAAGTTAGGCTATAAAATAACTATTTTACCCTGAGTAAACAATTCAAGAATAAAAAGGTGAAGTATTAGAGATACACAAACTTTTTAAAAACTACAGATTATATTTAATGTGACACAGACAAATATTTGTAGGACTTCAGAATCATTGGGAATCACTAAATCTAGAATAATTTGGAAAATTTTACTATATTGAATTTTAAAACCAGATTTGCTAGCTGTTAAAACTGTATCACATAGAGCTCTATATCAGGTATCATTACCAAATATTATTTAAGCAATTAAAGACTTAAAAATTTGGCTCGAATGGAAAAAAAATGATTTAAACATGGTAAAGTATGAAATAAATATATATTTAAAGTAGGCTCTTTAGCGTGTACTGCATTACTCTATTTGTATATCTTTGGATAGGAATACAGTATGAAAGTTATTTTTAGCGCTTAACATTTTTCTGAATGGATATTATCAGTTAATGATTATTTTGTTATTCTTTCATTATAATAAGGGCTTAAACAAGATCCCAGTATCGGTAATATAAACACAGAAGAAATCTTTGTTTCTACTTGAACCATTTTGACCTAATGAACACATCTTGGTACAACAACCTGAAAAAATACATTACGTATCAAAGTACCTTTGTATAATATTCATCGTCCCAAAGCCATGAGTTTTTCTCTTCATCCTAGAGCTCTACAACTAAAAAAATCCCATATTTAGCTCCCAAATGTTCTCATCAGTAATTCCAAGAATAACTTGAGTTAATGTATCCCCAAGAATAATTACTATAGTAAAATGTCATTAGATTGGGCTTATTTTATAATTTGATAAAATTCAGGTATTCTAACTAATGTTACATTAGGTTATTTATGAGAAGTGACAGTTATGAGTCAGCTAAAGTCATTTTCATTAAATGATATTTTCTTCGCTCATTTTAGTTTTGATAACATTAATTTGGACTAACTGTATACTTATGACTGTCTGAATGTTTTCGGCAAACTGGACTGTTTCACAGAACAGAATGATGGGATTGGATATTCCTCTGTAATACTATAGTTTGTTGGGGTCCTCTTTTAGATGCTGTCTCAAATCCCTTTTAGATCTAAGTTATGTGTAACAAAATTAGAAGTAAATTATGAATAATAATGGTACAAATGCCATTCTTCCACTGTAGTACTGTTTAGCTGCCATGTTTTCAGTTTTCTTCTTTTAATGCATCTAAGATTGAATTGGCTGGGTTTGGTTTGATTTGGTTTGTAGCTGCATCACACTCTGGTTCATACTGAGCATGCAAGCCGGGGCTACTTTATCTAGTACTTGTATGATTCTGATGTTGATAGCTCAAGTTGGAAAAAAGAGCATAATTTTAGAGTGGGATAATGATGAGCTCACGTCTCTCTTTTTTTATTTTTTATTTATTTATTTATTTATTTATTTATTTATTTGACAGAGAAAGAGAGAGAGATCACAAGTAGGCAGAGAGACAGGCAGAGAGAGAAGGAAGCAGGCTCCCTGCTGAGCAGAGAGCCCGATGTGGGGCTCAATCCCAGGACCCTGAGATCATGAACTGAGCTGAATAAAGGCAGAGGTTTTAACCCACTGAGCCACCCAGGCGCCCGATGACCTCACTTTTTAACTTAGTTCAGTTAGTTGCTGGTAGGATGCCTAACAAATGGAGATGTTATTAAGACAGAGATGTATGTGGGTTTGGACAGAAGATAAAAAGTAAATGTACAGAGAGATTTGTGATTTTTAGGTGATAATTAAAACCGTCAGAGGTTTTTGTATGGAGATGAAGCAGCTGTGGGAGGTGCTGCTACTTTTTCATAGAAACTCAAGCAGAACCTATTCACAGTACCTTTAGCCCTTTCATTACTATATACTTTTCACTCTCACTGGTATCTCAAAACCTTTAAGGGACAGTTTAGAGGAGTAGTAATTAATTTTACAATTTTGCATTATTAATTCCTAGGATAAGCTTATTAGTCCTTGAGAGTCGTTAATATTGCAAAGAAAATAGTGGTATTGGTTTTGTATTTGTCGTGCATCATCTTAGCTGTTTATAAAAGCATGTATTGTATTTGAACAGTGACTATAACTTGAAACATTTTCAGTTTAGGAGATTAATTGAAGGTTACTGGGAGATGATAAGGTAACAAGTACTGTAAATTAATCATTTAATTTCTTTGATTTAGATACACAAGAAATTGATAGCTTGTTGCTTCCAGTGATGGGAACTGAGCCACTGGGGGTAGGGTGTGGGTGGCAGGTTGCCTTTTCACTTTGTACTCTTTTGTGCTATTCACATTTTGAACTATGGATTGATTTTACTTTGGGAACAGATAAAAGAAATTTAAATTTTGAAAGTTGCTTTATTTACTTCAAACACAAGGCAGTATGATGTGTTAGTATTGATACTTGAAGTTAGAAGTCATGATTTCAAATCCTAATTTCACCATCGCCTGGCCAGCTGACGTTAGCTGTCTCATTTCACCTCTTCGAATCATAGTTTCCCATTCGCCCTACTTACCTCTCAGGATAATTGTGAATTCACTCAAATATGTGAGGCACATACCCTGATGGGTGCTGAGAGGAGACACCTTTTCAGTCGTATGGACATCAACTATCAAGTGTAGAACTAGACCCCAAAAAATTTTTTTAAGATTTTATTTATTAGAGAGCACAAGCAGGGGGAGGCCAAGGGGGAGGGAGAAGTAGACTCCCTGCTGAGCAGGGCACCCCAGAACTAGACGAAATTTTAACCTATTTTGATAAGTCCTATATGCTTTGAAGATTAGTAGGAAGGAAAAAAAAGATTAGTAGGAAGAATTTACAGTAGCAGCTTGGGAGTGGTAAGGAAGAGGTTAGTGTGGTCCTTCTAGAAGACAAGGACATTTGAGTTTATGAAGAATAAGTGGGGTGGGGAAAGAGGATAATGAGTGAGAGAAGGTATTTTGTTAAGGAAAAGCTCTGGCTCTGTCTCATCTGATGTATGTTTGTGTGTAGCACATTTTTGTTTTATCTATTTTAAGACAGTACTGTAGCATGTTCTTCCTCAGTTTTGCTAATCCCCAAAATTTTGGCTATAATTATTAGTTGAAATTTGGAGAAATCTGATTTGGGACTTTATAGCCAACACAAAAGAATTAGTAAAGAATCAGTAAAACTCAGCCAGGTTTTTAGTACATACATTTTACTGTATAGACCATAAGTGTTAAATCATCAGATTCTGATGTTAGCCTTCAGTTCTTTCTTACTAAGGAACTAGTGAGAATTCTTAATTCAGGGGCTAAGGCTCTAATTTGCAGTCCACTTGCTTTTTTACCAAGTGAGCAGATTTTTATTCCCTTCATCTTTCTTGGTATTTTTGTCCCCATGTACTTCTGTATTTCTTCTTTGTGCCTGGTATCTCATTACTGTCCCTTAGTCTTCAAAAGCCTAAAATTGACTCTAAATAGTCTTTTACTTTGATTTCTGTGACTGCTTTCTCCTGGTGTGTTTAGCAGAAAAACTTGTTGCCTACTTTATTTGCTAAGTCATGTATATAACTTTTACTGATCTTGAATTTTTTTTCCGTCTTCGTGGGAAAGATACAAATTTTAAATCCATTTAACAAGAAGCTATTGAGCTCCTCATTTATAAGTGCATACTGTTTACTTGGTGCCATATTGTTTCCTTTGTAGCACCATTAAATGTCTTACCCCAGAATAGTTTATATAAAGACTTTTAATGTTGAACTACCTAATACCCACTCTCCTGTAAGTTACAGTTTAAGGGCATATTATTTTACTATTTAATGTTTAACATCCAATATCTTGTAAGTTAAAGAAGTACTTCATAAATTGGAAATAAAATATAGATAGAATATTGTATTATTTATTATGCATATTAGCCTCTGTAACCACCATGATTATTAAAAACAAGCAAAAATGTTTAAAGTTTTACACAGGTTTAGTTTTTCATTTGTTTTTGTTTTTTAAGGATTTTATTTATTTATTTGTCAGAAGGAGAGAGAGAGCACAGGCGGAGGGAGCAGCAGACAGAGGGAAAAGCAGGTTACCTACTGAGCAAGGAGCCCAGTGCAGGACTTAATCCCAGAACCCTGGGATCACCACTTGAGCCGAAGGCAGTGCTTAACCACCTGAGCCACCCAGGCATCCCATACACAGGTTTAGTTTTAAGTGTGAAATAGAGACTTTTGCACAAAATTTATATGGAGTATTTGTTAAAAGTGTAGAAGATATAAAATTGGGTATTATGTAGGTACTTTCCTCTTTACCTTTTTCATGTGTATTTGTAAATGGGAAGAAAGAGATGAGGTATCTCAATTTCTGAGTGATTTAGCAGTCCAGAATGAATAAGAAAGCATTATTTCATAATTGCAGAACAGTCTTCTGCTTTTAATGACTCTTTCACTTCACATTCTTTTAACTTCAGAGTAACAAAATCAAGCTGTATGTGGGTTAAACAATGCAGATGTTCCTCATCTCATACAATAAGCAGTCTAGATGTACGGTGCTTTCAGAGTTAGTTAATTGAGTAGATTGATGCCATCGTCAAAAATTCAAGTTCTCTTATATCCCAGAATGATCTATCCTTTTAGGCTGGATCCTCTCGTGATCCCATGGTACCTGCCGCAAGTGGCAGATATCACAGGTGAGAAGACAGAATTATAGTTGCTTATATTGCATTTGCAAAGAATAGCAACCTTCTCAGAACCCCCCAATGAATAGCCCTTATGTAGCTTTGGCCACAGTTGGGTCACTTATACATGCCTAAGCTACCACTTGGCAGGGGTGGCTTCTTTCTTTGAAGGACCTGGCTGTTTAGATGATCATAAAATTCTGTGGGCAGTTAAGAAGTGGCTCTTGGGTAGGCAACCAGTAATGGCCTGTTGCAGTTGAGCCCATTTTAACATTTTTTAATGTGTTCAAATGTTTAAGAATTACTTTAAGAAATAAGTGCATCAGTAGTAGCTAAGAGGAATAACTATGGAATAAAGCAGTTCTTTGACACTTAAGAGCTATGAGAACTTACACAAGCAACATAAATTTCAGTTGAGTTATTACTAAAATGGGAATAATGTACCTTTTTTATAGGGTTGTTTTGAGGATTGAGTGCCATAATGCATGTAGCATGCTCTGACATAGTATTTGGCCCATAGTAAACGGTCACTGTGTGTTAACTGCTTTTATTTTCATATTTTAATTTTAATTTATCTTGAATGATTGAAGCTTTTGCCTAAATCTGTTATATATTATGTTTTATGGGATGCCGATATTGTAACTCTCTCTTCTTGAGTTTTAACTGTTGAACTTTACGATAGGGCTAGTTTTGGGGAAAGCAGATTTGATGATGGCTGTTGAAATGCTTAAACATCAAAAGTCATTCATCCAACCTAACTTCTTTATAAGTGCTGCTGTCTGTTTTCAGCGTAATTTCGATTATTGTTATCATTTTTTGATCAGAGTTTCATGAAATATAGTTTGTATTATAGTTATTTCTGAAATATTGATCCTGATTCAGTTCTATTTAGATATAAAAACTTTTTTTTAAAGATTTTATTTAAGAGAGAGCATGCACACATAGGGGGAGCAGCAGGCAGAGGGAGAAGCAGACTCCCTGCTGAGCAGAAAGCCTGATGTGGGGACTTGATCCCCGGACCCTGAGATCATGACCTGAGCTGAAGGCAGATGGTTAACTGAGCCACCCAGGTGTCCCTAAATATAAAGACTTTTGAAAACATTATGGGGAGTGATAATTAACAAGGGACTGTAAAATGGGAATGATACTTAAATCGGACTGTAAATACTTAATGCAGTTAAGTACTTAAAGGTCTGTTCATATTAGGCCTTGAGTAGAAGTTTCTTTTCTTCCTTATCTCTCATAAGATAAACATCTCAAAAGTATTCTTTGTTTCTTCAGAGACAGAAGAGATTGTTACCAGCTATGTCAGTAGGGGAGAATGGTATCAATCAGGAAAAAGGAAGTCATGCTAGGAATTTCAAACAAGGATTTAATACAAGAATTGATTATACAGGTGTTGATATAACTTTAATGAAATGCTCAAATTTCATTGGCTGGCCAGGGGTCAACTTAGCCATCACTTAAATCATGGTTTCTATGAGAAAAAAATAGGTAGGCATACCTTAGCTTTTAAATGAACATTAAAACCCAAATATTTCAAATAAGTTGAGAAAGATGTATTTTGCTCATAGTTCTATTCTGACAGTTGAAAATGATAGATTATCTATTATTTTATATGTGGTATATAGCATAGGATTACATTTCTTTTTCAGTGGATGCTAGGCTCCCCAAAGGAGATTATTCTTAAAAAACTAGGTTAAATGAATTTTCTTTTTCATTAATTGCTTCATATTGCAACCATAACTCTGGGAGTGGAGGGTGCTTTGCCTGGAATTTCCGGCTTTTTTTTTTTTTTTTTTTTTTTTTTTTTTGGGGGGGGGGGGNCTTTATCTTCAGTTCATTGTATCTGTTCCTTAGAATCAATTCCATTCTTCTTAAAGAAACTCTTGTGAGATTCCAGATTAAGATTCTAGGCCAGGCCTACAGCACAGTTTTAATCCTGGGATTTTTTTTTTTTCTTCATTAGACCATTGCATTTATATTAATCATGATTTTTTTTCTTGATTTTCATCTCAGTTTGCTGGAGTACATTCTTAAGTAAATTTCTCAGAGGGAATTGCAGGTAAACTTCTGAACTTTTATAGAACTAAAAAATATTCCCCTGGCCTATAACTTATTTCATCAGTTATCCATATGATGTAATATCTCCTTCAGATCTTAACTCATATCCTCGTCTCAAAGAGGCCTTACTTGACTGTCATATTTTAAATTGCAAAGCCCATATATTACCAATCCTTCTTTACTGCTTCTTTTTCTCTTAATGTACTTAACACATTCTAGCATGCTATATATTTTGTTTATTTCTTCTATTTCCCCAATAAAGTGCTATATGGCAGAGATTTTTATAGTTTTGTTCACTGCTACATCCTTATGGTATCTAGTGTTATTAATGCAAAATATAATGTCAATCTCTCCCTTTTTTTCTTTTTCCTTTTATGGGTGACCTGTTTTCTCTTTCAGAGCTTTCATTTTCAGGGGTCCCTGGGTGGCTCGTCAGTAAAGCATCTGCCTTCAGCTCAGGTCATGATCCCGGGGTCCTGAGATCAAGCCCCGCAAAGAGCCAGCTTCTCTTTCTCCCTCTGCCGCTCCCACACTTGCGCTCTCTCTCTTGTTCTCTCTCAAATGAATAAATAAAATATTTTTTTTAAAAAAAGCTGTCATTTCCTTGGATCTCTGGAAATTTTCAGCAGTGTACATAGATGTGGTTTTTTTTTTTTTTTTTTTTTAAAGATTTTTTATTTATTTATTTGACACACAGAGAGAGATTACAAGTAGGCAGAGAGGCAGGCAGAGAGACGGAGAGGAGGAAGCAGGCTCCCCGCTGAGCAGAGAGCCCGATGCGGGCCTCGATCCCAGGACGCTGAGATCATGACCTGAGCCGAAAGCAGAGGTTTTAACCTACTGAGCCACCCAGGCGCCCAGATGTGGTTTTTCATTGATTCTAGCTGGTACTTAGGAAGCTCTTTAAGATTATTGTTTTTTTCCAGCTCTGGGAAATTTATGTTCTTAAAAGAAAAAAATTTATCACATCAATAGAAAAAGGAAATCAGTAAATAATTACTGGCTTACTGGAAGAGGACTTGCTCTAATTTCTTATCAGACACTCTATATTTTAAATATTATGTAATAAAATATTATACATTCATAAAATTTATGAGTAGGGATGTTCTTTGCTGTATTATTTATAATATGGGAATGGCCTAAATGTCCAATAAGGTAATACTTTATTAAGCTCTCATACTGGTACTGTGAAATGCTTTGCAACCATTAACAGCTATATTTTTCAAAGAATGTTCAGTAATATTGAAAATGATACATTGAGCATAGCATAAAGTATAAATGTGTTGAATCATTATGTTATATACCTGAAAGTAGTGTAATAGTGTAGGTCAACTATACTTCGGTAAAAAAGACAGAAGAAAAATGATATAGTATCCTGATTATTATTTGTGTATACACACACACATATGAATTTTCACAAGTGCTTAAACAAAGGGACTAGTGGAAAATATTCAAAATGTTAATACAGGTCCATATTCCCATATATGAAACCATTGGGCCAATACATATTCCTGAATTCCAATTTTTTTAGATTTAGAACAGAAATCTATGTTTTCATAACACCTGGAGAAGAACTCTATAATCAGACACTTATTTCTGCAGTGAATCATGACTATTCACATTAGGTAGAATACATAAAGTTTATGATTTCATGTCAGTGGAGGTGACTTTTTTTTTTTTAAGATTTTATTTATTTATTTGACACAGAGAGAGAGATTACAAGTAGGCAGAGAGGCAGGCAGAGAGAGAGGAGAGAGGAGGAAGCAGGCTCCCTGCTGAGCAGAGAGCCCAATGCGGGCCTCGATCCCAGGACCCTGGGATCATGACCTGAGCCGAAGGCAGCGGCTTTAACCCACTGAGCCACCCAGGCGCCCTTGGAGGTTACATTTTGCTGCTAAATCAAATTGTGCCAAAGTTAAATTTAAAAGTTTCTTTTTTTTTTCTTACAACCTTTTTGGATTTCAGAATTATGTGCATTTGGATCAATAGTTATTTAAGCAGTGAAATTATGAATGTTTTTTAAATTTTTAAATAATTTTTCATATATTTCTAGGAACATATAAATATGTATGTTATAGGAGAAATATTTTAGTAACAAATTTAAAAACTATGACTATATATACTTAATTGAATTAAGCTTTCTTACTAAATCTTAGCCATCCCTAAAAGAAGGAAAAAGAGCTAAATTCACCAGAAGATACTCATTCAGTGATTTAGGAAATAATTATCCAGTAACTACTATTTTAATAAACATAATAACCTTATAAGTTACCAGAGAAATTAATATTTCAAACTATGACATATTTTCAGAAATTTAATAAATCTGACAATTCCATTTGTTCATGAGGATGCCAAGGAGCACTAAGAAATTTTGTACAATGCAGGTTGGGTATCAATTGATAAAAACCATTTTGGAAAGCAATTTGATAATATCTGGTGAAGTTGAAGTATAAAATCTCTTTCATGTCATATGACTTGTCATTAATACGTTGATTTGTACAGTTAACTTCTGCTACTGCATCTTGCCCCCTAGCATTTTTTTTTAAAGATTTTTATTTATTTATTTATTTGACAGAGAGAGAGAGAGATCACAAGCAGGCAAAGAGGCAGGCAGAGAGAGAGGAGGAAGCAGGCTCCCCGCTGAGCAGAGAGCCCGATGTGGGCCTCAATCCCAGGACCCTGAGATCATGACCTGAGCCGAAGGCAGAGGCTTTAACCCACTGAGCCACCCAGGCGCCCCCCCCCCAGTATTTTATTCACTGTAATTTTATACTACTGGGTTCTCACTACCTGTGATTATTTTTTTCTTTCTTTTTGCAGAGCAGTACGTGTGCTATTCAATAACTTGCTTCCTGAGCCTTTTCACAAAAAAAGGGGCTTTTTAAACAAAAACTTTACTTTTGTTTTGATATGCCAGTAGCCATGGAAATATTGAGCACCTTTACTTGTCAGACGTGGTATATAGTTAACAGTCTTTTTAATTTTGATGGGGTTGCTGTTATTTTCTGTAGACAAGTACAATGGATAGGATGACTTGGATAACTACCCAAAATTGTTTGTGGGCATAGGCATGGAATCCATCTCTTTCATTGCATACTTTCTCTAAAATCACATTGTTCTTATTTCTCAAGTTTTGTTCACTTCAGAATTGTTTTATATATCTCCTTGAATTAAAATTGTTAAAAGGCAATAGTCAGATTTTTAGTCTCAACTTTTTATACATTTAACCAGCATTGAGTGCCTACTATATATAAAGGTCAAGAATTTCTCCTAATCCTGTCTTCAAGGAACAGAAGACCTAGTTAGTAGACTGACTTCAGTGTAATGTGATAAACACTAAGGTGGTTAAGAGGAGTTGGATAGAATTAAATAGAGGTATTCTAAGTCAGGGGTCAACAACGCTTTTTTTTTTTTAAGATTTTATTTATTTATTTGACAGAGAGAGAGAGAGATTACAAGTAGGCAGAGAGAGAGAAGAGGAAGCAGGCTCCCTTCTGAGCAGAGAGCCCAATGTGGGACTTGATCCCAGGACCCTGAGATCATGACCTGAGCTGAAGGCAGAGACTTTAAGGCACTGAGCCACCCAGGCGCCCTCAACAATGCTTTTTGTAAAGAAACAGTATATATTTTAGGCTGTTTGAGCCATATATTTCTATTGAAGCTACTCATCTCTGCTATCATTGCATGAAAATTAGTCAGAGGTGATACATAGATGAATGAGTGTGGCTGGACACAGAAATTTGAATTCCATATGATTTTTACAGGACACAAAATTTTACAGGACACAAACTTATTTAAAAAATAAGTTTAGTATTAAAAATATTATTTAAATCACTTAAAAGTCATCCGTAGCTCTCAAATTATACAAAAACAAATGGCAGGCAAAATATCATTCGCTGGCCACAGTTTACGAACCCTTGTAAGACTTTCAATAATAGGATGTTAATTGAATGTACCTCTTTCTGTTACCCATTCAATCTCAGGTACTTTCATTTACTAGGAGAGTTAGTAACTTCCTAGGTTTTAGGAATAGTGAAAATGTAGGCGTGCCTGCTGCTCAGCAAGGAGCCTTCTGCCTCGCCCCACCCCCTGCACGTGTGCTCTCTCTCTCTCTCAAATAAATCTTTTTTTTTTCTTTTTTTTTAAAGGAATAGTGAAAATGTCATTGCTAGTCCCAGGGGTTTCTGAGTATCCTTGATATCCTGAATAATGATCATGATGCTATAAAGATAATAAAAGCAATAGTAATAACACTGTTGTGTTGATGATATGCAGGTTACTCCAGCAAAGATTCAAACTCATTTGCTTACCAGGACCAAGTATAAGGCCTGAATATTTGGGAAACCGGAAGTTGTATGAATTGAGGCAAAATGAACAGCACATAGCTCATCTGAAAAAAGCAGTAGCCACTACATAGCTCCATTCCAGTAGAGAGAAAGAAGCCCCAGTATTCCCTAATGAAAAACATCCAAGAGAAATCAAGACCTATGTATTAAATTAAGTCTAATAGTTGTTTAATGTGGTAACAAGTGGTTTTTTTTTATTTTTTTAAACATTTTTATTTAAATTCAGTTAATATATAATGTATTATTGGTTTCAGAAGTACAGGCCTTTGATTCATCAGTCTTATATAATACCCCTTGCTCATTACATTGCATGCCCTGCTTAACATCTATCACCCAGTTACCCCATCCATCCACCCTCCTCCCCTCCACCAACCCCCTGTTTATTTCCTATGATTGAGTCTCTTATGGTTTGTCTCCCTCTCTGGTTTCATCTTGTTTCATTTTTTTCCTCTCTTCCACTATGATCCTCTGTTTTGTTTCTTAAATTCCACTACATTCCAGTATCAGTGAAATAATATGATAATTGTCTTTCTCTGATTTATTACCCTTAGCATAATACCCTCTACTTCATTCACATTTTTGCAAATGTCAAGATTTCATATTTTTGATGGCTATGTAATATTCCATTTTGTGTGTATGTGTGTGTGTATACACACACACACACACACGTATATATACACCTACCACATCTTCTTTATCATTCACCTATGGATAGACATCTGGGCTTTTAGCATAGTTTAGCTATTGTGGACATTGCTGGTATAAACATTGGGGTACAGGTGCCCCTTGAAACCACTACAGTTGTATCTTTGGGATAAATACCTGGTAGTGCAATTGCTGAGTCATAGGGTAGCTCTATTTTCAACTTTTTGAGGAACCTCCATACTGTTTTCCAGAGTGACGGCACCAGCTTGCATTCCCATCAACAGTGTAGAAGAGGGTTCCATATTCTCTGCATCCTTGCCGACATCTGTCGTTTCCTGACCTGATAATTTTAGTCATTCTGACTGGTGTGAGGTGGTATGTCATTGTGGTTTTGATTTGTATTTCCCTAATGCCAAGTGATATGGAGCATTTCTTCTTATGTCTTTTGGCCATTTGTATGTCTTCTTTAGAGAAATACCTGTTCATGTCATCTGCCCATTTGTGATTGGATTATTTTTTGCGTGTTGAGTTTGATAAGGTCTTTGTATTTGGATACTAGTCCTTTATCTGATACGTCATTTGCAAATATCTTCTCCCTTTCTGTCGATTGCCTTTTGGTTTCGTTGACCATTTCCTTTGCTGTGCAAAAGCTTTTGATCTTGATGATATCCCAATAGTTTATTTTTGCCTTTGTTTCACTTGTGTTTGGAAACGTATCTAGCAAGAAGTTGCTGTGGTTGAGGTCGAAGAGGTTGCTGCCTCTGTTCTCCTTAAGGATTTTGATGGATTCCTGTCTCTCATTTACGTCTTTCATCCATTTGGAGTCTATTTTTGTGTGTGGTGTAAGGATATGGTCCAGTTTCATTCTTCTGCATGTGGCTATCCTATTCTCCCAACACCATTCATTGAAGAGACCCTTTTTTCCACTGGATATTCTTTCCGGCTTTGTCAAAGATTAGTTGACCATAAAGTTGAGGGTCCATTTCTGGGTTTTCTATTCTGCTCCATTGATCTGTGTGTCTGTTTTTGTCCCAATACCATTCTATCTTGATGATGACAGCTTGTAATAGAGATTGAAGTCTGGAATTGCTGATGCCACCAGCTTTGGCTTTCTTCTTCATCATTCCTTTAGCTATTCAGAGTCTTTTCTAGTTCCATAGAAATTTTAGGATTATTTGTTCCAGCTCTGTGAAAAAAGTTGATGGTATTTTTATAGGGATTGCATTGAATGTGTAGATTGCTCTGGATACCATAGACATTTTCACAATATTTGCTCTTCTAATCCATGAGCAAGGAACATTTTTCCATTTCTTTGTGTCTTCCTCAGTTTCTCTCATGAGTGTTCTATAGGTTTCTGAGTACAGATGCTTTGCCTCTTTGGTTAGGTTTATTCCTAAGTATCTTATGGTCTTTGGTTTTGGATGCAAGTGTAAATGGGATCAACTCCTTAATTTCTCTTTCTTCTGTCTCACTGTTAGTGTGTAGAAATGCCACTGATAAAAAAAAGAAAAGAAAAGAAAAGAAATGTCACAGATTTCTGTGCATTGATTTTTATATTCTGCCACTTCGCTGAATTCTTGTATGAGTTCTAGCAATTTGGGAGTGGAGTCTTTTGGGTTTTCCACATAGAATATCGTGTCATTTGCAAAGAGTGAGAGTTTGACTTCTTCTTTGCCGATTTGGATGCCTTTTATTTCTTTTTCTGTCTGAGTGCTGAGGCTAGAACTTATAGTACTATGTTGAACAGCAGTGGTGATAGTGGACATCCCTGTCACATTCCTGACATTAGGGGAAAAACTGAAAGTTTTTCCCCATTGAGAATGATACTCACTGAGGGCTTTTTGTATATGGCTTTTATGATACTGAGGTATGTTCTCTCTTTCCCTACACTGTGAGGAGTGTTAAGAAAGAATGCTGTACTTTGTCAGTGCTTTTTCTGCATCTGTTGAGAGGATCATATGGTTCTTGTCATTTCTTTTACTTATGTAGTGTATCGCATTGATTGATTTGCAGATGTTGAACTACCCTTACAGCCCAAGAATAAATTCCATTTGGTCATGGTGAATAATCCTTTTAACATACTCTTGGATCCTATTGGTTAGTATATTGGTGAAAATTTTGGCACCCGTGTTTATCAGAGATACTGGTCTGTAATTATTCTTTTTGGTGGGGTCTTTGGTTTTGGGATTAGGGTAATGCTTCATAGAAAGAGTTCGGAAGTTTTCTTTCCGTTTCTATTTTTTGGAACAGTTTCAAAAGAATAGGTATTAATTCTTTAAATATTTGGTAGAATTCCCCTGGGAGACCGTCTGGTCCTGGACTCTTGTTCAGAAATTTTTTATTACTGCTTCAATTTCCTTGATGGTTAATGGGGCTGTCCAGGTTTTCTCTTTCTTCCTGATTTTTTTTTTTTTTGGTAGTTTATACACTTCTAGGAATGCATCCATTTCTTCCAGATTGCCT
Source organism: Ailurus styani (assembly GCA_002007465.1). Lineage (NCBI taxonomy): Eukaryota > Metazoa > Chordata > Mammalia > Carnivora > Ailuridae > Ailurus > Ailurus styani. The sequence goes on along the minus strand of LNAC01000170.1, from coordinate 301,778 downwards.
AATCTGTTGGCATATAGTTGCTCATAATATGTTCTTATAATTATATTTCTTTGGTGTTGGTTGTGATCTCTCCTCTTTCATTCATGATTTTTATTTATTTAATTCCTTTTTTCTTTTCTCTCTCTCTTTTTTTTTTAAAGATTTTATTTATTTATTTGACAGAGAGAGAGATCACAAGTAGGCAGAGTCAGGCAGAGAGAGAGGAGGAAGCCGGCTCGTTGCCGAGCAAGGAGCCCGATGCGGGCCTCAATCCCAGGACCCTGAGACCGTGACCTGAGCTGAAGGCAGAGGCTTTAACCCACTGAGCCACCCAGGCACCTGAGTCCTTTTTTCTTTATGATAAGTCTGGCCAGGGGTTTATCAATCTTACTAATTCTTTCAGAGAACCATCTCCTAGTTTTGTTGATCTGTTCTACTGTTCTTTTGGTTTCCATATCATTTATTTCTGCTTTAATCTTTATTATTTCTCTTCCCTGCTGGGTTTAGGCTTTATTAACTGTTCTTTCTCCAGCATCTTTAGCTTTATGGTTATGTTGTGTATTTGAGACCTTTCTTGTTTCTTGAGAAAGGCTTATATTGCTACACACTTCCCTCTTATGTCTGCCTTTGCTGCATCCCAAAGGTTTTGAGTAGTTGTATTTTCATTTTCATTTGTTTCCATGAATTTTTAAAATTCTCTTTTAATTTCCTGGTTAACCCATTTATTCTTTAGTAGGATGCTCTTTAGGTGCTTTGTATTTGAGTTCTCTCCAGCTTTCTTCTTGTGATTGAGTTCTAGTTTTAAAGCATTGTGGTCTGAAAATATGTGGGGATTGATCCCAGTTTTTTGGTACTGGTTAAGACCTGATTTTCTTTAATTTTTTTATTAATTTACTTATATAATTGCCTGTTCCCATGTTAGGAGCATAAATATTTATAATTGTTAGGTGTTCTTGTTGGATAGATCCTTTAATTGTGATATGGTGTCCTTCCTCATCTCTTATTACAGCCTTTGGTTTAAAATTTAATTTGTCTGATACAAGGCTTGCCACCCCGGCTTTCATTTAATGTCCATTAGCATGCTACATGGTTTTCTACCTCCTCACTTTAAATCTGGAAGTGTCTTTCTGCTTAAAATGAGTCTCTTACAGTAAGACAGCATATTGATGGGTCTGGGTCTTGCTTTTTTTTAATCCAATCTGTTACCCTTTGTCTTTTGATTGGGGTATTTAGCCCATTTACATTCAGAGTAACTATTGAAAGATAAGAGTTTAGTGCCATTGTATTACCTGTAAAGCCACTGTTTCTGCATATTATTTCTGTTTCTTTCTGGTCTGTGTTACTTGGGGCTCTCTTTTGCTTAAAGAATCCCTTTTAATATTTCTCGTATGGCTGGTTTGGTGATCACAACTTCTTTTAGTTGCTGTTTGTCCTGGAAGTTTTTTCCCCAGAGTAGGGAAGTTTCTCTGCTATAATTTGCTCCAATATATCATCTGCCCCCTCCTCTCTCTTTCCTCTTCTTCTGGGATCCCAATTATTCAAATATTGCTTCGCTTTACGGTATCACTTATTCCTCACATTCTCTTCTCTTGATCCAGTAGTTATCTCTCTTATTATCAGCTTCTTTATTCTCTATCGTTTGATCTTCTGTATCACTAATTCTCTCTTCCACCCCATTTATCCTAGCAGTTACAGCCTCCATTTTTTATTGCATCTCATTAATAGCCTTTTTGATTTTGACTTGGTTAGGTTTAGTTCTTTTATTTCTCCAGAAAGGCATTCTCTAGTGTTTTCTATGCTTTTTTCAAGCCCAGCTAGTATCATTATAATCATAATCCTGAACTCTAGTTCAGACGTATTACTTATGTCCATATTGATTAGGTCCCTGGCAGTTAGTTCTGCCTCTTGTTCTCTTGTTTGAGGTGAGTTTTTCTCTCTTATTCTGTCCAGTGAGGAATAGAAATACTAAAATGGCAACAACGAGCCCAGAGAGATATACACTAAATAAATCAGATGAGACCTGAAACCAAAAAACCAGAAAGAACCTAAAACTAAAATCAAAACACATACATACACACATAAAAACAAAAAACAATATAATCAGACAGGTGGATGGAACAGAGCAATGCACTGGATCCTGTGTGTGTATTTTGGTCTGCTAGAAAACTAGATCCCAAAATTGTAAAGAAAGAAAAACTTACATATGTAAAAAAATAAAATTAAATACAACAAAACAATAGAATGTAACTGTAAAGATGAAAATTAAAAGACAAAAAGCAAAGAGAAGGAAAAAAGAAGGAATATACACAGGTAATAGAACAGGGCAATACACTATATCCTGAGTATATTTGGGTTGGTTTGTTAGAAGAAACTACGTCTCAAAATTGTAAAGAAAGAGAACTTATATATATACAAAAATAAAATTAAATACATTGAAAGGATAGAATGTATCTGTAAAGATGAAAATTTAAAAAGACTTTAAGATAACCAAAAAAACCAAAAGGACAAAGAAAGAAGAAGAAGAAGAAAGAGAAAGTATATGATCAGGCAGGTGAAGAGAACAGAGCCCTGCATTAGATTCTGGTTGTATTTTGGTCTATTAGAAGAAACTGCATCCCAGAATTGTAAAGAAAGAAAGCATGTATTTACAAAAACAAAATTAAATACAATGGAAGGATGGGCTATATGTATAAAAATGAAAATTAAAAAAGATTTTTAAGAAGTTGATAAAACAGGAAATTGGTTGAAAAAGGAAAGAGGGGAAAAAATTTGAAAGACTAAAAAATCATGGGGGAAAACGCATGATTTCTATATGCTGTATTCCCCTAGCACTGGAGTTTTGTGATTCTCAGTGCTTGGTAAACTTGGTCTTGGCTAGATGTTCTTGCTGATCTTCTGGGGGAGAGGGTCTCTTGCATTGATTCTCAGGTGTGTTTGCCCCGGGTGGAATTGCACTGCCCTTGCCAGGGGGCCAGACTACATGATCTGCTGTATTGCCGTATGTGGCTTTTGTTCCAGGAAGGCTTCCCACACCACTATAGAGAATGAGAATGAAAATGATAGCCTCCCAGTCTCCAGCCCTGGACCAAGAGCTTGGGGCCCTACTCCTCAGTGTGCCCTCAGAGAAAAGCAGTCAGTCACTCCTGTCTCCCTGGTCTCTGTCTGCTCTCTGTGCTCTCCCAGCCTGTTACTGAGTGTTTGTATTTCAGGCATGGGACCCCGTTTTGAGTCCCCAAACCCTGAAGGCTCCTGTGGTGCATACTTGCGGCTCTCTTTCCCCGGGATAGGAAGGGGGGTCTCGCTGGTTCTCCTGCTTGCTGGGCCCCTGCTCAGAGAGTAGTCACGTGCCTGTGCTGGGGTGCATGGTTTATGGCAACCTCGACCTGAGAGCCCACTCCTGGGCTTATTGATTGCAGCTAGCTTCCCTGTTCCAATGCCTGGGAGCTCTGTCACACTCAGGCACCCCTGTTCTTTTTCTGACCCTGGGGATCTGAGACCACACTCCCCAACCTAGGATTCTTCCCCCTTCACCACCTGGGCACCTTTCAGGCAGGGATGTCCCTCACCAGAGCAGACTTCTAAAAGTTCTGATTTTACACTCCATTGCTTTGTTGCTTTCCAGTAGCCGGCTTACCTAGGCTTCCTCCCCCTGTGGTTTGTCTTCCCATATACTGCCTCAGATTCACTTCTGTGCACCTTCTACCTTGGAGAAAGTGGTTGCTTTTCTACTTGTAGGGTTGCAGCTATTATTTTCTTAGATCTCTGGTTGAGTTCATGGGTGTTCAGAATGATTTGATACCTCTCTGGCCGAATTCCTGAGACCAGGGTCTCCTATCATTCTGCCATCTTGGACTCTTCCTTTCTGGCTTCTTTCACTTAGCACGATGTTTTCAAGGTTCATCCATGTTGTATCATAAATCAGTACTTCATTTCTTTTTATTGCTTAATATTACCCTCTTGTATGGGTGTATCATATCTGTCCATCAGTTGATGGGCTTTTGAGTTGTTTTCACATTTTTGCCTCTTATGCGTAATGTTACCATGAATAATCCTAATAAAAGAATACGTATTCTTTGGTGTTTTGTTTTGTTTTGTTTTGTTTTGTTTTGGTTTTGGTTTTTGGTTTTTGGTTTTTGGCGGGAAGGGTCAGAGGAAGGAGAGAGAGAGAACCTTAAGCAGGTTCTTTGCCAGCACGGAGCCCTACTCAAGTCTCAGTCTCACAGCCCCAAGGTTAAGACCTGAGCGAAAATCAAGAGTCAGATACTTAATGGTTGACAGAGCCACCCAGATACCCCAGCAAGTAATGTTTTTTTTTGTTTTGTTTTGTTTTTAAGATTTTTATTTATTTATTTGAGAGAGAGAGATCACAAGTAGGCAGAGAGGCAGGCAGAGGGAGAAGGGGAAGCAGGCTCCCTGCTGAGCAGAGAGCCGGTTGTGGGGCTCGATCCCAGGACCCTGAGATCATGACATGAGCCGAAGACAGAGGCTTAACCCACTGAGCTATCCAGGCACCCCTCTGGTACTGTTTTTTAAGCTTATTTGACCACTTGAGTACCAAGGAGTGTTTGGAAAACATCAGACTACATATTTAAAAATGACATTAATGCCATACTTAAATAGTTAAATGTCTAAGTTATTTGATTTATCACTCCCTTAATGATTGTCATTTCTTTAAGTTTTTCCTTTCTCCTTCTTATATCTATCCTTTTCTCTTGCTCTTATTTTTGTAATTTCCTCTCATGTATTTGTCTAACTACTGAAAGTGACCAGATTTTGAAATTGCTATGTTTCTCTGTAGGTTTGTAACACCAATAGAAAATATTTTCAGAGGGCACCTGGGTGGCTCAGTTAGTTAAGCGACTGCCTTTGGCTCAGGTCCTGATCCCAGAGTCCTGGGACTGAGTCCCGCATCGGGCTCCCAGCTCCATGGGGAGTCTGCTTCTCCCTCGGACCTTCTCCCCTCTCATGCTTTTTCTCTCTCTCAAAGAAATAAATAAAATCTTTTAAAAATATATTTTCAGTTAATTATGGCTTTAAAATAAAATAAATTATGACTTATATGTGTACTTATTTTAACTAGCATTTGCAAAACTTGAAAAGAGAGCATTGTTTAGAGAATTACAACTATTAGATTTATTTTGTTATCTTTCCAATTCAATTTTGCTTTGTTGCAGAAAATACTGCTAAAGGAATAACTAGTGAACTTTAAAATTATTCAAAATTGAAAAAACTGGTCGACTTTGATCCAAATCAGGAAGGATGGCGCCATTACAATGGAGAGCCATATGAGGATGATGGACATCATCCTGGGGGTGGTGTTCAATGTCAGACCTCTTAATGAGGTCAGTGAATAACACTGACTATTGACATTTTATATGTAGTAGTGAATGGCTGAAGGGCTGTAATCGTAACTCACTACTTGCAATTGTTTTTTATATTAATATTCAGCTATACGAATGTTTTAAAAGTCAAATGAAGAATAAACTCAAATGTAAAAGCTCGAAAAAAAATTTAACTTCGAGCTGTCCTCCCTGCCCCAGATCATTAGGGCTTTTCTCTCAGGTAACCAGAAATAGTACTGGGCGCCTGGGTGGCTCAGTGGGTTAAAGCCTCTGCTTTCGGCTCAGGTCATGATCTCAGCGTCCTGGGATCAAGGCCCGCATCGGGCTCTCTGCTCAGCAGGGAGCCTGCTTCCTCCTCTCCCTGTCTCTCTGCCTGCCTCTCTGCCTACTTGTAATCTCTCTCTCTCTGTCAAATAAATAAATAAAATCTTTAAAAAAAAAAAAAGAAATAGTACTTTCCCAAGTACTGTTATTTCCTTTCCTTCTTTCCCCCTCCCCTCCCCTCCCCTCCTTTTTTTGTTTTTTTAAGATTTTATGTATTTATTTGTCAGAGAAAGAGAGCACAAGCAGGCAGAGTGGCCAGTAGAGGCAGAGGGAGAAGCAGGCTCCCTGCTGAGCAAGGAGCCTGATGCGGGACTATATCCAGGATCATGACCTGAGCCAAAGGCAGCTGCTTAACCAACTGAGCCACCCAGGCGTCCCCCCTTATTTGTTTCTTAAGTATCCTGTTTTTTGTTTATATTCATTGCCCTGCATGGTGCTTAAGATTCTTTTCCCCTCTGTTCATCCCTTGGTGTACACACTCTTTCCTATCTAAAATAAATAAATAAAATCCTTTTTTTTAATGTTTTGAAATACATTTAAAAATCTTCATTGCAAATGATTAGACAAAAGCCGTTCTCTAATATGATTTTTAAATTCCATCCCAGCAACATAGGTCTAGAAATTAGTAAGTGAGCCAGATGGAGAAAGCTTCTTTTAATATTTATGGATTCTGAAAGCTTTTTAGATATTATTTATATCAGAGTGTTAATGTTTTCTTGAACTACATTTTTGTTTTATATTAAAACTTTGGTAAACCAGGATTAGAGGAGATTGAGCTATTATGATACATTGTGCTTTGTTTATATGAGGAATAATCATTAGAACTTTGTATTTCTTCTTCCAGTTTATTGTTGAAAATCTCCCTGATCTTTATCAATACCTTTTCTTACTTTACTAAATAAATATTTGTTTCCCCTATTTGTCCCTAAGAGGACCATGTCTAAATTATGTACCCCCAGTCCCTCACACAAGGATGGTCAGGCATAAAATTAAGTGAATAATAAATACTTGTTAAACAGTTTTATTTTTGAAAATAATGTTATCTTTCTTTGGGACTTGGCATGCAATATACTGATTTTTTTTTTCCAGTGAGCTGAGCTTTTTCCATTATGTTTCAAGTACATGTATAAAAGTTTGGAAAAACATATTAATTAAAAGGCAAGACAGATGTTAGTACATTAAAAATTTGAGTGTTTTTACATTGTAAGTAAAATTACTATCATGAAACATGTTTTTAATTAAAAATTTAAGAATTTCATGCTTTGAAGATTGCACTTGCTTTGGACAGGTATAAGACTTAAGGGCCTGAGGATCAGACATATCTATGGCTATTTTTCTTTCCTCCTCTCCTCCTCCCCACCTAGTACACATACTTCGGTATTTTAAGTATGTTTTTTATTTACATTTTCTTTGTTTCCCATGTTATTTTTGCTAGAGAGAAAGTTAATTCTTGGAACCATTTTTGGTTTATTTATAGATTGGTCAAAGAAAAAATGATGTATGAAAAAGAAGCAAAACAACAAGAAGAAAAAATCGAAAAAATGAAAGCTGAAGATGGTGAAAATTATGCCATTAAAAAGCAGGTAAATTGTATCTTTAATAATAATAGCTAACACTTACTGAATACCATGTTAACTAATATATTAACAGCTCTTTGAGAAGATGCCCTTATTTTCTTCTTTACTATTAAAACATCCATTTAAAAATATGGAAACACAGGTTACACAGTTTCCCTAAGGATACATAACCACCAAGCTGTATAGTTAGGGTTTGAATGCAGGAGTTCTGGGTCTAAAATGTGTACTCTATCCATTAAGCTATCCTGCCTCTCCATTTTAAGTATTAAATACAAAAATGGAGGTACCTTTCTGGCTTAGTCAGAAGAACATAAGACTCTTGACCTCAGGGTTCTGAGTTTTAGCCCCCCATACTTTGTAGAGATTACTAAAAAAAATAAACTTACAAATATTTAATATATAAATGGCCTAATCTTATGTTAAGTGTACTTGTATATTAAATTTACAAGTATTTTCCCCAAACTGATGAGACCACCAGATATATATTTATATGTAAATAAATGTATATATTGCACTTTCAGTGGCTTCTTCTGATTATCCTCCTGACAAATTTCAGTCTCCTTTTTGATTCCTGCTTATCCAACCTTATCTCTTGCTATTCCCTCCCTGGACCTCTTAAGTCCTGCCTTTTTGTTTCCTGAACATGCTCTTTTCTTTGCCTCTGACATACTGCATGTGTGTGAGATGCTCTTCCTACTTCAGCCTACCCTTTCCTTGTAAATTTCTGTTTATCTTTTGAACATCCTGTACCTTTTACCTCAACACTGAGATAGATATCCCTCCTCTGTTCTCCCATAACATCTTATTTATTCTCATCAGAGCATTTACTGAATAGTCACTCTTGGCTGACACTTGTTTCATAATTCCTTGAGAAAATAGAAGCTATTGGGAAATTTGCCCATTTTTTTCTTTTTTTGTTTTTTGTTTTTTTATTATTTGCCTCAGGGGTACAGGTCTGTGAATCACCAGACTTACACATTTCACAGCACTCATCATAGCACAAACCCTCCCTAGTGTCCATAACCAAGCTACCCTGTCCCTACCCTCCCACCCCCCAGTAACCCTCAGTTTGTTTCATGAGAGTAAGAGTCTCTTATAGTTTGTCTCCTTCCCCATCCCATCTTCGGAAATTTGCCTTTTCCCACCACAAAATCTTTCAACCTATCTGTACCTGTACTGCCTACCTTCCTATTAGAATGGATTGTGGTCCCTAACCCTTGTTAAAACCGTCAGTGACATTATTTTCACATTTTTGTCCTTATCTTACGTAACTTCAGCAGCATTTCACACAAGTAATCATTCTTCTTGAAGCATTTTTTTTATATTATCATCTTTGCTAGAATAATAGCCTCTTAGTTTTCCTCCTGTTTCACTACCATTATTCAGTCTCCTTTTGCTGAAACTTTCCCTCTCCCATGCTCGTTGTCTCCCTGCCACCGTGTGTGTGTGTGTGTGTGTGTGTGTGTGTGTGTGTGTGTTTGTGTGTGTGTTAACCTTTAAGACTTCTATCTGCAGTGTTAAGGTCTTAAGCTCATACCATCATATAACTTCACCATTTTTATGTCCACTCATTTATTCACTCAGGAGATATTTACTGAATCCCCTGCTACTTGCCAGATACTGTTCTAGGCATTCTTTTATGCATGGCATTAAAAAGAACGAAACAGAAACAAAACTAGAGTCCCTACTTACTTGGCATTCAGTCTAGTGCCAGTATCTCCCAATTTATATCTCTGGGCTTGACCATTCCAGATATATATATATATATATATATATTTTTATTTTTTTTTTTTTCCCAACTAATCACCTATATGGCATATTCTCTTGGGTATCCAAAATAAAAATCTTGGTCTTCCCTCAAGCTAACCCACCCTCCCGAAACAAAAATCTGTCCCTTCTCTTGTTATCCCCCTTCAGTAAATGATATCTCCAGTCATCCAGATAAACTAAAACCAAAAATTTAGTGGATCTCTTCTTGATGCTTCCCTCTCTTTCCTAATAATCACATCTAATATCCACAAGTCCTGTTTCTTATTCCCTCTTTTTCTTTTTTTTTTTTAAGATTTTATTTATTTATTTATTTCACAGAGGGAGAGAGATCACAAAGAGGCAGAGAGGAAGGCAGACAGAGAAGGGGAAGCAGGCTCCCTGCTGAGCAGGGAGCCCGATGTGGGCCTCGATCCCAGGACCCTGAAATCATGACCTGAGCCGAAGGCAGAGGCTTTAACCCTCTGAGCCACCCAGGCGCCCTTATTCCCTCTTTTTCTTTCCCTAGTACCACTGCCCCTAAACCAGTCCACTCTCATCTTTTGCCTACACTATCGCAAAGGCCTCCTAGTGAGCACACCTCTTTGTCCCTTGAAACCTCCTTTCCCTCCCACAACAGCCAGATCTCTAAAATGGTACATCAGATCATTTACTCCTTTAACATCCAGTGTACAGCACATATAGAATAAATCCAGATGACACCAAGAAAAAGGAGAGTATAAATAAGCTTATACAGATTATATCTCAAGACTTCTTTTTTAAATCAGGGCTTTGTGAACTCATGGTGGTTTTAATCATATAAATTACATTACAAATGATAATAGCGAACACTCAACCCAGACTTCATTCAACAATGTTGATCATTTTTTTTTTTTTTTTAAAGATTTTATTTATTCATTTGACACAGAGAGATTACAAGTAGGCAGAGAGGCAGGCAGAGAGAGAGGAGAGAGGAGGAAGCAGGCTCCCTGCTGAGCAGAGAGCCCGATGTGGGCCTCGATCCCAGGACCCTGGGATCATGACCTGAGCCGAAGGCAGCGGCTTTAACCCACTGAGCCACCCAGGCGCCCAATGTTGATCATTTAAAATGGATTTTTCTGTAGGCATTTGCTCTCTATGTTGCAAAAGGAACATAGTGTCATCTGAAACATCCAGGAAGAAAACCTTAATTTTGAGCTTCTAGAAGAGCCTGCCTTCCTCTATGTGTGATATAGCAGAGGACTTTTGTGTTTAAGATTTTCGTAAATTGAGGAAGGATTTATAAACAGATTTATAGGTACAGTATGTCTGCTGTGGACTAACTGCTCTTCATAAGGATTTACAAATGGAATACAGCTTTTTGATTCTTAAAATAATGATGGTTAAGTGCTTTTTTAAATATGTACTTGTATAAATATTTATATCACTCTTGCTCCTCTCTCACTTTAATGTCTTCTGTTGTTTTCCAGCATCTAGTAAGAAATAGTGTGACATAGTGTACGACTTTATTTCTTCCAGGCCCTTCTCCAGTCAGGCTTATCTTCTCAGATATGTATCTCCTGACTTCATTTATTTTTTCTTTGCCCTGTTCTTTTAATCACCAGTAATGTATTAAAAAAAATAGCCATATGGCTAGAATAGAAGTTGTAAGTTAACAGAGTGGAGAATAAATGTGTACTCTTTTTAAATAAAATTCTGCAAATAATGTCACAGATTATTAGAGAATCTGTTTTATTTTAATACTTACATATTGATCATCTTTCAGTAAAGTCACTACTTTTTAGGTAGGGATTAACTCTTCATTGAATCTTCTGTTCTCATTGTTATTTGAAAGTAGTAGCCACTAACTACATTATCATTGACTACATATGCAGATGTAAAAAGGGGAAATTTTTTGTTTAAAAATCCCTTCCAGGTTGCCTGGGTGGCTCAGTCAGTTAAGCATCCAACATTTGGTTTCAATGAAAGTCGTGATCTCAAGAGTTGTGGGATTGAGCCCTACCTCCAGCTGCACGCTCAGTGAGGAGAGTCTGCTTGAATATTCTCTCCCTCTGCCCCTCCTCCCACTCTTATGTGCATGCATGCTCTTTTTTTTTCTCTCTCTCTCAAGTAAATAAAATAAATCTTTAAAAAATCCTTTCTGCACTCAGCTGTGTTAAAATTCTCTATTTTGTCATGGTGGTCATGGTTTATAACATGATTTCTTAGATTCCTAGTCACCCTAGCACTTATATTCAAACATACTATCCCACATCTAATTACAGAACAATAAACCTTTCTGTTTACTGCTGTTGTTAACTTGTAGTGTATACAGTTGTCAGTTGCAGTTTTGTTTGTCTCATGAAACCATTTCTTTAATGCAACCTACATGCTTTTCTCAATTTCCTTTCCCTAGCTTAGCTATACTGTGGCCAGCCATTCATGTTTATTTTATGTAATTAAGAGTTGCTTTGCCCAAAGCACTGCTTTATTCCTATTTGCCTGGAACTTTTTTTTTTTAAGGGTTTTATTTATTTGACATAGAGAGTACAAGTAGGCAGAGCAGCAGAAAGAGGGAGAGGGAGAAGCAGGCTCTTCGCTGAGCAGGGAGCCCGATGTGGGGCTCGATCCAGGACCCTGAGATCATGACCTGAGCCGAAGGCAGCAGCTTAACTGAGCCACCCAGGCGTCCCAATTGCCTGGAACTTTAGTGTGGGTAATAGTTTCTTTACATATGTTATGCTCCTAGTAGAAAATATCAAGGAAGCAAAATGCTGCATTTTGTGATTCTTTACTTGTCTCTCTGTATTTCTTCCCCTTCTGAGCTAAATCCTCTCCTTAACCACTTCTCACTAACGTGGCTCTTTTCTTACATGGATCCATTTTGCTCTGGCTTTCATGGATCTTCTGAACACATTTCTTGGGTGCCTAGGTGGCACAGTTGGTTGAGTGTCCAACTCTTGGTTTTGGCTCAGGTCATGATCTCAGGGTTGTAATCCCAGGGTCATGAGATTCAGTCCCATGTTGGTCTCTGAGCTCTGTGGGGAGTCTGCTTGGGATTCTCTCTTGCCCTCTGCCCCCCTCCCCTGCACTCTGGCACTCTCAAATACATACATACATACATCTTTTTTTTTTAAGTAATAACACACATTTATACTGTCATTCCCTACCAAATGTCTTACCTGTTTGGTTGTCAAAATTGGCCTTTCCTATATTAGGTCTAATTTTGGTTCTTGTCAACTAAGTAACTAGGCAAAAGACTCTAAGAGGCCAAAATATCAGTCAGTCAGAGTTATTCTGCTGTCCTTTTCTTTTTGGGCTAGACAATACAATGTAACCTTCAAATATTGCCCAAATTGATTTTAGTCCTCTGCTCATGATATCACTCTTCTTTTTTACTCTCCTCATCCCAGTTAGAGATACAGAGGATTTTGCCCTCAACCAGTGAAGGTATTCTGGTCTTTCGTCTTTTTTTTTTTTTAAACCTAACCTGTCACAGAAATGATTAACAGGGGCGCCTGGGTGGCTCAGTGGGTTAAAGCCTCTGCTTTCGGCTCAGGTCATGATCTCAGCGTCCTGGGATCAAGGCCCACATCGGGCTCTCTGTTCAGCAGGGAGCCTGCTTCCTCCTCTCTCTCTGCCTGCCTCTCTGCCTACTTGTAATCTCTCTCTCTGTGTCAAATAAATAAATAAAATCTTAAAAAAAAAAAAAGAAATGATTAACAATGATAATCAAACATATCCCTCTTATTTCCACCTGAGGCATGACTCATCTTTTATTTTCCAGAAGAAATGTTAAAAAGACAAATTGGTACAATTTTCCCAATAAGGATTTACAGTTATTACATATAATTGCAGTGTTGTAAAAATCTGTCTTTTCAAGAAGGATGCACATATATCTTTTGTGTGTGATTTACTTGAAACATGAATTAACATTTCCAGTTGGATATTTCTGTTTCCTAAAAATGAAGGGGACATTTTTTTTAAGTATGTGGAAAATAATAGGAAGCCTCAGTTTAAAAGAGGAATTTTGTCAAGCGTCTTTCACAAGACTGTTTCTGCAAGACACACCATATTTCTTTTATCAGTAATAAAAATATCATTTAAAATAACCTCCAGTGGTACAAGAAAATATTACTGTCTCTTGTTACTTATACCTGAGTTTATAAATGATGCTCTATTTTTATACTTGTTTTGTGTTTTGTTATAGATTGACAGGAAGTTTCAGTAAATTTTAAGGAAGGTCACATATATCCCTCACTATTCCTCCTACAATGTTAATATAATATTTTATATAATTATAATGTTGGGACCATAAAATTGACTTTGGTACACCATAGAGCTTATTTATATTTCTCTATTTACATATGTACTCATTTTTGTGTATCTGTATATGTGTTTGTGTGTTTATGTATATAGTCCCATACAATTCTATCACATATAGAACGTGTAAATATGACAGTCAAGATGGAAAACGTTTCCACACAAACATGCCTTGTGCTACCTCTTTGTAGCCCCTGTCTTCTCCACCCCTAAGTTCTAAGTAATTAATACTCTTTGAAGAATCATACCGTGTGTAACCTTTTGAAATTGGCTTTTTCTACTTAGCATAATTCCTTGGAGGTCCACTTAAGTCACTTAGTGTATCAACTTAGTGTAAGTGTAGTCTTTACTATTGCTGAGTAGTATTCCATGGTATGGATATATGGCTGTATCCATTGAAGAACATTTAGATTGTTTCTAGTTTGGGGCTCTTACCAAAAAAGCCTCTGTAAACATTCATTGACAATTTTTGCATGAACATTTCATTTTACTGGGATAAAATCCCAAGAAATTGCTGTGTTGTATTAGTACATTTTTTTAAGAGAAACTGCCAAACTCTTATCCAGAGTGGCTATACTATTTTACATTCCCACCAGTGATGTGTGAATGATTTGATTTTTCCACATCCTCATTAGCCTTTGGCGTTATCACTATTTTTTATTTTAGTATTTGGCCATCACCTGCATGATAGATGTATAGCGATATCTCATTGTGCATTTAATTTTGATTTTCCTTATGGTTATAATGTTGAATTTCTTCTCATTTGCTTATTTGTGTCTGTGTATCCTTTTCAGTGAAATGTCTGTTCATGTCTTCTCACTTTTTAAAAAGTTTTTTATTTACATAAGTAATCTCCACACCCAGTGTGGGGCTTGAACTCATGACCCCAAAATCAAGATTCGTACACTCTTCCAACTGAGCCAGCCAAGCACCCCTAAGGTTTTATTTTTTTAAAGTAATCTCTACACCCAAACATGGGGCTTAAAATCACAACCCTGAGATCAGGAGTTGCATGCTTTACTGACTGAGCCATCTTCTGCCCGCTTTTTAATGGGATTCTTTGTTTATCCATTTCTGAGTTTTGAGAGTTTTTTGTATATTCTAGATAAATGGCCTTTGCTGGATATGTGGTTTGCAAATACTTTCTCTTAGTATGTAATTTGTCTTTTTAGCCTCTTAACAGGGTCTTTCACTGAGCAACAGTTTTTAATTTTGAGAACATCTAATTTATAGCTAATACTTCCTTTTGTGAATTATATTTTTGATCTCAAGTCTAATAAGGCCTCTTTGCCTAGTCCTAGGTCCCAAAGATTTTCTGGGTTTTTTCTCCTTAAATGTCTGTGGTTTTATGTTTTACATTTAAGGCTTTGATCAGTCTTGAGTTAATTTATATTTAAGGGATGAGGTTTAGTTTGAAATTCATCAATTCATCTTTTTGCCTATAGGAGCCTAGTTCCTCCAGCAATGTTGTTTGTTGAAAAGGTTATCCTTCCCCCACTGAATTGTTTTTGTACCTTTGTCAAAAGCCTGTTGGACATATTTGTGTGGGTCTAACTTGGGTTTCTCTCTTTTGATCCATTAACTTGTATGTATTCATTTACCAACACCATACTGTCTTGATTACTGTAGCTATAGAGAAAGCTTTAATTGTGAAAGTGAGACCTCTCATTTTTTTCTTTTTCTTTTTTATTGTTTTAGCTATTCTACTTCCTTTGCCTTTCCATAAAAATTTTAAAATAAGCTTGTCTGTATCTATAAAACATCTTGCTAAGATTTTGATAGGAATTGCATTAAACCTATATATCTGTTTCGGGGCACCTGGGCATCTCAGTTGGTTAAGTATCTGGCTCTTGATCTCAGCTCAGGTTTTGACCTCAGGGTCATGAGTTCAAGCCCCATGTTGGGCTCCACAGTGGGCATGGAGCCTACTTTAAAAAAAAAAAAACCTATATATCAATTTGGAGAGAATTGATGTCTTTACTATGCAGTTTTCTTTTTTTATACTGTCTTTGGTTCTGGTATGATCTTTCTTCTAGTCAATGAACATGGTCTTTCCAATTTATTTAGGTCTGACTTCTTTCATCAGCATTTTGTAATTTTCAACATACTGATCCTGAATATTTTGTTAGATTTATACCTGAGTATTTCATTTTCTTTGAAAATGTTGTAAATGGTATTGTTTTTAGTTTGGGTTTACACATACATGTTTTGCTATGGAAGATATGGAAGTGCATTTAGTTTTTTGTGTGTTGATCTTGTAACCTTGACCTTGCTGAACTTTGTAGTTCCTAAGAGTTTCTGGTAGATCCCTTCTGGTGTTCTACATAGGTAATAATATCATTTGTAAATAGAGACAATTTATTTCTTTTCAGCCATACATATTATTTCTTTCTCTTACCTGATTGTTTTGGCTAAGGCTTAGAGTACTGTGTTGAATAAGAGTGGTGAGAGTGGACATCTCACCTATTCCTAGATCTTGAGATAACATTCAGTCTTTTACCATTAAATATGATGTTAGCTGTACATTTTTGGTAAATAGTGTTTTTCAAGTTGAGGAAGTTCTTTATTCCTCATTTGCTCAGTCTTTTTGTCATGAATGGGTATTTTGGGTTTTGTCACATGCTTTTTCTCTCTCATTTGATAAAACCATCTGAATTCTCTGGCCTGTTAATATTGTGGATTACACAGACTGATATTTAAATGTTGAACCAGTCTTGTATTATACCTGCTTGATCACTTGATTGTGGTATATAATTCTTTTCATACGTTGCTGGATTCAATTTACTAATACTTTATTGAGGAATTTTGTGTCTGAGTTTATGGTCTGCAGTTTTCTTTTTTTATACTGTCTTTGGTTCTGGTATCCGGTTAATGCTCCTCTCATAAAATTAATTGGAAATTGTTCCCTCTTCTCTTTCTTGAAGGATTTGTGTGAAATTAGTTTCTGTTCTTTAAATATTTGATAAAATTGTCCAGTGGAACCATTGAGGCTTGGAGAATTCTGTTTTATGATCTTTCTAATTACAGATTCAATTCCTTTCATGATTGTAGAACTACTGAGGTTAACATTTGAGTTTTGGTGCTTTGTAGTTTTGAAGGAATTGGTTTGTTTCTTCTAACTGGTGAATCCATGAGCATTATGAACATTATTATAAAATTGTTCATGGTATTTTTTTTTTCCTTTCAATTTGCTAGTATTTGTTAAGAATTTTTGCATCCATGTTCATCAGGGTTATTGGTGTGTAATTTTCCTTTTTGGTGGGGTCTCTGCTTTTGGAATCAAGGCAATGCTGCCTTTATAGAATGAGTTTGGAAGTTTCCTTCCAGTTCTGTTTTTTGGAACAGTTTCCAAAAAATAGGTATTAATTCTTCTTTAAATGTTTGGTAGAATTCCACGGGGAAGCCATCTGGCCCTGGACTCTTGTTTGTTGGGAGAGTTTTGATTACTGCTTCGATTTCCTTGCTAGTTATGGGTCTGCTCAGGTTTTCTCTTTCTTCCTGTTTCTTTTTTGGTAGTTTATACATCTTTAGGAATGCATCCATTTCTTCCAGATTGCCTAATTTGTTGCCATATAGTTGCTCCTAATATGTTCTTTAATTGTATTCCTTCAGTGTTGGTTGTGATGTGTCCTCTTTCATTCATGATTTTATTTATTTGGGTCCTTCCTTTTAAGTCTGGCCAGGGGTTTATCAGTCTTATTAATTCTTTCAAAGAACCAGCTCCTAGTTTCATTGACTTGTTCTACTGTTCTTTTGGTTTTTATTTCATTTATTTCTGCCTTAATCTTTATTATTTCCCTTCTCTGCTGGGTTTGGGGTTTATTTGCTCTTCTTTCTCCAGCTCCTCTAGGTGTAAGGTTAAGTCATGTATTTGAGACTATTTGGACTTGTTGAGGAAGTCCTGTATTGCTGTACACTTCCGTCTTATGTCTGCCTTTTCTGTGTCCCAAAAGTTTTAGACTTTCAGTTTGTTTTCATTTTCATTTACTTTTGTGTATTTTTTATTTCTTCTTTAATTTCCTGATTAACCCATTCATTCTTTAGTAGGATGTTCTTTAACTTCCATGTATTTGCAGTCTTCCTTAATTTTTTCTTGTGGTTGACTTCAAATTTCATAGCATTGTGGTCTGAAAATAGCCGTATTATGATCTCAATCTTTTTGTACTGGTTGAGGCCTGATTTGTGACTCAGTATATGATCTATCCTGGAGAATGTTCCATGTGCATTAGAAAAGAATGTGTATTCTGCTTTAGGATGAAATGTTCTGAATACATCTGTTAAGTCCATCTGGTTCAATGTGTGATTCAAAGCCATTGTTTCCTTACTGATCTGCTTAGATAATCAGCCCATTGCTGTGAGATAATCACCCAGTTGCTGTGAGTGGAGTGTTAAAGTCCCCTACTCTTACTGTATTATTTATTTATTTATTTTTAAAGATTTTATTTATTTATTTGACACAGAGAGAGAGATCACAAGTAGGCAGAGAGGCAGGCAGAGAGACAAGGAGAGGAGGAAGCAGCCTCCCTGCTGAGCAGAGAGCCCGATGCGGGCCTCGATCCCAGGACGCTGAGATCATGACCTGAGCCGAAAGCAGAGGCTTTAACCCACTGAGCCACCCAGGCGCCCTCTTACTGTATTATTATCAGTGAGTTACTTTTAGTTTGTTATTGACTTATATATTTAGCTGCTCTCAAGTTGGGGGCATAAATATTTACAATTGTTAGATCTTGTTGAATAGACAAGTTTATTGTCTATTTATGATATAGAGCCCTTCTTCATCTCTTAGTACAGTCTTTCATTTAAAATCTAGTTTGTCTGATATAAATATGATTACTCCAGCTTTCTTCTGATTTCTGTTAGCATGATAGATGGTCCTGCATCCATCTCCCTCACTTTCAATCTAGAGGTGTCTTTGGGTCTATAATGAGTCTCTTGTAAACAGCATATCGATGGGTCTTGTTTTTCTTTATCCATTCTGATACCCTGTGTGTTTTGATTAGACCATTTAGTCCATTTACATTCAAAATAGAGATATGAATTTAGTGCCATTGTATTACCTGTAAAGTCGCTATTCCTGTAGATTGTCTCTGTCCCTTTCCAATCTTTGTTGATTGTGGTCCCTCTTCCTGCTCAAAGGGTCTCCTTTAATATTTCTTGTGGAGCTGGTGTGAGGCAGACGTGATAACCACTACATTATGGAAACTGGAGCTGGTTTAGTGTTCATGAACTCCTTTAGTTTTTGCTTGTCTTGGAAACCCTTTTTCTCTCCTATTCTGAATGACACCCTTGCTGGATAAAGTATCTTTGGCTGCATATGTTTCCTGTTCAGCGCATTAAATATATCATGCCACTGTCTTCTGGCCTGCCAAATTCCGTGGACAGATCTGCTGCTACCATTAGGTCTACCCTTGTGGGTTAAAGACCTTTTATTCCTAACTGCTTTCAGAATTCTCTCTTTGTATTTTGCAAGTTTTAACTGTGGTATGTCTTGGTGTTGACTTGTTTTTGTTGATTTTTAGGGGAGTTCTGCATGACTTTGGACTTGAATACCTGTTATCTTCCTCGGATTAGAGAAGTTATCAGCTATAATTTGGTCAAATAAACTTTCTGCTCCTTTTTCCCACTCTTCCTCTTCTGGGACTCTTATGATGTGGATGTTATTGTACTTTGTAGAATCACTGGGTTCCCTAAGTCTGTATTTGTGATCTACTAGTTCTCTTTCTGTATTTTCAGCTTTTTTGTTTTCCATAATTTTGACTTCTATATCATCTATTTGTTCCTCTGCTTCTTCCATCCTCATTGTGATTACATCCAGTCAATTTTGCATCTCAGTTAAGCATTTTATCATTTCAGCCTGACCACTTTTTAGGTCTTTTATCTCTGCAGCAAGGGTTTCTATGGTGTTTTCTATGCTTCTTTTAAACCCATAATATTCTTATGACTCTTATTCTAAATTCTTGTTCAAATATATTGCTTGTATATTGCTTGTATCTGTTTTGAGAAAAGCCCTGGCTGTGGTTTCTTCTTGATCTTTCTTTTGGGAAAAATTCCTCCATCTTGTCATTTTGTCTAGATTTCTGTCTTCTGCGTGTTATTAAAGTTGTTATTTTCTTGCTCTTTAGAGTATTGGTATATTAAGAAGGGGGTCTTACACTGTCTAGGGCCTGGTGCTTCGGGAAGTATTTTTGGTGTATGCTCTGTGCAGTCTGCTGTTGCATTTTAGCGTTTTGGCTGTTTTTCCCCCACATATCAGTCCTCTGCAGGGTTCCTCATTGCTTGCAGTTGGGAGTGTTTGGTCCTTTAACTAAATGTGCTTTGATTTGTTTGTTAAAATAAGCCTGCCATGTTCTCTTCTTCTAATTGTGCAAGTTCTTTTAATTCTCAGATCGATCTCCTAGGTATTCACAATGATTTGATGTTGATCTAGCTGTGTTCAAGGGATGAGGCAAGCCCACAGTCTGCCTACTGCTCCACCATCTTAACTCAGTTCTCTGGGTTTTTTTCCTTTAATGCTTGCAAGATCTGTAGAGATAAGATCTTTTTTTGTTACTGATATTAGTGATTTGTGCCTTCTCATTTTATGTTTGTCAGTCTTACTAGAAATTTATTAGTTTTTTAAAAATTCAGTTCTTTGTTTAATTTTTTTTTTCTGTCATTGATTTCTGATCTTATTTTTATTATTCCCTTCTGTTTGTTTTGGGTTTATTTTGCTCTTTTTTTTCTGGGTTTCTGAAGTAAGAACTCAGTTTTTTGTTTCGCTTTGTTTTGTTTTTTTAAGATTTTATTTATCTGACAGAGAGAGAAACAGCGAGAGAGGGAACATAAGCAGAGCGGAGTGGAAGAGGCAGAAGCAGGCTTCCCGCTGAGCAGGGAGCCCGACGTGAGGCTTGATCTCAGGGCTCTGGGATCACGATCTGGCCAAAAGGCAGATGCTTAATGACTGAACCACTCAGGTGCCCCAGAACTTAGATTTTTAAATTGAGATCTTTGCTCTTTCCTAACCTCAGCATTTACTGCTATAAATTTCCCTCTCAGCACTGCTTTAACTGAATCCTACAATATCTCACATGCTGTATTTTCATTCTCATTTATCTCTGTATTTCTCTTTTTCTTTTGAGGCTTCCTTATTGACTCATGGGTTATTTACAAGTATTTAATTTACAAGTTATTTAATTTCTCAGTGATTTGAAGATTTTCCTGCTATATTTTTGTTATTGATTTCTACTTTTTTTTTGTAGTCATACATGCACTATTATTTCAGTTGTTTTATTTAATATTTAAACTTATTGGGATTTTTGTTTGTTTTGTTGTTGTTGTTATTTGACCCACGCTACGGTATACTGCAATAAATTTGTTTGTTTGTTTCTTTTTTTCTTTCTTTTTTTAGATTTATTTATTTATTTGGGAGAGAGTGTGTGGATGTTAAGTTAGGGGAGGGGCAGAGGAAGAGAATCTTTCAAGCAGACTCCACACTGAGCCTGTAGCCTAACCACAAGGTTATGACCTGAGCTGAAACCAAGACTCAGATGATTAACTAACGGAGCCACCCTTGTGCCCCTGTAATGAAGGTTTCACAGGTGCTTAAAAAGTATTTGTATTTTCCTTTCTTAGGCAGAGTATTCTATAAATGTCAATTAGATCTTATTGATCGATGGCATTATTGAGTGCTTTTATATCTTCGTTGATCTTTTTTGGTCTAATACTTCTACCACTTGTATCAGAGTGAGGTATTGAAATCCCCAGCTGTATGTGTGGTTTTATCTCTCTCCTTTTAGCTTTATCAGTTTTTATGTTATATATTTTGAGCTCTCTTGTTTAGTGCATCCACATTTAGGGATCACCATGTTTTTTTTCTTGGTGAATTGATCATTTTATTATCATGTAACGCTCCTCTTGGTCTCTTATTTATTTATTTATTTTGCTCTGGTCTATCCGTATTAATATAGTCACTCTTTTGTTTAAATCTTTGCATGATACATCCTTTTTCATCCTTTTATTTTCAACTGTTTCATTTTGTTTAAAGTGGGTTTTTTGTTTAAAGAAACCTTTATTTCTTGGGTTTCTAGTTTGAGGAAACCCACCTTCTTTTCATTTTGTTTGAAGTGGATTTCTTGTAGTTGGGTCCAATCTGTGAATCTCTGTCTTAGAAGTAGCGGATTTAGACCATTTATACTTAAAGTAATTATTGACATTTTAGGGTTTAAGGGCCCAGACTGTTTTTTGCTCATGGAATTTATTATATATCCTTAGTCATTCAGCAATAACCACAAAACTCAAGTCAAATTTATTCGTTCATTCATTCCTTCCCCCCTTCCTTCCCCCCTTCCTTCCCCCCTTCCTTCCTTCCTATCTTTGTCCATCCATCCTTCAGAGCTTCTCACAGCATGACAACTGGGTCCCAAGAGAAGCATTTGAAATGCAAGCATTTCAAAAAGCCTGTATGGAAACTATAAGGCTTCTAAAGACAGCCTCAGGTCTTAAGTTCTAGAAAGCCACTTCTACCACATTCTGTTCATCACAGGCCCACCCCAAATGTAGTATGGAAGGTGACCACACAAGAGCAGGATCATTGGAAGCCTTATTAGAGTCTGGCTACCACCATCACTCGTTCATATGCTAGAGTTGAAATCAGAGTCATGGGTTATAACTCAGACCCATCAACTAGCTAGTCACTCTGAGACTCAGCTTTCTTTGTAAATTGAGGAGCCTGCAGTAGATGACTGCTTAGATTCCTTCTGACTCTATGATTCTTCATTTGTTTCTGAGAGTGTCTTATATCCTTTTCCTCTGCTTTACTGAGGTATAGTTGACAGTCTAAAGTTGTATATATTTAAGTTGTGCAACTTGATTTGATAAATGTATACTTGGGTACATTGACCATAACCAAGCTATTTAACATAGCCATCATCTTACATCGTTACCATTTTCTCTTTTTTTGTCTTTCTCTCTCTCTCCAGATGGATTTTTTAACATGTTTATTAGCATATTACCGTTTTTACCTCTGTGTAAAAGCAGACTTAACCATTGTTACAGTAATCTCTGAACTACTCTAAAGTTCAGTTTGACAAACTAATACAGTTACCATTGGTTCCAGAGGCAGCTGATATCCAGTATTAGAGTGCCTATAGATTTATAGCCAGCCCTGGGTGAATGGATCATTAATGAAGCTAGAAATCTTATCTCAATTGAGCAATAGCAAAACAGCTTAACATTGGCCAGATTATTTCACGAACTCTTCTTTCTGAAAAAATGAAAGTCTGCCAATTAGGGGTTTTCCCTTCCAACTTATATACATTTGATTATAAATGTAATTGATCAGATTTTAGTATAGTAACTTATTTATTGTTATAATTTGAACCTTGCTAATAAACGTCCGCAAACTTCCATTTTACCTGAATAATTTTCTTCCCAAAAAATCATAACTTGTTTAAAAACAGTAAGACGTGAGTAGGACCACATCCTGTTGTGTTACCTAAGGATCCTTGTACCTCACAATTTGTGCCAAGATTCATGCCAAGATCCTGACTTAAACTCAGTCTTGTCATAGCATTATAATAAACTGAGAGTTTATTCATATATTTTATTTTATTTAAGATATTATTTATTTGATGAGAGAGGGAACATAAGCAGGGGCAGTGGGAGAGGGAGATGCAGGCTTTCCGCTGAGCAGGGAGCACGATGTGGGGTTTGATCCCAGTACCTTGGGATCATGACCTGAACCCAAGGCAGACGCCTAGCAACTGAGCCACCCAGGTGCCCCTGTTCAGATATTTTAAACAGAGGCCTCCTTCATTTGAGTGATTCCTTCCCAAGGAGAACCCTTTGAGAGAGAATACTCATTTACTCTAGTTCAGGTATTTTGAGGGGTTTCTTTACTATATAATCACATCTTATATATGGTCTTTTGAAATTATTCCTAACAGTTGTAATTCATTATTATGAGGTAAATTCTATGATTTAGGGCCTTGATAGAGATGTGGTTTATGGATTCTACATCATAGTCATCATTGTACTATATGCCTTTGGCTTCTAGTGGCATAGTCTTCTTGAAGCTGTTTCAAATGTTTATTTTCATGTTTATGCTCCTGTACTAGAATGGAGGACAAAAACCTTCCTTTTATTCATCTTTGCATCCCCTGAACCTAGCATCCTATAGATATATAGTAAGCCTATTAAATGAATTGGGGCTGGTAAATGGTGAGACTGATCTTTGACCCTAGTTCATCATAGTCCTGTTTTGATAGATTATGTGAGGATTTTTGTTCCATAGTAATGGATAGAATAATAATGGATAGAAGTTATTTTGGGCAGCATTGGTTAAAGTTCATTTCATTGACAGTACTAAAGCTTTCAAAAAACTTTTTACAAGTATCCATTTTGACTTATGCTTTTGATCTTTATCATCTTGTTTAATTCCTATAAGCTATTCTTAAGGGAAGTCCCTAAGGAAGAAATACGAATCATGTATCCATTGAAATGTGCCTATCACTGATTTTGCACACATATTCATACTAACCAGATACATAAAAATAATTTAGTCACAGTGATCAAATATCTAGGTATAGTATGATTAGCAGTGAAGTAAAGTCATGATCCTGTGTCAAAGTTTTCAACCAGTGTCTTGTTAGTAGAAGTTCAACAATAGGTTTTCACCTGAGGAAATATATGTGGATAGAGAGCATCCTTGTTTATTATGATTCTGATTTTTGTTTATAATGTGAGTTATGACAAAACTATTAGGGAAAGGAAGAAGGTACTGGGACTTACTGAAGTTTCTATTAAAATGTAATATGATTACCATTAAGTTATGTCTTTCCTTTTTATTTTATGTTAGCTAGGTAATAAATCTTATTAGTGAAAGTTTGGAATTTTTACCCATTTAATCAAAGGTATTTGACCAAACACTATTTTTTGTAGATAAAGGTTTAAATGATCTTTGTGTCTCTGAGAATAGTTTAAGGAAATAAAGCGTCCTACCTCCTTAGGAAAAAGACTTGAGAAACAACATCTGACACTAATTTATTTACCCACCTACTGATTGGTTTCTCAGTGTTTGATTTGATTTTTTTCTTTTGTGATCTGATATTTTACAGTTAAGCTTTGAATGATATATTTTAAGTCCAGAAATACCCTCCAGAATAAGTATTCTTGGGTTTAATTCTGTTGTGTCTGTCTTCAGGAGGAATAGGCAGAAGTTAGATTCAGAGGGGTGCCAGGTTGGTAATTTGGCTCAAAGTGCATGGGGAGAATAATCTCTCTCCTAAAATGAAGCACAAGGATAAGTAATAACTTTTTATGCATGATAAGCATCAAAAATATGAACCTGCTGGTCTTTGCTTTTCATTTTTCTTTACCTCTGTCTTTCAGTGAGAACCTCCTGCAGTGTGCACACGATGGGATCAATAACTCAATAACTTTTTTCATGCAGTAATTATCTCCATGTGATATTATCTGAACACTGTTTTTCTTTATTACTCAGAAGATGCAGGGGATATTTATATAACCAGCTGATCCCATTTTGGATAAAGGTGCTTTGTGACAGCAGGAAAAATAGTTTATTTTAAATAGCGTTTTTAAATAAATGCTCTATGAAAAGCTTTTTCAGTTAATTTTCATTTAGCATGAGAAGGTGATTACCAAATGATTTAAAACTCGTACTTTGAATATTTTACAGTATGATAGTCATTCTTTCTAACTTCTAATCACAATTTAAATTAAATTATTGAGCTATTTTTAAAAAATATTAAACTAATTAGCATACCTATAATTTTTTCCTCATTCCTCTAACCCATTTTAGATATTTACAGAGGTGTGAACTAAACACATAAGTTCTGCTATCTCTGCTTATCTCACAGAGATTTTCATTATAGGCAGAGATCCTTCAAGAGTCCCGGATGATGATCCCAGATTGCCAGCGCAGGTTGGAAGCGGCATATACTGATCTTCTGCAGTTATTAGTAAGTAAATTCTTCTCTGTGTTCTGTTTAAACATTCTTTCAATCTAATACATGGAAGACCAAAATCTTAAGTATTCAATGCTATAAACTAGTTCGGGACATATTTTGTTTACTTGCCCTGTGTGCCAGTATATTTTAAAATAACAGAAATTAAATTGTGTTTTAATTAGCCTCCAGTAGAAATACTGTAACCAACATGTTTATTCTATTTACTTAAACTTAGTTAGCTAATATATTTGAGTTATTATGGTAGAGGATTAACGTCGTTCAGCAGTATCTTGAAATATTTAGTATTTATACATAAAGATCTTTTTTTTCGCACATTAAAGATAAGTAGACTATTTAAATTTTTAGAAGACCCAAATGTTTCAGATGAATCTGGGCCCTTATGAAAATGATCTGGAATTCTTTTAGAGTCAAACCTTCTTCAGTTTGAAAGGAAAAAACACCTTGTAATACAGGCAGTTCTTTCCTATAAACTTGGAGCTGGACAGCACTGTTACCATACTTGCTAGTATAAGTGCCTCGTGATACAGTGGCAGAATCATTTTATAAAAGATTCTAAAAACAAAACTCCCTATTTCTTAACAGAAATAACTGCATATTACTGTATTCAAGCCAGTTGTTTTTGCTGTTTGATGATAATTTGATGAAGTCTAACATTTTCTTTACTAATCTCATTTTATGTTTCTGTTTCCTGAGCTAATATTAATAGCTACTAGATGTCTCGTGATTCATAGTTATGCCTTCTATGACAAAAATCTTGTGAGGCTTTCTCAGGATGATTATATGTATTCTTTGAAAAAGAATCATATTTGTTTTCCCACCAAAATAATATTAGGACTAAATCTGTAAGAAAAAACAGAGATATGTGAACATTTTACTTTAATTTTGATACAGAACGCCATATTTATATATAGGAACCTTTTAAAGTCAGGATAACTCTCCTTAACAGCCAAAAATAAAGCTGTGGTTTTGAAATAAAAGATAGATGAAAACAGGAAATAATTACTATGTTAAAATACTGAGACAGAAGCACCATTTTTATTTCCTGACAACTTAAATGCTTTTTTCTCTCATGAACCTAGTAGCTGAAAAAGTAATAGAAATTGCTTGAAAAGAATGATACTGTTTTTGGATGATATACTTGTGTGTATGGACGTATTCAACAATATTTCTACCCTCAAAGAGCTTATACTTAATAACAGAAAACAGAGACATGTTTAGGTGTAATAGAAGTTTAAGAAATTTTGGCTATAGAGGCGCCTGGGTGGCTCAGTTGTTAAGCATCTGCCTTTAGCTCAGGTCATGATCCCAGGATCAAGCCCCACAACGTGCTCCCTGCTCAGCGGGAAGCCTGCTTCTCCCTCTCCCACTCCCCCTGCTTGTGTTCCCTCAGTCACTCTTTCTTTCTCTGTCAAATAAATAAATAAAATCTTTAAAAAACAATTAAAAAATTTTTTTTTGCCTATAGTCAGAGTTAAGCAAATTCTTACTCCTTTTGCTTTAAATTTTCCTATTAAAGAAACACACATACTTTATTCTCTCTGCTCTATAACTCTGCATCTCCAGTTTTTATTGACCTGACAAGAATAACTGGTCATAGCTTTAGTTATTTAAGTTAAAAAAAAAAAAAAAAGTTCATATGCAGAATAACTTAGATGATTTTGTTTCATTTATCTCTTAGCGTAATAATATATTAGTAAGAGTTTTATGTATAAAGTATCAAGGAAAAACTCAGTCTTTAAAAGTAAAAAAATAAAAGATGTTAGCATTTTGTTTCCTTGTAATATGATGCATAATACTCATTAATAAGCAGACAGTTGGTTTTCTGAGTCAAAGATTATACTTATCTCTGTTGTGATACCACTGGCCTTCTTTGTCATTGTGGGTAGTTGGAGGGATTATTGTTGTCTGAATGTTATCATATATGTAAAGCATCATTTTTTAGTTTTAGTCCATTAATATTAATCCTTTTTGTATGGTGACATGTTGACAAGATGAGAATAATTGTTTTTCCATTTTTCTGAGGTTTTTATTTACTTATTTAATGTTAATAGCTTTAGGTGACCTTGTTTTTCACTTATTCTGTGAGAGTGCTATACAGTGAAACAACAAAACCTGTTTTTTCTTCTCTTACCTATAAAGAAAGAACAAATCCGTGGGAAATTTGTGAAATTATACAATATTTAGATGAGGTTTGGAATCCTTTTTTTGTTAATTTTTGAGCTCTTTATATTGATGGTTTGTAATATTTGAGTAAATAACAGAGCACTGAAGTTTGAGAAGGATAAATCTCATTTTTATTATATTTCATTTCAGGAGGGTGAAAAAGACCTGGAAGAAACTGAGGAATATAAGGAAGCACGTTTAGTATTGGATTCAGTGAAGTTAGAAGCCTGAAGTTTTTCTGAACAGGATGTTTTTTGCATTAAATCCTGGGATCCATTCCACAATTCATTATTTTTGACCACTGCTGTATGTTCAATTAGTATGAGAATGTGATTCTTTTTATGCAGTTGCATATATTTTTCTTTGCCTAATTTAATGTGTCAAATAAATGAGTTCGTCTAAAATTGTTTATTTCATACTTTACAAAATATTTTTAATCTTTTATCATTAAATCATAGACATTTTTGACAGAGAATTAAAATCTGGTAGGTTCTCTTTGAAGTCTAAGTATTTTGCTTCATAAGTGTGGATTGAGTTAAAAATAGGATACCTTTATTTTTAGATTAAAATCCAAATTTTGAACAGTTTATTCTGAAAAGGGTACATACAGCTCCCTCAAAAGAAAGGAAGATCTTCTCTGTGAATAAAACCTCACATATTTATCCCTTCACAGTGAAAGTCTTAACATTTCCATTACTGTTAACTAATGGAAACATTTAAATCTTTTTCCAGAAAGATAAATCTATACAAAAAACATCAATGATTTAGATTTTCAAATAAGATTCTTATGAACAAAGAGTTGAATTGTATTTTAAAGGAATAATAATGGTATACTAGGAAATGTTTAACAAATCTTCAAAATGGAAAGGGAGCCTCTTACTTCTGTGGTATAAATACTCCTGCTGTGACTAATTTCAAGCTATTGACATGACATCACTGAATACAAGGTTGGGAAGATGTGAGCCACTTCCAGCATACACTGTCCATAGCCAAACCTGGATAATCTTGATTGATTGGAAAAGATTATCATTTTATCACAAAGTATTTTTCTAGTACAGTTGTAAACCAATTAATTACCTAATCATTTGAGTTTCTTTTCTTAAAAATATATGACAACTCACTTAGTTTTCTTCTATTTCTTGAAAATGTATACAAACCTTATATCATCAGCCTACAATGAGGAGTGATCTAATGAACTAAAATACTAATAATAGCATTTAAACTTTAAAACTCATAATTGAAAAAATAACAAAATCTGAATTTTTGCTGCTATAAGATACATACTTGTAGGGTAATTGGTTTGATTTTGGAAGTCACCAATGATCACTACAAACCATAACATTTATTGAATCTGTCAAAAAGATCAGGGAAGAGAAAAATAATACTATTCCTTCCTGTAGTTATTTCTGAAGGGTACTTTGTTGTTTTAAAGCACAGAATCCATCATTTTTAAAATCTTCATACATGCAGAAAATTACTTCATCATAGAACAACATACATCAGAAGGACTTCTAAATCGAAATGTCATCATCTTAAAACATATTACGTGGCATTTTTAAAGTATATGAGGTGGGAGGTGAAGAGTAAGGAAATAAAAACAATTATAATGTAAAACTTTCTACTAAGGCTTACTCTTAATATTAGAGATTTGAGCAGGAGAATTAAAACTCTAGATTATTTTGTGGTTGGTGTTAAGCCCCAAGAATAGTTTGGTGTCTTGGGAGTGGGTGGGATGGCGTATTTAGTTTTCCAAGTAAGATACCATTTAAAGAAAGTATTTTACCATTTTTTTTAAATGTAAAAAATCTCAACCTTCTGCCAAATACATAAATGTCATAAATATTCAAAGCAAAAAAATATTGATCCCTCCAGAAAAAAGTTATTCTGAAAGGGAAGTTTTACAGCCAGGACCCAAATCTTGGTTGCTAAAAACAATTATTTTCTTGCCAAAAAATCTAGGAAAGAAGAAATTAACAAGGTAGATGAAAATAAATACACCTTTAGAGAATTGCTGTCTCAATTACAGTTTTCATACTGGATCTCTCTCCAGACATTGATGAGAAGCAGCAAGAAGCTTCATGTTCTGTGAAGGCTTATTCCTGGAAGTTTTTGATACATTCTACTTACGTTTTCGTGGCCGTCAGGAGGCACAGTAAGTTAAGAACAGTTGTAATTCATTCAGTGTTAGCTTGTTTTTAAGCTTTTAGTTAAAACCTCACATCTGTAGGATAATAGAAATTTCCAAAAGTAATGTTGCCTTTTTCTCTCTCCAATACCTGGCCCCAACCAACATATAGCAGTTGCTCAGTAAATATTTGTAGAATAAGTGAAAAGCAAGAGGTGAACATCTCTGGAGCGGGAAAAAGAATGCCATGAAGGATACCATCACATCACAAATATACTTAATAATATAGTGCTTTTCAAACTATTTTTACCCCAAACCTCAATAAGAAACATGTTTTTCATTGTGACCCAGTACGTATGGAGGTCTATATATACATAAAACAATAAGTATTTTTAATATGTACAATTTCTCAGTTGTTTTTTATTGTTTCTTTTTTTAACAATGATTATGACCACCTGCTATTGGATTTTGAATAACACTACCCTAATACAATTATATAAAATGCTTCTACTTAATAAGAATTGTCTCTTTGTCTTCCTTTCTCTTTATTTATGATAAACAGTAATTGTTTATCCTATATATAAAATAATAACATAATATATATAAACTTAGGTCTCAGAGCAGTTGTCTCTGTGAATGTGTGCAGTTACACACATTGCAGGTATAAAGTGTCATTATAACATAATCATTTAATATTTGTTAGGTCCCCTTAGTCCTTGCACATACTAATTAATGGCTTTTATCAAGTAAATAGGCCAAACAAAGACAAGTGACAGAATCAAATTGTAAACGTAACTTTTCCATATTTTTCCGCATAGCAAAGGGCACATAATTTCTATGGAGGTAAGAATGTGTATAGGATAAAGAAGTAGAAACATAACATGTGGAATGAATTAAAGTAACCAAATCCAATGAATGCCATTGAGAGCATTTCCAAGTTCTAGCATTTTCACTTGGACATTCTTGGCTAATGAAGATTTAGTCCTAGTAAATGAAAGTACTCCCCCAAAGTCCTGGACAGAAGCTTTGTGGCTAGGCTTTTGGGATATTTACATTTTGGGTGAGTGTCAACATTTCAAGAACTAGGATGTCCTGTATCATATTTTATACCGTATGATATTTTGTAATGTATTTTGTGCCATAAGTTATGTAAATAGTTCTTTGGGAAGGAATGGAACTTTTGACAAATTAAAAAAAAAAACTGCTAAAATAAGCATGCATTTATATTATGAGGAATGAAAGCTGGTTAAAACAATATATTTTAATGTTCATTCAACATTTCTTGATTTTTCTGGTCAGGAACATTCAAAGCCCAATATTTAAAAACTGTCTCTATGCCTGTACCTGTGCACTGAATCACTTCCAAATTGAGCAGTCAAACCTGGTTAATCTAAATTACTTTGCAAACTTCATTACATTACTTGGCTTTTTAAAAATCCTATCAAATTTAATAAGGACATATCCTACAGCTGGTTATCACTTAAATCTTATTATTTGGTCATTTAGATAAACCAAGGACAGATTAATCCTTTCTTCGTAAGTTAGGGCCTTTAAATGTCAGTGTAAACTTGACATGTATATGAGCAAGAGCTGTGAAGCGTTTGGCATTAAAGGGTTAATCAGATAATTTAGTCCTTGAGACTCTTCTGAGTGCTTTTAGCTAGAAAGAAATTGAATGGTTGAGAAATGGTGCACTATGAAGCAAGTTATAAGTATTCGTGTACTTGAAATTTTCAAGAGTGCTTCATAAAAATCTATATTGCACTCCACTATTCGTCTTATTGCTCTTATAATACAAGAGGCATTTGTTCATGTATTGGACTGTTGCACTGAAGGTATAATTACTTTATGAGACAGTAGATCAGAACCTTATATTTTGTTTCTTGCTTTTTGTTGACTGCTGGATAGTTGATAAAAGGATGAAATGAGAAAGAGAGAAAAAGATGCATCGTTTTCACTACATGCAATTGGTAAGATATGTACAAGGTAAATGCAAGAGTCACCTGTAAGATAATTAGAAGGAGTGAAGTAATTAAAGTGGAGAGCTGCAAAATTAATATATAGAATTTTTATGGATTGAATTATGTCTCCCCAAAAGATAGATTGAAATCCTAAGCCCCAGAACTCAGAATGTGACCTCACTTAGAAATAGAGTCCTCGCTGATATAATTAGTTAAGGTGAGGTCATACTAGAATAAGATAGGCCCTTAATCTATGACTGGTGTCCTAAAACAATGTGAAGACACAGAAGGCCATATGACAACATAGGTAGAGATTGGAATTATGTAAGCCAAGAAACCCTAAGTGACACTAAAGAAGCTACAAGAAAGGCATGGAACAGATTCTCTCTTAGATCCAATTTCAGACCTCGAGCTTCCAGAACTGTGAGACAGTGAATTTCTGTTGTTTTAAGACACCCAGTTTGTGATACTTTGTTATAACAGTCCTAAAAGACTAACATAGAAACCCAGCTTTTCTATATGCCAGCAGTAACCAAATATAATAGAAAAATAAATCCCTACTGAGTCATAGAAGACAACATTTTAAAAAAATGACTTGTACAGTATATGGAAAATTCATGGCAAAACATGGTTTCCTTTTATGTCAATTTGTGAATTCAACAAAATACAACACAACAGGGCTGGGTGGAGGAGAATCTTAGGAAATGACTATAAAATCCAATTAAGTTAAACTGGGATGGGGATATGAAAAAGAATCATAATGAGGGAAAACTAGTTTTGCTCACTATTAAAACTTTGTCAAGTTGCAGTAATTAAATGTATGGTAAAAAAAGAAATAGAAGATCAAAGAGAATAGAACTCAGGAGTGAACCCAAATATATACTTATGGGAATTTAGTATACAATAAAGGATATTTCAGACCCTTGAGAGAAAGAGATTATTCAATAAATCACATTGGGATAACTGGCTAATTATAGGAGTGGGGGTAAAGCTGAATCTCTATATCATCTCTCACACCAAAATAAATTTTAACTGAGTCAAAGATATCAATATGAAAAGCAAAAAAAATTGAAAGAAGAAAACATTGGTGAAACTAATAGATTAATGAATTTTAAATTGATAATACACAGTGAGTGTATAGGGAAATATGAAACCTAATACAGTTAGTGAAAATATTTTAAAGATGGAAATTTTCCACAAATTAATGCATAACTGTAATACCACAATTATCAAAATTGTATATTTAGGAGAAAATTGACTATCCAAGAAAATCTTGAAAATGGGGACTTAGAAGATAAATGTAGGAGATAGTGCAGTTGGGTATTGAAACAGTATCCCTGGACATTGCACACAACCAGTTCCCTCTTTGCCACGGTTGTCCTAGGAACTCTGGCGACCACCACCACCATTACCACCAGAGAAAGCACGACATCATCATCCTTGCTCTACAACACCAGTTCTGATTGCAAAGTCTAGGGTGAGTGTTTCTAATTGGTGGAGCCAAGGTTTAGGCTCATACCCTCCCTTTGGCAAGTGGGACAAGGAAAACAAGCATTTGACCTTTTTCAGCATCTATCATGCAAGGCTTTGCCCTTGCAACCCTTGTGGATAGATGGAGGTGGCATTCAGATGCTGGAAATCAATAAAAGACATGGTAAGAATTTTAAAACCAGAAGAGAGTTACCTGGGACACTTAATGAACGAGATAGAAGGTAAGACTTTGAAGGATGGTGGGGTGGAAGGAAGGTAGGTGAGCAGTTGTGACTACTACTTAGTGCTGTGTATCTAAGAAGGAAGTTACTGGCTGGAGTGGAGTAGTGGGCTTGCTGGGCTGAAGAGTCATGGAGAAAGCTAAAGTGGATAGGTGGTCAGGCTAGGTTTTGAATGCTCTTGGCAGCCAAGCAGGATGCTTAGGCTTTAATGACCCAGACCACGTAGAGACTCGGAGGTTCTAGACCAGCAGAACGACACTTTGTCCCTCATGTCTAAGTGTGTTTCATTTGTTCATTTATCAAATCTTTGTTGTGCAAGATAATAGGAATAGAATGGTGAACAAGAAGTACACTCCCTACCCTCAGGCGACTTCCAGTGTGGCAAGAAAGACAAACAGCAGACAAACAAATATAGCAGGAGAAAAAGAATAAGGAAGCCCTAGGGGCTGTGGGTACACAGGGATGAGGGCATTCAGTGTCAACTATGAGTGATGGAGGAGGCTTCCTCAGGAAAGTGAAATTTAAATTGAGACCTGAAATATTCCATCCAGAAGAAACAGCAGACTTTGTGGATCCTCACACTTTAAAGCTGGCCCCCAAAGTTCCGTGAATGAGACACAGATTGTTAGTGCTGGGTTTAAGAATATGTGCTTTGTAGAGAGAGGCTCTAAGTGGGTTTTACAAGCCCTATTCTATCCTTTGTGAGCTACACAAATGCAGACCATCAGCATAATCTAAGCTGGAATCTCTACAAATGTAGACACAGGGTGATGACAGCACCGCCTCAGATGATGTGTCCTGGCACCTTGTATGGATCCTCACACACAAGAAGTGCATTGGTCAGGACCCTACAGGAAAACAGAAACCAAGTAGCTCAAAGGGATTTTAAGAGAAATTCCAAAGAGAATTGAATGTAGGAATTGTTTCATAAATGATGGAGGAGCTGAAAATCAAATAGGAAATGGTAATGAAAAGGGAGGGAGGGAGGGAAGGAGGGAGGGAGGGAGAGAGGGAGGAAGGGAGGAAGAAAAGAAGGAGGGAGGGGGAGGGAGGGAGGGAAAGGGTCAGGAAAGAGAGGAAGGAAAGAAAGAGGAAGGAAGGGAGGGAAGGAGGAAGGAAGGAAGGAAGGAAAAAAAGGAAATGGTAAAGCAACCAAAGATCAACAACTGCAGGAAGCTGCTGCCACCCCAGGCTGGAAGAGCAAGGGGAAGAAAGAGAAGGTGTCGCTGAGCAGCAGGGCCCAGGGTTGCCTGCAGAGGTGAGAAGCACTGTGGGGTCTGCCTGGAGAACTGAAGCTGAAGCTGGCTCCTGCGCGGTGGGCCTGTTCCAGGTGCGCTGGGAAAAGGGATGGCGGTCTGTCATGAATGTGATCGGGCTAAGCTAGAGGATTTGACACCGTAGAAAATTGACATTTGTTAGGTTATCTCAGGGAGAAAGATAGCACTTGAGGTCCCTTCTGCTCCCTTTAAAGGCAAACTATTTTCTGATGAGTTATCTGAGTCTCGAAGGTACAGTGGACACAAGACAAAATTGAGGAAACTAATCCATCATGGTCTTTGTGCCAAACATTCACTTTGGAGAGCTTTTCCTGCTGCAGCATCTACTCCCCAATTTCCCAAGTGTGTAGATCTCCAAGCAGGTTGCTGACAGCACCTGCAGGTGAGCAGACTCCCAGGGAGAAGAGTGAAGCTCATGCTAGTGTTTGGCCCCCCTCCCTGAGGAATAGAGCACCACAGTCTCCCTTCCTGGTCAGAAAGCCCCAAGGAGACGTAAAGCAGAGCCTTCTCTAAGTACTCTGATGGGCGACCTCCTTTTTAAAGATTTAGAGTATCAGGATCCCAGGCATTGGAACTGAGCCTTGGCTTGGTTCTGGGATGTCTGTGGCCGACTTAGCAGAGACTTTGCTCAGCTTTGCAGGACAGTTAACACTACTGTCCTGATTCTTCAACTCTCCACTTCCTTCAACTCATTCCAGACCCTCCACCCCCTACAGATCCCTAGCAGAACGTAATTTAGTTTGCAGGTTGATTCCAGTGGGAGTTGTTCTCTTCTGAATATCCACTTTTCACATCCACTTCCACAAAGAGAGATATGGGCATCCCACAGGTGGTAAGAAAACTACGATTCAGAGGAAAAGCTGTAGTTTCTGTTAGTGGAAAGGTTACATTGAAATGAAACTATTACATTGTATATAAATATACAAGGAAGTTAGCAAACACTTGGGTAAGGAAATAGTTGGGCCTATAGACAAAATAAAAGAGGAGCAGTAGCCATAGTAATTTGTAACAAGAACAGAGTTAGAATCCATTCTTCATTCATGATACAACTATTCATTAAGTACCTACTATATGTCAGGTACTGTGCTAGGCTCTGGGAATATATAGTTGAGAATTTCATGATCCCATAACTTAGGCTTATACTGCAGTGGACCAAGTGCTGTGATAAAAGTCATTGTAATATTGTAATTTATAATAAGAAATAGATATTTGGTCTATACTGTTGCTGACACAGAGTTGCTGAAACCCTTGGAATTTCCTAAGTGCTAAGAGTGATAAAGGTGTCAGGGAAATACAGATCAAAACCACAATGAGATACCACCTCACACCAGTCAGCATGGCTAAAATTAACAAGTTAGGAAACAACAGCTGTTGGTAAGGATGTGGAGAAAGGGAAATCCTCTCCCACTGTTGGTGGGAATGCAAATTCTAGAAAACAGTATGGAGGTTCCTCAAAAATTTCAAAATAGAACTACCCGACAACCCAGCAATTGCACTACTAGGTGTTTATCCAAAGGATACATAGTGATTCAGAGGGGCACATGCACCCCAATGTTTATAGCAGCAATGTCCACAGTAGCCAAAATATGGATAGAACCCAGATGTCCATCAACTGATGAATGGATATAGAAGATGTGGATAAAGAAGATGGGGCGTGTGTGTGTGTGTGTGTGTGTGTGTGTGTGTGTAATGGAATATTACTCAGCCATCCAAAAGAATGAAATTTTGCCATTTGTAATGACGTGGATGGAACTAGAGTGTACTACGCTAAGCAAAATAAGTCAGAGAACAACAAATAAATGATTTTACTCTTACATGGAATTTAAGAAACAAAACAGATGAACATAGGGGAAGGGAAAGAAAAATAAAATAAGATGGAAACACAGAGGGAGATAAACCATCAGAGACTCTTAACCATAGGAAACAAACTGAGGGTTCCTGGAGGGCAGGTGAGTGGGGGGATGGGGTACTTGGGTGATGGGCATTAAGGAGGGCACCTGATGTAATGAGCACTGGATGTTATATGTAACTGATGAATCATTAAATTCTACCCCTGGGGGTGGGGAAGAATTCGTTGGGGAAAAAAGAGAGTGATGAAGGTGTCTTAATATTCATAACAAACCACTTTCAACCACATCTGAGTTTATGTCAATTCAGTGGTTTTTTGTTGTTTTCTTTTTTGGAAGCACAGAAGAATGGGGGCAGATTGCTAGGAGAATCAACCCTGTGATTGGGGGGTTGAAACTTTTAGCCCCATGCCCTGACTTCTGGGGAAGGTAGAGAGGCTGGAGGTTGAATGGATCACCAGTGGCCAATGATTTAATCAACCATGCCAGTGGAATGAAGCCTCCATAAAAACTGAAAAGGAAGGGAATCAGAGAGCTTCCAGGTTGGTTGGTAAACCATGGAACCTGGGGAGTGGGGCACTTCTGGAGAACCACTGAAGCTATGCATCTCTTCTATCTGGGTGTTCCTGAGTTACACCCTTTTACAATGAACCAGTAATCCAGTAAGTAAATTTTCTGAGTTCTGTGAGCTGCTCTAGCAAATTAATCAAACCCAGGGGAGGGGCTATTGGAACCTCCTATCTATAGCTGATCTGTCAGAAGCCTAAGTGATAAACTGGGCTTGGTTGTGGTGGA
Source organism: Ailurus styani (assembly GCA_002007465.1). NCBI lineage: Eukaryota > Metazoa > Chordata > Mammalia > Carnivora > Ailuridae > Ailurus > Ailurus styani. The sequence continues at coordinate 264,662 of LNAC01000170.1, read as the reverse complement.
TGGCAGTCTTGTAGGACTGAACCCTTGACTGTGGAATCTGTTGCTGTCTCCAAGTAGGTAGCGTCAGAACTGAGTTAAATTGTAGGACACCCGGCTGATATTGGAGAATCGATTGGTGGTTTTGGGGGTGGAGACCCACGCATTGAAATTGACATCAGAATGGGAGTCGTGGGAGGTCTTATTGGAGCCCAGAGGAAGGGACCAACAGAAACGTTCAGTTTGGATTTCATATAATATGCCACAGTTGTCTAAGTCATCTTAGGTAAGAGATAAATTGAAAAACTGTGGAGTTTTCAGAAGACCTCTGGGTCACCTAAAATGTGTTCAGCTGTCAGTAATAGAATACCTGACCAAAGCTGATTTAAACAACAAAAATGATCAAGGGTCCCACACAACTGGAATCTGGGAGTAGATGGTTCTGAGTTCAGAACAGCCATTCAGTGATGTGATTTACGGCTCCGGCTGCCTCAACTTTTTTGGCTTTACCATTTTCAACTTGTAGACATTGTCTTCCTTCTGGTACTAGAAAATGCTAATGGCTCTCTGGTGGGTGAGGCATTTAAATTTTCTGCTTTTCCATTTCTCCTCTGTAAAACAAGATGTGAGGGCGCCTGGGTGGCTCAGTGGATTAAAGCCTCTCCCTTCTGCTCAGGTCATGATCTCAGGGTCCTGGGATGGAGGCCCGCATCGGGCTCTCTGCTCAGCAGAGAGCCTGCTTCCTCCTCTCTCTCTGCCTGCCTCTCTGCCTAGTTGTGATCTCTCTCTCTCTCTCTGTCAAATAAATACATAAAATCTTTAAAAATAAATAAATAAATAAATAAATAAATAAATAAATAAAATAAGATGTGATTGGATGATGAGCTTTCTATTACACCAACTGCTACTCTGATGTGATACTTTAACCCATTATAGTTCTTAGAGTTGAGTGTACATCAGAGTCACCTAAAGGGTTTATTGAAACAGTCTGTGATTCAATAGGTCTGGAATGGAGTCTGAAAATTCACATGTTCTAACTTCTAACAAGTTCCCAGATATTGCAGCAAGTGCTGGTCCAGGCACCACACTTTGAGAACCACCAGTTTAAGTTACCAGTTATGTCAGTTTCCCTGACCTGTGAAATGAAGGAGTGGCTCTTAAAGAGGGTTCATATTAGGGTACCTGGATGGCTGAGTGGGTTAAAGCCTCTGCCTTCAGTTCAGGTCATGATCTCAGGGTTCTGGGATCGAGGCCCGCATCGGGCTTCATGCTCAGCAGAGAGCCTGCTTCCTCTCCTCTGCCTGCCTCTCTGCCTACTTGTGATCTCTCTCTCTCTCTCTCTCTCTCTCTCTCTGTCAAAAAAAATAAAATCTAAAAGAAAAAAAAAGGGGGGTTCATATTACTCCTAAATAATTGCCAGGTCCACTGGGGAGTTTTTTAAAAATACAGATAATTGAGGGGCACTGGGGTGGCTCAGTTGGTTGAGCATCTGCCTTCGACTTTGGTCATGATCCTGGGGTCCTGGGATTGAGCCCTGCGTCAGGCTCCCTGCTCAGCAGAATCTGCTTCTCTCCCTCTCCCTCTGCCCTTCCTCCTTGCTAATGCTCACATTCTCTCTCTCTCAAATAAATAAAATCTTAAAAAATAAAACAGCCTCAGTCACCCTCCCTAAATAAATAATACATACGGATAATTGAGCCTTACGCCTGGAGATTCTGGTGCAGTGAATCTGGGGCTGGGCCCACAAATAGGTCTTTTACTAACAACCCCTTAGGTGATTATGACATTAGAGAGTTAGGTAATCTTTAAGATCTTTCTAGCTCCATATTTGATAATCAAGATCGCTGGTTACAGCAACTTGAGTAGTTACAAAGGAAGAACAACTACAAAGGAATTAGTATTTTTACCTTCTTTCCTTTAAAATTCATAGATATCTAGGGCGCCTGGGTGGCTCAGTGGGTTAAAGCCCCTGCCTTCGGCTCAGGTCATGATCCCAGGGTCTTGGGATCGAGGCCCACATCAGGCTCTCTACTCAGCAGGGAGCCTGCTTCCTCCTCTCTCCTCTCTCTCTGCCTGCCTCTCTGCCTACTTGTAATCTCTCTCTGTGTGTCAAATGAATAAATAAAATCTTTAAAAATAAAAAAATAAAATAAAAAATAAAATTCATAGATATCTAGGAATCAGAGAGGCATTCAGTGCCCTGGGGGTAAAAAAGAAACTAGACATTACTCTACTAAACTCTACTTTCTAGCTCCTCCAAGAAACATTCACCACTCTCCTGGTGAATTTCACTCTTAACTTTCTTAGCATTTATCTATATTATTACATTTTTATATGTATTTGTTATTTGGTTTTTATAATACATGGGCAGAGTTCTTAAAACCAGATAATATAAAAGGTTATAGGATGCAGCAAACTCCCACCACCCTCCCAGTCCCCCTCTCCAGAAAGTTTTAACTCTTTCATCTGTTCCTTCTGGTGTTTACCACCATATTTCTAAGTCATAGGCATATACTGCTTATGTCTTGATTTCCCATTTTCCAGCATCATTTATTGACTTCCCATCATGATAGTTGAGGGTTTAGTTCTCTCAGGCCAATTAATGTACTCTGATTATATGTTTTATTTCCCCCAATTATTTATTTTTCTTGTAATTAATAATAGCCTCAATACTTTTGTTTAATTTTTAGAAATCCTTACTTTTTCCCACATGCTTTGACACATCTGTCAAATAGCTGACAAATGAGTTTTCCCAAACTTTGAAACATACATTGGTTCTTTTTTACGTGGAGCCCTCCCGTCTGGAGCCTCCATCCTCCAGCCCCACTAGGAACTGGTACCTCACGGCCACACACCTGTCCTCCAGTGGTATCCTTCAGCCTCTGTCTTGTGTCAAGACGTCTGTTGCCAGAATCCTGTGTCTTCCTCTTTTTTGTTCTTTCTGGAATTCTCTTTATTTAGATATTGGATCTTCTGAACTGATCTTCTATATCTGTGCTTTCCAATATGGTAGCTTCTGGCCACTTGTGGCTTTTGAGCACTTGAAGTGTGGACTGTCCAAATTGAGATATGTTATAAGACTCTGTATGAAGAAAGATTGTAACATATTTCATTAATAATTTTATGTTGATTACATATTGAAATGACAATATCTTGAATATATTAGGTTAAATAGAATATATTACTAAAATTAATTTTGGCTGTTCTTTTTTTGATGTGACTACTAAAAAAAATTAAAAATGTGGCTTGTAATATATTCCTATTAGTACTACTTTGTATGTATTATCTGCTCTGTTATATTTTCTATCTTTTTATTCCATCTGTTTTTGGGAATGTCATCAATTCCACCTTCTAATTCTTCTATTGAATTTTTTATTCTTATTTAAAAATATTTTATTTACATATTCATGAGACACCAAAAGAGAGAGGCAGAGGCAGTCTCCCTGCAGAACAGGGAGCCGGATGTGGGACTCTATCCCAGGACCCTGGGATCATGACCCAAGCCCAAGGCAGATGCTTAACCGATTGAGCCACCCAGGCATCCCCGAATTTTTTATTTCAACTGTCATCTTTTGAAATTTCCAAAAGCATTTTGTTGATCTTTTAGGCTTTCTTTTATATAGCATATTTCATCTGTTTTGTGAATGCAATAGTTTCTTATCTCTGATTTTGTAATTCTAGCTCTCATGACATTTTATTCTGCTATCTTCACAGTTCCATTTTCCTACAAGCTTCTTCATTCTCTTTGGTCTCCATTAATATTCAAGAGGTACCAAGAAAGCTGCCTAGACTTACTGTGTGGGTTGGCATATTAGCTTGTGGTCTTCACTGTGGACTGATGACGGGGAAAACCAAACTTTCTTTGAGAGACACCCCACACCACACCCACCACACCCACCATCAGGTGTTAGTTTGTGGAGGTTTTTCCTCTGGTACTTTCTTGTTTCTCCAGAGAAGAATCATCCAGGCTGCTGTCTTGGTTAGTAGTTAGGGAGAAGGGAGAGAGATGTTGGAATCTAAGTGTTCACTTCTCAGTTAATTCCACTATTTTTAGTGCCTACTCATCCCTGGCTTCTCAGATAGGTTTCCAAATCCAGATCTTCTCAGGTTCAGTATCTCGAGAGAATAAACCTTCTGTTGCTTAAGAAGGTAGAGGCAGTCACCTGACCAGAGGTTGAAAAGGGAAAGAGGACACGATTCATCTAACCTTCAGTTCCTCCATTACACTGTAGGGCCAAGGGCCTCACTTGTTTTTGGTGTCCTTTGTGGACACTTACGTGGTTTAACTTTCTCTCTTCTATTAAGTCAGTTACCATTGCTCTTGCTGCTTTTCATTTTTAGAAGCTATGTGTAGGGGCACCTGGCTGGCTCAGTTGGAAGAAGTTGCTGTGGCTGAGGTCAACGAGGTTGCTGCCTGTGTTCTCCTTAAGGATTTTGATGGATTCCCGTCTCACATTTAGGTCTTTCATCCATTTTGAGTCTATTTTTGTGTGTGGTGTAAGGAAATGGTCCAGTTTCATTCTACTGCATGTGGCTGTGCAATGTTCCCAACACCATTTCTTGAAAAGACTGTCTTTTTTCCATTGGACATTCTTTCCGGCTTTGTCGAAGATTAGTAGACCTTAGAGTTGAGGGTTCATTTCTGGGCTCTCTGTTCTGTTCCATTGATCTATGTGTCTGTTTTTGTGCCCGTAACTTACTCTCTTAATTACAGCTTTTAATAAAGCTTGAAGTCTGGAATTGTGATGCCACCAACTTTGGTTTTCTTTTGCAACATTCCTTTGGCTATTTGGGGACTTTTCTGGTTCCATATAAATTTTAGGATTATTTGTTCCATTTCTTCGAAAAAAAATTGACAGTATTTTGATGGGGATTGCATTAAATGTGTAGATTGTTCTAGGTAGCATAGATATTTTCACAATATTTGTTCTTCTAACACATGAGCATGGAATGTTTTTCCATTTCTTTGAATCTTCCTCAGTTTCTTTCATGAGTACGTTATAGTTTGCTGAGTATAGATTCTTTGCCTCTTTGGTGAGGTTTATTCCTAAATATCTTATGGTTTTGTGTGCAATTGTAAATGGGATTGACTCCTTAATTTCTCTTTCTTCTGTCTTGTTGTTGGTATAGAGAAATGCAACTGATTTTTGTGCATTGATTTTATATTCTGACATTTACTGAATTCCTGTGTGAGTTCTAGCAGTTTTGGAGTGGAGTCTTTTGGGTTTTCCACATAGAGTATCCTGTCATCCGCAAAGAGTGAGAGTTTGACTTCTTCTTTGCCGATTTGGATGCCTTTTATTTCTTTTTGTTGTCTGATTGCTGAGGCTAAGACTTCTAGTACTGTGTTGAATAGCAGTGGTGATAGTGGACATCCCTGCCGTGTTCCTGACCTTAGAGGATAAGCTTTCAGTTTTTCCCCATTGAGAATGATATTCGCTGTGGGTTTTTCATTGATGGCTTTGATGATATTGAGGTATATACCCTCTATGCCTACACTGTGAAGAGTTTTGATCAAGAAAGGATGCTGTACTTTGTCAAATGCTTTTTCAGCATCTATTGAGAGGATCATATGGTTCTTGTTCTTTCTTTTATTAACGTATTGTATCACATTGATTGGCTTGTGGATGTCGAACCAACCTTGCAGCCCAGGAATAAATCCCACTTGGTCATGGTGAATAATCCATTTAATGTACTGTTGGATCCTATTGGCTAGTATTTTGGTGAGAATTTTTGCATTCGTGTTCATCAAGGATATTGATCTGTAATTCTCCTTTTCGATGGGGTCTTTGGTTGTGGGATCAAGGTAATGCTGGGCTCATAAAATGAGTTTGGAAGTTTTCCTTCCATTTATATTTTTTGGAACAGTTTCAGGAGAATAGGTATTAATTCTTCTTTAAATGTTTGGTAGAATTCCCATGGGAAGCTGTCTGGCCCCGGGCTCTTGTTTGTTGGGAGATTTTTGATGACTGCTTCAATCTCCTTACTGGTTATGGGTCTGTTCAGGTTTTCTATTTCTTATTGGTTCAGTTTTGGAAGTTTATATGTCTCTATGAAGGCATCCATTTCTTTCAGATTGTCAAATTTACTCGTGTAGAGTTGCTCATAATAATGTTTTTATATTTGTTTGTACTTCTTTGGTGTTGGTTGTGATCTCTCCTCTTTCATTCATGATTTTATTAATTGGGTCCTTTCTCTCTTCTTTTGGATAAGTCTGGCCAGGGGTTTATCAATCTTATTAATTTNTCTTATTAATTCTTTTAAAGAACCAGCTCCTAGTTTCGTTGATTTGTTCTACTATTCTTTTGGTTTCTATTTCACTGATTTCTGCTCTGGTCTTTATTATTTCTCTTCTCCTGCTGGGTTTAGGCTTTCTTTGCTGTTCTTTCCCCAGCTCCTTTAGGTGTAGGGTTAGGTTGTGTACTTGAGACCTTTCTTGTTTCTTGAGAAAGGCTTGTATTGCTATATACTTCCCTCTTAGGACTGCCTTTGCTGCATCCCAAAAATTTTGAACAGTTGTGTTTTCATTTTCATTTGTTTCCATGAATTTTTAAATTCTTCTTTAGTTTCCTGGTTGACCCATGCATTCTTTAGTAGGATGTTCTTTAGCTTCCATGTATTTGAGTTCTTTCCAATTTCCTCTTGTGAGTGAGTTCTAGTTTCAGAGCATTGTGGTCTGAAAATATGCAGGGAATGATCCCAATCTTTTGGTACTGGTTGAGACCTGATTTGTGACCCAGGATGTGATCTATTCTGGAGAATGTTCCATGTGCACTAGAGACGAATGTGTATTCTATTGTTTTGGGATGGAATGTTCTAAATATATCTGTGATGTCCAATTGGTCCAGTCTGTCATTTAAAGACTTTATTCCCTTGTGGATCTTTTGCTTAGATGATCTGTCCATTTCAGTAAGGGGGCTGTTAAAGTTCCCTACTATTACTGTATTATTGTTGATGTGTTTCTTTGATTTTGTTATTAATTGGTTTATATAATTGGCTGCTCCCATGTTAGGGGCATAGATATTTCAAATTGTTAGATCTTCTTGTTGGACAGACCCTTTAAGTATGATATAGTGTCCTTCCTCATCTCTTATTATAGTCTTTGGCTTAAAATATAATTTAT
>LNAC01000170.1:236594-257521 GCA_002007465.1 Ailurus styani | reverse complement strand
TAGCATGGTAAATTGTTTTCCACCCCCTCACTTTAAATCTGGAGGTGTCTTTGGGTCTAAAATGAGTTTCTTGTAGACAGCATATCGATGGGTCTTGTTTTTTTTTTTTATCCATTCTGATACCCTATGTCTTTTAATTGGGGCATTTAGACCATTTACATTCATGGTAACTATTGAAAGATATGAATTTAGTGCCATTGTATTACCTGTAAGGTGACTGTTACTGTATGTTTTCTCTATTCCTTTCTGGTCTGTTACTTTTAGGCTCTCTCTCTCTCTCTCTCTCTTTTTTTTTTAAGATTTTATTTATTTATTTGACACACAGAGAGAGATTACAAGTAGGCAGAGAGGCAGGCAGAGAGACAGGGAGAGGAGGAAGCAGGCTCCCTGCTGAGCAGAGAGCCCGATGCAGGCCTCGATCCCAGGACACTGAGATCATGACCTGAGCTGAAAGCAGAGGCTTTAACCCACTGAGCCACCCAGGCGCCCTAGGCTCTGTCTTTACTTAGAGGACACCTTTCAATATTTCCTGTAGGGCTGACTTGGTGTTTGCAAATTCCTTTAGTTTTTGTTTGTCCTGGAAGCTTTTTATCTCCCCTTCTATTTTCAATGACATCCTAGCTGGATATAGTATTATTGGCTACATATTTTTCTCGTATAGTGCTCTGAATATATCATGCCAGTTCTTTCTAGCCTGCCAGGTCTCTGTGGATAGGTCTGCTGTCAATCTAATATTTCTACCATTGTATGTTACAGACCTCTTGTCTTGAGTTGATTTCAGGATTTTCTCTTTGTCACCGAGACTTGTAAGTTTAACTATTAGATGATGGGGTGTGGACCTATTTTTATTGATTTTAAGGGGGGTTCTCTTTGCCTCCTGGATTTTGATGCTTGTTCCCTTCACCAAATTAGGGAAATTCTGTACTATAATTTGCTCCAATATACCTTCTGCCCTTCTCTTTCTTTCTTTCTTCTTCTTCTTCTTCTGGGATCCCAATTCCTCTAATATTGTTTCATCTTATGGTATCATTTATCTCTCGAATTCTCCCCTCATGGTCCAGTAGTTGTTTCTCTTTTGCTCAGCTTCTTTATTCTCTATCATTTGGTCTTCTATATCACTAATTCTCTCTTCTGCTTCATTTATCCTAGCAGTAAGAGCCTCCTTTTTTTTTATTGCATCTCATTAATAGCTTTTTTTATTTCAACTTAGGTTTTTGTTCTTTTATTTCTCCAGAAAGGGATTTTATTTCTCCAGAAAGGGAATCTCTAATATCTTCTATGCTTTTTTCGAGCCCTGATAGCACCTTCATAATCATCATTCTGAACTCTAGTTCTGACATATTACTAATGTCCACATTGATTAGGTCCCTAGCTATCGGTACTGCCTCTTGTTCTTTTTTTTTAGTGGTGAATTTTTCTGCCTTGTCATTTTATCCAGATAAGAATAGATGAATGAGAGAACAAAATATTAAAAGGGTAGCAATGACCCCAGAAAAATATACACTAACCAAATCAGAAGAGAACTGAAACTGGGGGGAGAAAAAGAAGGGGGGGGAAAGGAGAAAAAAATCTATATCTATATCTATATCTGTATCTATATGTCTATATCTATTAGACTGGTGAATTGAACAGAGCCACACTGTTGGTCTTGGGTGTATTTTGGTCTGTTAGAAAATATCTCCCAAAATTTTAAAGAAAGAAAAACCTATATATATACACAAATAAGGGTAAACATGATGAAAGGATGGAATATAATTATAAAGCTGAAAATTAAAAATATTCTAAATAAGGAGTTGATAAGATAAGAAGTTGGTTGAAAAAAGAAAAAAAAAAGAGGAATGAACGTGATCAGGCTGGAGACTAGAACAAAATCATGTGCTAGATTTACAGTTTATTTTGACCTATTAGAAGAAATCATGTCCCAAAATTTTAAAAAGAAAAAAAACTATACATATATAAAAAATAAGGTTAAATACAATGAAGGGATAAAATATGACTATAATAATGAAAATTAAAAGAGATTTTTAAAAAAGTATTGGTAAGATAAAATAGTTAAAAAACGTTAAAATAGGAAAGAGGAAAATTTTTAAAAAGAGTAAGAAAAAATAAAACTCGAAGAATTTAACTTTGAAAGACTGAAGGATCATGGGAAAAAATCCATGAATTCTATGTGTTGCTTTCCCCTAGCCCTGGTATTCCACAGTTCTCAGTGATTGTCTGGATGTTCTTGCTGATCTTCTGGGAGAGGGGCCTGCTGCAGTGATTCTCAAGTGTCTTTGCCTGAGGCAGAATTGCACCGCCCTTGCCATGGGCAATCTGCTCAGGTTCACTCTCCGTAGCTTTTTTTCCTTGAACACTTTCCATACAGCTTTGGAGGATGGGAGTGAAAATGGCGGCCTCCCAGTCTCCGCCCTGTAGGAGCTGAGAGTGAGAGATCGGTCCTCACTCTTCAGTGCGCCCTCAGGGAGAAGCAATCAATCCCTCCCATCTCCCTGGTCTCCGGCCGAACTCCAAACTCACCTGGCCTGTGGCCAAGCATTTCTATCTCTGGCACACGCCCGTGTGGAGTCTCCAAACCCAGCAGATTTTTGCAGTGCTCCTGCACCGCTCCTCCCAGAGGAGGAAGGAGGGGGCTCTCTCCAGATATGCCACTTGTGACATCCCTGCTTAGAGAGCACTGGCCCGACTGTGCCTTGGATCACTGTTTAAGGTAACCCCGACCTGAGAGACCCCTCCTTGGCTGAGCTCTGTTTCTGCAGATGGCTTCCCCATTCTGACACCTGGGAGATGTGCCATGCTCAGAAACCCCTGGTCTTTTTGTGTCCCCGCAGGTCCTGAGACCACACTGTCCCCACAAGGGCTTCACCCCCGCTTAGCCTCTGGAGCGATATCCCCCAGTGGAGCCGACTTCTAAAAGTTACGATTTTCTGCTCCCCTGCTCTCTCACTTGTCGGGACCTGGCCCCTCCCCCCATGGTCTATCTTCCCTTCACTTTGGGTTCACTTCTCCACAAGTCCTACCTTCCTGGAAGTGGTCATCTTCTGTTCCTAGAATTGCTGCTCTTCTTCTCTTCGATCTCCTGTTGAGTTTGTAGGTGTTCAGAATGGCTTGATAATTATCTGGCTGAACTCCTGGGACCTGATGATAATTGGTCTCCTACTCCTCTGCCATCTTGCTCTCTAGATGATTTCTAAAGACCTTATTTACCTTTAACATTCTAAGAATCCATGTGCCCAGCTTCTCCAGTAGTTTTCACTGTTTGCTAATGTATATCATAGCATCCAACATTTTACAAAGGAAAAAATCTAATTCCACCAAGAGAGCCAATAATTACTCCTAGTTGAAGGACTTATAACCCATGATCAACGACAGTGACCAAGTGTAGTATTAAAGATAGAATGAGAATGGGCGCCTGGGTGGCTCAGTGGGTTAAAGCCTCTGCTTTCAGCTCAGGTCATGATCTCAGGGTCCTGGGATCGAGGCCCGCATCGGGCTCCCTGCTCAGTGGGGAGCCTGCTTCCCCCTCTCTCTCTCTGCCTGTCTCTCTGCCTCCTTGTGATCTCTCTCCCTCTGTGAAATAAATAAATAAAATCTTTAAAAAAAAAAAAAGATAGAATGAGAAAAGCAGGTGCAATAAAACTGGTACCTTCTTCCTGTCCTACCTGCATAAGTGTTGGCATATGGTGTGGAAGTCTGAAAAAGGAAGGTAGGGTAAACTACTGGAACTTATTCATTTTACTTCATTTTAAACCTTTTATTTTTAAGTAATCTCAACACTCAACATGGGGCTTGAACTTACAACCCCAAGATGCTCTACAAACTGAGCCAGCCAGGCACCCCAGGAAGTTGTTTTAAAATGTACCTGGGAGGGGATCTTAGGTGACTCAGTGGGTTAAGTGTATGCCTTTGGCTCAGGTCATGATCCCAGGGTCCTGGGATTGAGCTCTATGGGCTCCCTGCTCAGTGGGGGTTCTGCTTCTCCCTCTCCGTCTGCCCCTCCCCCTCACTCATGCTCTCTCTCTATATATATCTGTCTCTCAAATAAATAAAATCTTCAGGTCTGGTGAGGTAAACAGATCAGAAGACAATTGTCACTTTTGAAAAGATAGTTTCTTAAAATTCCCAAGAAGAGACATGGTGTCCCTGCGTGGTGTGGTGTAGGACCATATAGGGAAGCACCAGGGCGAGTCAGGAAGCAGAAGGAGTGTGAGGAAAGCATGGGCAAAAGATTTTATTGCAGTTTTTGTGGGAGGGGTTGGGCAAAGTAATAAGCAGCTGAGCAGACTTAGGATTGGACAGTTTGATAGTTTGAATAATTGATAACTGGCTCAGTTGAATAACTGACAACTGAATACCCTAAGGATTACAAGGGTAGTCCTTAGTTGTCCATTACCTGGGCCTGGGATGATTAGGGCAGAGGAATATTGCCTCCTGAGTATAAAAGCCAGATACGGGAGGTGGTTCAGAGTTAGGGCTCTGGATTGGTCAGTTTGCATTTGAAAGGTACTCTTGCTGGCAAGTTGTTTGCTGTGTCTAAGAATTGACTAAGCCCTGGGAGGGTCAGACTCTCCCTAGTCAGGGAGGCCCCAGATACCAGAGGATCAAAAAGAAAGAAAATGAGGGGTGCCTGGGTGGCTCAATGGGTTAAAGCCTCTGCCTTCAGCTCAGGTCATGGTCTCAGGGTCCTGGGATCAAGCCTGGTATGGGTTCCCTACTCAGCAGGGAGCCTGCTTCCTTCTCTCTCTCCGCCTGCTCCCTGCCTACTTGTGATCTCTCTCTCTGTGTCAAATAAATAAATAAAATCTTTTTTAAAAATGAGAAAATATGGTTAATAAAGAAGTGGTCAAACAAAGGCTGAGCTACAAAGGTAGAAAGTCATGAAGAAGCAGGCAATGAGTCAGGAGTATGAGCTGGAGTATGACTTTTGGTAGAAGTCTTGGGGTGCCTGGGTGGCTCAGTCGTTAAGTGTCTGTCATCAGTGTAGGTCATGATCCCAGGGTCCTAGGATTTCCTAGGATCAAGCCCAGCATTGGGCTCCCTGTTCAGTGGGGAGCCTGTTTCTCCCTTTCCCACTCCCCCTGCTTGTGTTCCCCCCCCCTCTCTGTCTCTCTCTGTCAAATAAATAAATAAAATCTTAAAAAAGAAAAAAAGTGGGGGCACCATATGAGTAGACCAGAACTTACAAAAACAATGGTCAGGAATATTCCATGTTTGGGAAAACTAAGTAATGGTAGTATCATCATGGATGGAGTGTGGGCAAAGTAGAATACCTTAGGAGATGGAGTCTTCTCACCTAACCAGAAGTCTGGAGGTGTGGTGTTGGGCTGATGCAGCCACTCAAGGAAGACACCAAGCATCCAGGCTCCAGAGAACTTTTTGCTCCTCTTGTCTTTATACTCTTGCTTTTGTTCACATGTTAACAAGATCCATTCCGGGCAGGAAGTAAGAGCAGGTAGAATGATCAAAGCAAAATTCCAGCTGATATTTCCCCCTTTATATCTGGGAGATAAGAGCTTTCCTGGAAGTCCTGCCCAGTAGATTTCTTCTTATATCTCACTAGCCAAAACTGAGCCACATGGTTCACCCCCAGAAGCAGGGATATTCGGGGGGAGGTAACTGTTTGTAACAGTAATGTTGCAGCCTCAAGCACAGTTGAGGTTCTCTGGGTAAAGATGAATCCCTATGTGAAAGGATTGTATTTAGCAGTGTCTGCGGCAGAAGGAGAAAGGAAATAGGAGCTATGAGCTTGTCTCCCTCAACTAAATGAGACAAACAATATAAAGTATTTAGCACAATGCCTAGCTTATCATATGTGCTCAAAAAAAAAAAGTTTGCTGCTTCTGCTATGAAAAACACATTCCATCATTGTCTTGATGTTTAGTCCCCTTATTTCAACAAATGTTTATTGCACTTTTACACTGTTCAGTCTTGAGGTGCTGGGAGTCAGAAAAGGGAAAAAAACGCAATTCCTTCCTTCTAAGGGCTTACCCTTGTGCAGGTAAATTCGTGATGACTTGAATGTGATAAAAACTTCAGCAGAGGCAGCCTTGGAAGTTAGTAGAAGTGGACAGAACTCAAGAGCACCTGGTACAAATGAATCCCTCATCTCACAGATGAGGTAAGTGGGGGCCACCAGGGAAGTGAAGGGGCTGACTGCGGTCACCCAGTTATCTGAGAACAGGGCCTGGATCCCAAGTCTCCTGATGCTCCCAGCCGGTGCCTCTCCTCTTAAATTGCCCTGTTGAAAGTGATTTGAAAATAGAAAGCTGGAAGAGGAGACCGGAATGATCCCAGAAAATGCTCTTGCCCTTTGGGAGAGGTGCACGGGCCATCCTGCAGCATGGCCCTTGGCCCAGGAGGAAACATGACCAGTAGTGGATTAACTGAACTCCCAATATTGGGCTGTGTTGTATTGTGCTGTATGTGTGCCGACATGAAAAGAAGGACCCCTCTGAGTGGCAGGTAGGAGTATTCCTCCATGTCAGGACTTTTATTCATGTTGTTTTTTTAATTAGCAATCCTGATTTTTCTTTTCTTCTTTCTTTCTTTCTTTCTCATTTTTTTAGGATTTATTTATTTATTTGAGAGAGAGAGAGAGAACAAACACTGAGTTGGGGGGAGAAGCAGAGGGAGAGGGAGAAGCAGGCTCCCCATTGAGCAGGGAGTCCCATGCGGGGCTCCATCCCAGGACCTTGAGATCATGACCTGAACCATCCAGGTGCCCCAGCAATCCTGATTTTTCTAAGAATTGCATTAAATCAGCAAATGCTTCTTATTTAATTCCCCACCCACTATTAGACATCATGGGTCACTAAAATGTGGAAAAAGAATGGAAATTTGGGGTCCTGCTGCCTGATGCAAGATTAAATGAGGGAAAGAACCATAAAATGTCATTCAGGAATATTTTAAAGAATATTAAATGTACTCTGTTCACTACAGTGACCATTATATTTCTTAAATTCAAGAATACTTTGGCTTGGCATGAAGTATAGCACTAGTTTTGGAGGCTTTTGTTGTGATCGTTTAAATGATGGAAGTTAATGAAAATCGAAGACTGGCTGGCTGGCAGAAACAAAATAAAGTCACATCTGGAAACAGCTGCACTTGTAATTAAATCGCATTTAATGTGACTAATATCAAAAGGGTGGGTTTTTCTCCCCCTAGCATTAGGGATGCAAAATTCAGGCTTCCTAGCTGCTTTATTATTATAGTTTGAGTCAGTGGGTGTTTGGAAGTCATTCTGATATTTATAAAGGAAAACCCCCAGTGAGCTGTAGAGGAGATTTGAGTCAAAAGAAAAAATGAACAAGAGCTGCGCAGTTTGAATTTTGAGAACTGACATAAATTTTACAGTTTTTTTTCCCCAAGCATTAACTGTTCAGTGTTTCAGTTCAATGAAATAAAGGCCTCTTATTTCCCATACCAATCAAGTGACCTCCTGCCTTGCTGTAATTAGTGGTAAACTTCAATATGCAAGCTAAAAGACCACCTAATTAAAAAGTGTAATTAATTTACATAGATCATTCAAAATGGCTAGATTAGATAGCTTATGGAGATAATGTAAAACTCTTTGAGCTGCTTTTATTGGCTTCTTTTCCTGCTGTTCCTCAGGTTCTGAGTATTTTCATGGGAATGAGTTTATCAAAGTGGGAAGGGCTTCGAGGTGATGGTTTTAGCTAATCACTGCTAAACATTTAAAGCTTTGCAATTATTTTTTGTATCAATTACTCAAGTATAAAACAAAAAAAATGGCCTTATCTTCCTGCTTGGTGCTGAGTGGCCTAATGTTATTAGTGAATATTTATTAAGTGCCTGTTGAGTGCTAGATGCCACTCACAACACACAGTTATTGTAGAGTCCACCATGATGAGCAGTGGTACTCCTCTCTCTGAGCCAGACCTCACTCTGATTCTTCAAATCACTAGGAGATGGCTGCAGGGTTGAAAAGCAAGACAGTCAAACCGTTTCCGGTTCCCTTTACTCGTAATTCACAATGCCAAGCCATGTCCTGTATTATCTACTCTTCAATATAAACAGTGTTGGGCTGCCAAGCTGGGCCAAGCTCCTGGGTGACAAGCAAGAGGCTTTTCCAATGGTGAGGGCAGAGAGATCTGCCCGGTGTAGAAATCGTGGCCTCGTGGTGACATTCGATTACAAATTTCCTTCCTTTAGCTGAGTTACAGACAGAGAAGTCTCCCCCCTATTTATGTATGGAGGAAATATATTGGGAGGGAGACCAATCAAGCAGGGGTCCTAAACAAAGAAGCTTCAGACAAGAGATTTGTTAATAAAGGCTGTCTTTGGGAGAAAATGCCAGGGACCTTAGAAACGCCTTCCCAAAGAACAATAGATAAATCCTCACCCTCTTTAGTTTCACCTGCTTTTCCTAAGAAGGAAAAATTGTCACAGCATTAGACGATCTTGGTCTAACTACACAGGGTTGTCTTGGGAGTATCTCATAATAACAGCACATGCCAATTTCCTCTCATTGTATTTGAAAATATGTATCATTGTGACATGAACTTTCTAATAATTTGAGGCTCTGAATCATTTGGTAAGGAATCCTCCTCTTTATGAGATGAATTGTTGTGTTATAAGTGTTAGAACCTGAATCCTATGATTAAATTCCCATGTAGCTTCTAAAACTTCACCTTTTTGTTCTCTGTAAACATAATCCAAGTTCTACTTCACCTCTATATGCCTCAGTTCCCTCACTACTATGCTTCTGGTAATAGCATCATAATAAAGCAACTTAAAACTTTGATACAATCAGAATAATAGCAAATATCACCTAAAATAAAGTTGCTTGAATATTGATGCATGTAAGAATCTCCTGGGGGGTTCAGGAAAAAAAAATCCAGATGCGCAGGCTGCATCCCAGACCAAGGAAATAATCTCTATGAGGAAGGATCCAGGTATCAGGATTTGTGTGACTAAGCAATTAAAGTTTCTTATATGCCTTTGAGTTTTGAGGTGGTTTGTTAGGAAGCACTGTTGTGATTGTAGCTCTCTGATATATTCACTTATTCATTCCTTTATTTTCTGAATAATGACCGAGTACCTACTATGTCCCAGGGATTTGCTAGGTATTAGGGATACAGTGAAGAACAGTGATGGCCAAGGTCCTTGCCCTAGTGCAGTTTATGATCTTGTGATGAACAAAGAAAGTGAACACATAGCTATATCATGTATTTTCAAGCATCATTTAGAGCCATGGAGAAAAATAATTCCATGGTCATGTGAGCTAGAGGAAAACAAAGTTGTATCTAAAACCCATATCTTATGATAAATTCCAAATGATTCAAGACTTCAATTTTTAAAATGAGGAAAAATGGGAGCCCCACAAGCCATAAGACAAAAATTAAAACAAGAAAAAAAATTATAACTCATACGCCCAAAGGGGGACTTTTCCTAATGTATGTAGATTTCAGAAAATTAATAAGATCCATAATCAAATAGAAGAAATGAATAATTCATAGAAAAGGGAAATAATAATGGTTCTTCTTTTTTTAAGATTTTAAAATTTATTTTATTTGACAGAGAGAGAGATCACAAGTAGGCAGATAGGTGGGTAGAGAGAGAGGGGGAAGCAGGCTCCCCGCTGAGCAAGGAGCCCAATGCGGACCTCGATCCCAGGACCCTGAGATCATGACCTGAGCCGATGGCAGAGGCTTAACCCACTGAGCCACCCAGGCACCCCAATATTAGTTCTTATATAAGAGAAAGTCAATCCACATGTAGTAATAGAAATGCATGCTGAAACTACACTGAGGGGTGCTGGGATGGCTCAGTCAAGTTCAGGGTCTGACTGGTGGTTTCAGTTCTGGTCATGATCTCAGGGTCTTGGCATGAAGCCCTGCATGGGGCTTCTGCTCAGCTTGGAATCTGCTTGAGATTCTTTCCCCCTCCCTCTCCTTTCTCTTCTGCTCCTTCCCGTGGGCTCTATCTAAAATAAATAAATAAAATCTTAAAAAAAAAAAAACCCTGCACTTTGATACTATCTTTTACTCAATAGATTGGCAAAGATTCATGAGCTTGATAATACACTGGGTTGGCCAGAGTGCAGGGAAACAGGCATTCTCATACATTCCTGGTACAAGCGTAAATTGATCCAACTTCTATGCATGGCAATTTGCTATAAACATTTTGTCCCAGCACTTTGTTCCACTTCTCTCTTACTCTACAGTCATATTTGCATGTGTGCGAAATGCAGGATTGTTTTAATGACAAAATATTGAAAACCACTAAATGTTCATAACGGGATGAGTTAAATAAATTATGACAGATCCATGAATACTATGTACCTGCAGAAAAGACTGAGAAAACTCTTATTATGCTGACAGGGAAAGATACCTCAATTATTCTGTTAAGTAAAGAACAAAAACAGGGCACCTGGGTAGCTCAGTGGGTTAAAGCCTCTGCTTTCAGCTCAGGTCATGATCTCAGGGTCCTGGGATCGAGGTCCACATTGGGCTCCTTGCTCAGCGGGGAGCCTGCTTCCCCCTCTCTCTCTCTGCCTGCCTCTCTGCCTCCTTGTGATCTCTCTCCCTCTGTGAAATAAATAAATAAAATCTTTAAAAAAAAAAAAGAACAAAAACAAAGCATGAGATGGTGTATGTAAGTATACTGCCCTTTGATGAAAAAGCATATAAAAGCATTACAGACAAACACACATAGGTACATAAATACATACATAGGTAGTGTGAGTGTAAGAAAGTTTTAAAGGAATACAGAGACACCTAAGTATTTGTTTATACATGCTTAAACTATATCAGGGAACATACACCGAGACCAGTAATTTTTGTCTCCTGTGGAAAGAGAATTGTGTGGCTTTGGGACAGGAGCAAAAGGGAGAGTTTCACCATTTGCCCTTCTCTAATTTTAGGATTCTGAGCCACATCATTATTTAGTCACAAAATAAAAAAAAATTAAATACTGAATATACAGTATGAATGTGTTTATATGGAAACACATTTAAAATTAAAAAGAAAATTGTCAAGGGGTGGACTGTGGCAGAGCGGGCTGGATTCTGCATGAGAGACTCTTTGGGGGAGGGATTTCTGCTGGGGTGGCATTTGATAAAGAGCTTACTGAAGTGAGGGCAGGAGCTATAGGAAATCTTGGGGAAAAGAAAGTATTTCTGGTAGAAGGAAAAGCTAATGCAAAGGCCCGGAGAGGGAGGCCAGCGATTTGGAGCAGCAGAAGTGTTTGGAGATGTGGTCTGAAATCCCTGGCCCCAAGGGCCTTGTAAGTCATGGCGAGGGATTTTGAGTTGATTATGCCTGATAGGAAGACATTAGAGGTTTTATGCAGAAAAGTTACGTAATGGGCCTTCCATTCCAACCTCTGTGCAGAGAGTAGCCTGACGGGAGGCAAGGGTTCTTTAGGGTGTCAGATGGTTGTGGCTTGGACCTGTGGCAGTGAGGGAAGGTGGTGAGAAATGGGAAGATTTGGGGATGTATTTTGAAAGTAGAGCCAAGAACGGTTGCCACCACATCAGACGTGGGGGTAATAAGTGTTGATTCAAGGATGACTTCAATTCTTTTGGCTTGAGCAAGTGGGAGCATATTTAGTGAGCATATATTGTATTCTGGATACAAAACAGACATGGCACTGCCCTCAGGAAGTTCACTGTGTAATGGGAGATCCAGACAATAAATAAGCATGCACTTGACAAACTCAAGAATAGCCCTGGGAGAGAGGGTCAGGGAGGCACCAACAGAGTGCTAGGTTGGACGACAACAACAGAGAAGAGAAGGCCTGTATTTAGAGAGGTAAAAGCACCTTGCCTCAGAGATGAGATTTAAATTGAGATCTGAAACTGAGAAACCAGATGTGCAAAGAATGGCAGAGGAGCATTCAGAGGAAAGGGAACAGCATGTGTGAAAGCTTCAAATTAGGGGGAAAGATTTGTTTTACTACTGTTCACAAGGCCAAGATGGCTGGTATGGAGTACACCAAAGGAAGGTAGGTAGATAGGCAAATGGTGCTTATAGGCTAGGGAAAGGAAGAATGTTAACACGTGGGTGTATTTATTTCTGAAAGGCAATGAATGATTAAAGTTTGGTGACTTTATGACACCTGGTCTCAGAATTCTGGAAACAAAGGGGGCAGGCTTGGTATTCTGGCAAGGTTTGGCCTAAACAGGTTTGGTGCTGGTTACTCCACTATTCCATTACCATGCTCCTTTTTTCTTCTAAAGTTGGGCTCCCAATATTTTCTTGAGATGAACAACATTTCTTTTTCCAACTGCTCCAGTTCCCCAGGAAGACAGAGAGTTTGAGTTCTTTGACAGCTCAGACCAACTAGTGTTGGCAGGACCCCCTTTCGTGGCAACCTGTTCTGTTGCAGGTTGGCCCACTTTGCACCATTGCCTCATGAGAAGGAGCAAAATTCAGTGGCCAGAACAGGTGAGAAAGAACAAGGACAACAAAATATTAGAATCAAGAGTTCCCAACCTCAAGTGATAGCAGGGTGACCTGGGCGTGGCATGAGAGCCTGTGTGCTATCAGTATGTGAGGCAGACTTTCCTCCCTCTACCACAGGCACTATACCAAATTTCAGAAGGGGAAAAAGAACAACCAAATGGTGAGCTGATGAGCTGATCAATATTCTTAATTTGCCTCTTCAGCTACAGGGCCCAAATTGAAAAGAGGACTGTGAGAATCTCAAAGGGCTGCCACCGAGGCACGTCCCTGCCCCCTGAGGAGCAGTGGCTTCTTGCCAAGTACTGCTGCAGAGGTTTGGGGGCACCCGCCTGGGAGAGCAGGGTGCTCCTGCTGCTTGGACTCTTACAGATCTGTGGGGGCTGCTTCCCTGGTTAGAAATTTAACCCTCATGAACACCATCCACCTTTCCCCTGGAATAGAATGGGATTCCAGGGGCCAAGCCTGTTGTTTCCAGAATCACTGTGGTCAATAATACAATTTCTCAGCCAGAACATGGGAGATTTGTACATGAATGGATGGGAATCAAAAGGATGAATCACGAAAGAGTAATTGTCATCCCTGAACTAGCACTTACTATGTATATGTGTTCTACACCAAGCCCTATGAGGCTCAACCTCATGAGGTACATACTGATTATCCCCAATTTACAGATCATCAGTAGGGGTTCCATCACACACTTAATTAATGTGTGATGGAAATTTCATCCAAATTCTGGAGGTTTCTATGAAACCAATCAGGGTTAATCTAGGAGAATGGAAAGAGACCTGGGGGGTGGGAGACCTGAACCCCAACCCTAATTCTCCACGGTTATGAGCCCTTGACTCCTCTGGGCCTGAGCTTCTCATCATTAAAAATAGACATGTTAGACGTTAATCCCTAAGGATTCCTGCTTCTGATGGCAGATCCCTCATGTTGGCATCCTCTATTTTGTCTACTTTAAATTTCAGTCCAGTCCTCTGTTCAAACACTAAGTCTCTCACCAGTAATGAATCACAGGGCAGTCTCTGCCCTGGGCTCACTTTTCAAGGCTCAAGGCTGAACACAGGGCTGGAGAGGGAGAACCCACCTTCCTTTATA
The DNA here is from genome assembly GCA_002007465.1 of Ailurus styani. Lineage (NCBI taxonomy): Eukaryota > Metazoa > Chordata > Mammalia > Carnivora > Ailuridae > Ailurus > Ailurus styani. The sequence goes on along the minus strand of LNAC01000170.1, from coordinate 243,995 downwards.
GAAGCCACACTGGACTTGTTGGCAGCAAAGCCATCTTGACACTTCACGGTCAGTCTCCTTCTGGATCATTCTGCACAAAGCTGACCAGGTTAGCCCCATCCTACACAGGAGGCATAAATCCAATAGTAATGACCTCTCCTTCATAATTCAGATTGCTTAGTAAGCATAATTTGAATCGGAGTATCTGATTCCCAACTGCTATCGAACAACTACACCATTTATTCTTTCTTTTCATTAATTCACTCAACCAAAACTTTAAGATTTTATTTATTTATTTATTTATTTATTTGACAGAGAACACAAGCAGGGGGAGCAAAGAGGGAGAGGGAGAGCAGGCTCCCTATTCATCAGGGAGCCTGATGTGGGGCTCCACCCCAGGACCCTGGGACTGTGACCTGAGCTAATGGCAGATACTTATCCGATGGAGCCACCCAGGTGCCCTAAAACTTTTTTGACTATTATTACATATCAGGCACTGTAAGGGCTCTAGGGAAGCTAAGGTGAGGAGGACAATGTCTTAGCCCTCACATTGCTGGTTTTCTCAGATAAAGAGGCAATAAACAAGCATGTAGCACCCTTTCAGGTGGTGGTTAGTGCTATGCTGAAAAAATAAAGCAGGGTAAAGGATAAAGGATACAGGATGATGGATGTATTTGACTCCTTGGGGGGACTTTTTTTAGATTTGGGAAGAGGATGCAGGAGAGTCCTCTGTATAGAGATGACATTTGAGCAGAGGCCTGAAGAAAGAGAATGCTAACCAGGTAAATGTCCAGAGAAGTGTGTTTTGGTAAGAAGGAACAAAGAGCAAGTTACCATGGCTCTGAGGTGGGAATGAGGATAGCATATCTGAGGAATAAGAGGCTAGTATGTATGCATTTTGTGGTAGCCTTCTATCTGAGAGATGAGGGCCTTCCTTCCTAACCTGACTTGTCACACGTTGGCAATTGAAAGTATGAGCTGCAGGGAAGAAATTGCACACAGTGTGATTTAAAGTTGACAAAATATGTCACAAAACTGCCAGGCCTACCCCCTAACATTTGCAGGACCCGGAGCAAGAGATAAACCAGAAAGTCAAATGCTCTATGTCTAAATATTAAAAATTATAAAGCAAGCTAACAAGGTGAAATGAAATATGAAACAAGGAGGGGCGCCTGGGTGGCTCAGTGGGTTAAAGCCTCAGCTCAGGTCATGATCTCAGGGTCCTGGAATTGAGCGCCACATCGGGCTCTCTGCTCAGCAAGGGGCCTGCTTCCCCCCTCTCTCTCTGCCTGCCTCTGCTTACTTGTAATCTCTCTCTCTGTCAAATAAGTAAATAAAATCTTTAAAAAAGAAGAAATATGAAACATGGAATATGTTCATTCTCTTATCTTGACAAATATGGCTTCATAACAACCTGGAAGTTCAAATTGGAATTTATAATTTTTGGAGTCCTAGTCCAGACTCTGGGCTTGCCCTTTTTTCTCTTCCTACCTCCCTGCTTCCAGTCCCCCAGGGACCTTCCCCATGCACAAGTGGTCAGCCTAGGCTTCTTGTGCAAGCTCCAAAGATATCCCAACACAAACAGCTGCCCCTCTGGCCTAGAGGTGTGTATACTGTAGAGGGACTAATGTGAGAAGAAGCCCACACAAGTCCTAGAAGTAGGAGCAGGATATTGGGCAAGGAATTCTGGGGCTCCAGGGGGTGGAGGGGGGAGAGGGGGCAGAACAAGCTCCAAGCGGGCTGCAGCTGGTCCAGATGGGGCCATCTAAAGCCAGGGACCAAGGCAGGAAATACCTTATTGCTCAAATATAGGGTGATACCATAGGTAGTTTTTGAATAATTAAGGTTAAAACCCAGCATCCTCTGTGCAGAAAGAAGCTGGGGACCAAGGAATGAGGGCTGTGGTCAAGGGGCTGAAATTGGGCTAAACCTTTGGGATAAGAGTGAGGAAGAGTTGACAGATATCTTGGGCTTTTTTACCTGGGGATTTTACAAATTTCTTATATTCTCTGTGTTTATTTCTTCCTTGTTCTCTTGACATTGATAGTCAGGTCTTTGAAAGCTCCATTCAGTCTTGGCTAAGGAAGTCCAGGGAAAGGATTCAATCTTTGCTTGAGCCAGAATATTTAAGAGGGCAACACACCTGGGGGACAGCAGAAACACAAGTGAGAGAACCCAAAGAAGAAAGTAAAATTTGTGGTTCAACCCTTCCCCCTCCACACACCCTTCTAAACATTTTCTTTCCAGAGCTAACTTTGGAAGTTCTTTCTGAGTAAGAAAAGGAACCCTTTAGTGCAACCAAACTGTGCAAGGCTCCCAGTGCCTGTCCTCTCTCTCAGTAACAGAACCCCGACTGTCACCTGCAATGTCACTGCCCAGTACAAAGACACTGGTTCCCATCCTTCTTTGTAGCTAGCTGTGATTTTTTTTTTTCTAAGTTCTAGTCAATGGGATTGGGTGCAAGTGATGTGTACAACTCCTGGCTTGTTCTTTCAAAGCAAGAAGGATCCTCTCTTCTAACCCCCTTCTTCCCTCCTGCTGGCTAGAATGTGAGCCATCCTGAACAATATGGACAAGGGGAACATTCTAGTAGCTGCTGAATTCTCATCCCAAGAAATACAGTACTTCTACATCTTCTCAGAGGGAATGATTTTCACAAGTTTAATTTCCCCTATATAAAGAACTTCTTTTTTTCTTTTTTCTTTTGCCTTGAAGATTGTGGGTTGTCTCCTAATCCACGTTTACTTTCTTGTAACTGTCCTGGATTGTAAAGATTTTGATCACATTACCTCTCAGCCCGTGTCTTTCTAGGTTGAAATCCTCCAAGTTTTAGTCTGACTTCATGGAGAATGTCTCTGCATTTCCTCAAATGCAATGACATCAGTTTTATTTTCTGCTTTCAGTTAAATGGTACCATAGGCCCTTGTCCTCAGGCTGGCAATCCAGCCTGGAACCTACAAATGTTTATTGAATTAAATTCACTTGAATTGAACTTCAAACAACAGTTTCTCTTTAAATAGAGCATGAACTAAGTTCAAGTTTTGAGACTTCATAGCCTGGCTTTCAGGTTCTTTTCCAAGTAGACAACATGAAGCTATGGAAGAAATGAAGACCTGCAGAGGATTCCTTTGCAGGAACACTCTTCCTCTTCTGTCCCCATCTCAGCTCAATTTCCTGGCCAGTTCCTAGGTAGCCTTCATGTCTCAACTTACACATTACTTCCCAGAGCCCAAGACCAAGTTGGTTTTTCCTCTGATATTATCTCATGGCTCATGGTACTTGTTTTTTTGTTTTGTTTTTTATACACACTCATGTTTGTATTCACTTCTCTGCTGTCTTCATCAACTCTGAAGTCATGATATACCCATTATATCCACAGGTCTCAGCCCAGTGCTTGGCTCATAGCCAATGCTTAATAATAATTTGGCAAATGAATGAGTGAATGAACTGTCAGTGAGTAGATGGGCAATGAATAGCATTGTCCTTGACTCTTCTCTCTCATCCCTATGTCTAGAAGCAAATTCTAGGCTCTCCCTAAGAAATATTTCTAGATTCTAATCACTTATCACTTCTTCCACTGCTCTCATTCTGGTTCAAGCAACCGTTATTTTCCCCTTGGATTATTGCATTAGGCTCCTAACTGGCCTCTGTGTTTCCACTTCCCTTCTCCTCTCACCCAATACACACCAATCTTGCAGTACGATTGTGAGGAAGTCCTAAGTGAGGGACATGTTGAAGATAGCAGTTTTTTCTTGTCTAAAGCAGGAAAGCCATGGGGACTCCTTTCCTACATTTAAAAAATATATATTTTATTTATTTATTTGAGAGACAGAGTGAACGAGTGAGAGAGAGAGCACAAGCTGGAAGAGGGGCAGAGGGAGAGCTAGAAGCAGATTCCCCACTGAGCAGGGAGCCTGATGCAGGGCTTTATCCCAGGACCCCGGGATCATGACCTGAGCTGAAGGCAGATGCCCAATGACTAAGACAACCAGGCGCTTTTCTTATCTTTTTGTTTTGTTTTTTGAGATAGAATGGAAGTGAGAGAGAGAGAGAACACAAGGGGAGCAGGCAGAGAGAGAAGCAGACTCCCCACTGAGCAGGGAGCCTGATGTGGGGTTCGATCCCAGGACTCCAGGATCACTACCTGAGCCAAAGGCAGATGCTTAACCGACTGAGCCACCCAGCTGCCCCTTACCTTTTAACTAGTTCAGATAAACACTGACTGAAAACTGTACTTCAGTTTCACTGAAGTGGAAACTTCAGTTTCCACTGAAGTAAGTATGGCCATATGACAAATTTTGGTCACTGCCCTGTGAGAAAAAATGATTGATGTATTTTTGAGCCATGCTCTTAAAAGAGGCCAGAGGGTGTGGAGATGTGATGGTGAGCTGTCCTCTTCATTTCCCTTTACATCTGCCTAAAGTACAGAGGTGATGGCAAGAGCTGGAGCAGCCATCTTAGACCACAAGACAGAAACCAAATGTTGAGGAAGGCAGAACAACAATAAAGAAGACTGGATTCCTAAACTCTTGAAGCTGCTCTGTCAGCCTTGGAATGTGAACCTTGGAATGTCAGAGAGAATAAAATGCCATGTTTTAGAAGCTACTTTAATTTGGGGGTCTGTGTTACAGCAGCCTAATATGTATCATAACTAATACATACTTCCCTTCCTATTGCCATCCTTTCGTGGGAAGTAAAAAAAAAAGATTACACCAGGAAAATGTATGTGGAGAAGTCAATATCCCTCCTGATGGGTGATGTGGGGGATCTCTTAAAAATTAAGGGAGAGGAGGAGAATAAACCCTTGCTCTAAAGCAGCCAGGATAAAACTATCTCCTGCCTCAAAAGACTCTCTGGTTCCATATGTTAGCATCTTGGGAAAGCTCGGGAGGGTGAAGAAGGCAGCTCCACCCCTTGGTTTCAGACCCTAATGTGAAGAATTCCTTTGGGGAGTGAATAAGAGAATTAGCTTAAGCTCTGGATTTTGGGGCTTTAGTGGACTTAAACAGACTTTTAATCAACCTTTACTCCCTATCATCCCAGTGTGTGAATTTTAATCACAGTCACTTTTATCTCCATCCAGGGCAAGGTCTGAGTATTTACGATGCTCCGTGTTGTGAGGCCACTGCCCTCCCCAGCCAGAGCCCCAGCTGCCCAGGGCCTGAATCTGGGCATGAGCTGCCCACCAACAAAGTAGGTGTCCAGACAAGTCTTGTCAATACAGAAAAATTTTATATAGATTTGGATTAATAACTTCTATTTGGGTCATTTGGAAGACACGAATTTGTTACAAATTTGTTAGACTGGGGGCACCGGGGTGTTTCAGTTGGTTAAGCATCTGCCTACAGCTCAGGTCATGATCCCGGGGTCCTGGGATTGTTGGACTCCCTGCTTAGTGGGGAGTCTGCTTCTGCCTCCTTCCCTCCCCTCCCCTATGCTCTCTCTCTGGCTCTCTCTCTCTCAAATAAATAACTAAAATCTTTTTTAAAAAGAAACTTTTAAAACAAAACAAAACCAAAACCAAAATTGTTGGACTGCATGTATCTTCTCACCAGTTGTTTTCTTGGAACTTACAGTTGACAATTTATTTTTGATTTTTGACTTACCTCTTCCCTAGATGCAGATTTATTGATAGAACTCCTCTGGAGATTTATATTATTTCTTCTCTGAAAGTCTAATCACAAATATTAAAGGCTCATCTAGATACTACTCTTTCACAAGCTAGGGCTTGTGGGGGGCCCTGAACCCCCTGAAGTTGTTTGCAAATACATGCATTTTTAGGGAAGGAGGGCCACAGCTTTCATCAGATTCTCAAAGGGATCTGTGACCCCCTAAGGAAAAAAAATCTCTTAAGAGTTTCCACCAGAGGGGCACCTGGGTGGCTCAGTGGGTTAAAGCCTCTGCCTTCTGCTCAGGTCATGATCTCAGGGTCCTGGGATAGAGCCCTGCATTGCATTGGGCTCTCTGCTCAGCAGGGAGACTGCTTCCTCCTCTCTCTCTCTGCCTGCCTCTCTGCCTACTTGTAATCTCTCTATCAAATAAATTAAAAAAAATTAAATTAAAAAAAAGAGTTTCCACCAGAGCTAGCGATGTTGATTAGGGAAGCAGTAATTTGGGATAGTAGTGATTTACCTCCAAACTGTCCTCTCCCAAGCCTCCTACTGCCATCAGCCTGGGTGGCTCAGTTGGTTGAGCATCTGCCTTTGGCTCAGGTCATGATCCTGGAGTCCTGGGATCGAGCCCAGCGTTGGCCTCTCTGCTCTGAGGGGGACTTGCTTCTCCCTCTCCCTCTGCTTGTGGTCTCTGTCAAATAAATTAAAAAAAAAAAAAAAGGGAAATCGTGCACCTGGGCAACTTGCCTCTCCTTGAATTCCTCTTTTAAAATGGGAACATTCTGTAAAGGATATTACATTAGCTTGTAACATTAAAGAAAATTGATTTATCAAATTACTTTCTTCCTTGGGATCCCAGCTTTGTGGGTGGGGCTCAGAGGACAAAAGCTAGACTGACCTACTTCCCAGGTTTTTATTTGCTTCCCAAAGGGTGCAATGCCTAGTGGCCAGAGGCCACCAATGGCTGAATAATTTAACGCATGTCATGCTGAACTGTAAGCTCCAGTAGGCCAAGGATCTGCCCCTCTGTTCATCTCTCACTCACCAAGGCCCAACTCAATGCCTAGCCCATAGTAGATGCTCAGTAAGTATTGGTTGGGTGAATAAGGGAAAGTGTGTCAGCTGCCTCCTTGTCACGTTGTGTGGATGCCATCTGTTTCCTTGTCTAATTCAGAATGGTTCCAAATGATAAAACTGAATCAAGGAGAGAGTTAGCAATCGACTTGGAAATAAGGACTGAGCTATCACCAATCTGGATATCGGGAAGTGCGTGCGTGTGTATGTATGAGCCTTGATGTAAAGAAGGAATTCATAGGCTGTCCGCAACCTGATAAACCTGAAAGGTTAGAGCTACCCATTTTGGAAAGCTTTGGAATAATTTATTTAAGACTTTTTCCCTGTCAGGTGGTTAAAACAGAGTTAGTTGTCGCCTTGTCAATACTTTAAATAAAGTTTGGGAAATGACGTGGAGAGAATGCGAACCCCCAAGGCCCTTCCATGCCAGGTCTCTAAGCCGGTGTGAAGACGCCGCCTTTGCCGCGCGCTGATGCCTCCCGCCGCGCTGTACTCCTGCGTCTGAGCACCTGTTTGTTGTGACTCGCTCTTTCCCGGTCGAACTGACATCCCCCCCCCGAGAGGTCTTCCACCTGCGCCCAGAGATTCCCTGGCCTGCCTCTCAGCACCCGCCCGGGTCAGGGGCTCCTCGCCCCGACCAGCTCCGCCGTCGGCCGGCGTCCTCGAAGTTGTTTGTGCAAACCCGGCTCCGGACGCGGAGCGGACGGGCGCCGCCGGAGAGCAGCCGGTCGCCCCC
>LNAC01000170.1:221476-236008 GCA_002007465.1 Ailurus styani | reverse complement strand
GGGGGCGGGGGCCTGGGCTCAAACACAACAACTTATTACTTCTAATTCCCCAACTGTCACCAAATCACCTGCACGAAACAAGAATCTAATTTGTTAAGCTGGCATGTCTGCAGATGGAAGATCGATCTTCTCTGTAGATTTCTCTAATTGAGTGAATATAGACGCCCGGAATTAGCCGCACTCGGGCTGCGGGGAGGCGGCAAGGGAAGGGGTGTAGAGAGAAAAGAAAGGGAGGGAGGGAGGGAGACAGGGAGGGAGGGAGAAGGAGGCCGAGAGGAAAGGGAATAGAGAGAAAGGGAGAAAGAAAGAGAAATGAGAAAAAAGAAATAAAGAGGACTCACAGAGCGGAGGCAGAGGGAGAGCGGAAAGAGAATGAGGAAGGAGTGGGAAGATGAAAAAGTAGAAAAGAGAAAGAAAAAAGAAAGGAGGAAGAGAGAGTAAAGGAAGAGGAAAAAAGGAGTGAGGAAAGAGCAAAAAGGAAGAGCAAAGGCAGCATGATAACCAAAGAAGGAAAAGACAGGGAAAGAGAAAGTTCTATTTGAGGAAGGCTCATTACCTATAGAATTATATCTCCCTCCCCTACTCCACCTTCCAAAGTGTAAAGTAGCCAGAGAAACCTAGCCCCGGTGTCAGTCGTTAGCTGGGACTAACTGCTTACGAAAAGGAAGAGGTTGGGACGGGGGAGCCGGCGGGGAGCGAGGGGGGAGGGGCGGGCGCCGGCGGCTCGAAGAAATGGCTTACAGAATTACATTTGTTTTTCTTGTGATTTTATTAAAAGTCACTCCTCATCTCCAGAATGCGTGAAAATATCTACTTTCCACTCAGATACACCGCATTAACTTGTTGGAGGCGAATTTGTTTGTTTGTCTATTTTATTTATTTTCTAGCTAAGATTGATGCAGTCTTATTAGGGCTATATCTAGTTATAGAAAGAGATAAGGATGAGATGTTTTTCTTTTTATTCCAATTACTAGCCTTGTCACCTAACTGAATAACTGATATATGATTATTTATCCTGAGCAAATAGAAATCAGAAAAGCAGCGAACTTAACACATACAAATAAAATCTCGGTGTCGCTTATTGTATTCCGTGTGGCTAATTGGGGCCATTAAAATTACAGGGCTAAAGGCAAAAAAAAAAGAGGAGATACAGAATCAGGGGGCGGGTTCTGATCCGTCATTGTTTTGTGTATAGCTTTTCTGCGTTGAGGGTCGCTGATGCTAATTGTTAGAAGGCAAGGATAAAAAAATATATATAAGCAAAGGACAGGCCCCAGCACCCACGAAGAGTCACGCAGATGGACTGCATGGTTATAGTGTGCAAACTCGAATGTATGGAAAACTGTTTATTGCAGGGAAAAAAAACCAACTACGTGGAGCTCCTGTATCGCCATAGGCTTCCAGGAAGGGTAGGAAATCAGACAGGCTCTTTCCGGGCGAGTTTTCCGCTGCCCCGTCGCTCCCGGCACATCCCCGCGTTGGGGTGAGCAGGCTAGTGGACACACACTGCTCACACAAGCGCTCACAGAAGTACACGCGTCACGAACACGCAGTCCCCGCTCCCAGCGCTTAAAAAAAGAAGCTTGGAGTGTGGGTCCTTGGCTTTTAGTTCATAGGCTGAGGAGCCCGGGTCCTGTTTGCAAAGAGTTTTTGCGGCCCTGGGCTCCCGCAGCGACATCAAAGGGACAATCCTGGCTGAGAGCTGCCCAGAGTCTCTGCGCTCCCGGCCTAGGGAGGCCGGGAACACGCAAGCTTGGGCTGGCCCCAAGCCTAGTTGGCTAGTGGTTAGAGGCCCTCAGTTTGCCCCCGTGAGCCGCGGGCGGCAGGCGAGCCGAGGGGGCTTTCGCAGTAGCCAAGCAGGAGCACTCAGCCAAAGCCTCTTTGGCTGTGGTCTCTTTTGCAAGGAACCCCAAGAGAATTCTTTAATGCAGAGAAGTGTGGAAGTGCCTGTCATCCTTTCCTAGAGACTTGGCTGCCCTTCCGATCCCCTTCCTTCCACGCGGCCCACCCTCAAATCGAGTCCCTTCAAATGAGCCATACATCAAGCAGTCCCAAACCCAAGCATGGGGAGATGTGGACCACAGACCCCTGTCCCCGATGGGAGTGGGGCGATGAGGTTTGGGGCTGGGGACCTTCCATTCTGACACCTGGAGTAAGATATAGGAGAAAGTGGCCACCATTGTTTCAGACACAGTGGACTTGAGAGCTTCCTGTTCCTTTTTTTTCTCGAATATTTGACCCCCACCCTTTATTCTTTTTGAGGTTCTAAGGTAGGCCTGAGGAACGCTATCTGATTTGCCACTGCGTTTGGGTTATTGCATTTCTGGAAAAGTAAACAGGATTGTTCAAGTCACTTGATTTGTTTTCTGTAAGCAAATAATACCCAAAAGCATGGCTGTAATTTACCACGAATTAAAATTGATTCTTTTCATCAGGCAAGAAAATAGGAAAATGTGAGATCGTTAATTATTGAGGGAGGCGCTCCTCATTAAAGGGAACAATGTTACAATTCAGCATTTAATAGCAGGAATGTGAATAATAACGCGCCATATTTCAGCCCACTGTCTGCAAAGAAAAGAGAACAGTTTACAAACAACCCAAGCAGCCGAAAGTTACATTTAATAAACACCCGAGGTTTCTGTAAGTGGAATAAACAATCAGGAAGCTGGGCACACTACCCAATTCTTCAGGAGCGCCTAGTGTAAATTTTTATTCTTTCTGTCTGTCTTTCCGTCTCTACAAAAGATTCACAATGAGCACAGAAATACAATCAGAGATAAAATCAGAATTACAAACCTAATTAGCATAAATCCGTCATGAGGGCACTTGCTGCCAGGAACTCCCACCCCATTCACCTCCCCATCCAACTATACTGTATTTCTAAATCTTTCTCTGGACCAGGATGGCAAAGCAGAAGAGACACCCATTTGGTAGTCGCTGTGCTTGTAGTTTACATAACCAGCCTTCAAGGTTTTGATTTAATATATATACATATATCCCAGAAAGCCCATTCTCTCAAACCTACAAAGTTCTCCGGCTCGGTCTACGCGCTCGGCCGGTTGGGAGAGAGAACGGTTTCCCTGGCCTTTAAATGCTCTTTGTGCTTCGTTAAAAAGGAGAAGGGGAAAAGAGGAGAAAGAAAAAAATGATTTCCCTGTGCATCGCCCCTTGGCAGGCTCTTGTACAAAATTCAATCTCTATTTTTTATGAGAAGTAAACTGTCTAAATAAATTTTATTAGGGGCAACCAATATATTTTCTGGTAGTTCCCTTTGTTCCACTTCTACGTGTGTGTAACAATCTAAAACCTATTTATTGAGGAAAAATCGCTGGATCCGTCATAGAAAATCCTTTTACTTTGCTTTGAAGTGATTTCTGAAGACATTCTTGTCATTCCGGAGATTTGGGGGCCATTGCGCTAAAGCCTCGCCTTGTTAGGGACTTCAGTTCCCATGATCATGTGGGAAATGCCTTAAATTATCAATAGCTATGGGCCTGACCGGCACTTTCCCGGCTGCCCCAGGAACGTGGGAAGATGACGGGGAATAAAACTCTGGTAAATACATCTCAGGCGCTGCCCAGGTGGATTCAGACATTGGCCAGAACGAGCTGCCGAGGGGGAACCGGGCGCGGGGACGAGCATTTTACATGCAGACTATTGTCGTTTTCCTCGCCACGCCTGCTGGCAGCCGGCTCCCGACGTGCGGCTCCAGCTTCAGCTTGCACCCTCCCCACCTCGACGCCCCCACACCACCCCCGTCACCCCCTCCCACTCTCAGATTTCCCTTTCTTTTTTTTTTCCTTTCATTTATCCCCCCCCCAAGATGCTTACGCTCTGAAGTCATGGAAGAAATGATTTAGTTTGTTTATACTGCTATAAAAATCAAGACCAATAGAAAAGTCATAAAATGAAGCGGGCTATCAATCACGCCGCAACATTGTTATTCAGTGGTTACTAACAGAGATGGATAATCCTTTGATTTCGTCCCATTGTTATTACTCTGATGTGTCTTCACATTAACTATTACACATTTATTTATCGACCTGAAAGATACAACAAAACAGAATATACGAGCGAGTGCGTGTGGGAGGACGCTGCGCGGCCCGCGGCTGTGCTGGGAGTGGCTGTGGGAGGACAAGAGCGTCTGTGTGCACACAAGAGTGGACTGGGGCCCCGCGCCCTTCTTCTCTCCCCGCGTCGCGGCCTCTCCTCCCTCCCTCCAGACAGGGTGCACGGCCAAGGCTTAAGGGGCCTCCACGGACTTGCCTGTTTGGAGGAGCAGGGTCAGCTCCCAGGCCCCCTTCTCTCTTGTTCTGACACTTCTGCCCACCTCTGCCCCAGCGTTCCGGTCTCGGAGCCCCTGCAAGTCCCTCCCAGGTGGACACAAGCCCCTGCGAATCCCCGGCAACGTGCCGCCAGGTGCGCACTTGGGAGCCACGTCCAGGGTGCACGCCGCCCCGCCCCAGGCAGCCTTCTGGCCTCTCGCAGCGAGTGCCTGGCGCCATTGCTTCTGGATTTGGGGTTTCGTTGGGGGGAAGGGGAAGGGGAAGGTTTTACTGGAGGGACTTTATTTACTGGAGGGACTGTATAATGCCTTAGGTTTAGGCATTCTCCTTCCAACCAAGGCTTTCTCGAAAGGACACTAGGTGTCTGCGGAACACCCTGGGGGCTTCCGAGCGTGCCGCTGCCACCCGGGCTCCGCCAAGCTGCTGCCCGCCTTCCCGGCACCCCGGCTACACACAGGCGATGTTGGCATCAGTTGCGGTGACCGCTGAGGCTCGGACAGGCCCAGAGCTTCCGGGGAAGCGATCTCCGCAGCTTGGAAGGAACCGCTGTGGTTGATGCCCGGCATTCACGCGTGTGTGCATGTGTGCGCGCGCGCACGTGTGTGTGCATGGGAGGAGGGGAACAGGCTGCAGGAGAGAAGGAGGAGGAAGCAAAACTGCCCCAGAGTTCGCCTTGCTGCCTCCTTTGTCTCCTTGCTCGGTCCCTGTCACACATGCAGCTAAGGACACACACACACACACACACACACACACACACACACACACACACACACACACACCCATTCCTCTCGCATCTGCTCTCAGGCAGCATTTCCAATGTTTTGTGTAAGTCAATTGGACGGCGAACAAAAAAAGCCATTTGCTCGGTATTATTTAAAACAGACTTCATAGGACCACCCTTTTGTGGAAGCTTTATTTGCACTAAATGAATAATCTTAATTGCATCACTCTCGAATTAAAAATCAATGTTAATCAAGTTGAGAGTAGTAAATATCAGTTTTCATTGTGCCTGGGTAGAGGGCATTTTTCTTGTGTTGCAAATAAAAATACAAGTCAAATAACTTTAAAAGGGCATTATGTTCTGCTACAAATACAATTGAAACGGATTGTTTAGGAGCAGATCAGAAATGGTACAGAATTTTGCACTTAATTTCCTCAGTTATCATTTACAATAAGAACCTCTGGGCTTGACAGCCAAGTCTAAACAGTAGTAAATTAGTACAAATTTATACTGATTTTACTCTAATAATCGTAATAAAAGCTTATAGATTTGGCACTAATTACATAAATGCCTAATGATCTTGAAAATTACTCTGGTTAGAAATATATTACTAATCTAAACTTTGTTGTTGGCTGGCTCTGAAAAATCAGAACATTAGAGATGGTTCGCTTCACTTGTGCAAAGCACTTTAAATTGTTCAAGTAGTTTAACATATTCAAGAAGAAAATAAAGAGCATTTAACTTTATTTACAGCCATGAGTGGAATTGGGAACCGAGCTGAACTTAGAAACTTTGACCGAAAGAGCAGGACGTGGGCCAGGATGCAAGCGTGGGCCGGGCGGAGGAGCGGGAGCCGGGAGGGTAGGGTGCTGAGTGCACGAATCGACACTCCGCGCGGGGCCCTGAAACTGACTGCGGGCCCTGGAAGCGCCGCGGGGAGAGTAGACTCCTTTTTTTTTTTTTTTCCTCTCTAGACCTGCTGAGGGGGTGGTACTCTTTAGGGGTCCCAGCTGGGGCATCCGTACCCTAGGCTCAGGCCTGCTAGGCGGCAGCGAAGTCTCGGCGCGGTCTAGAGGCCGAGCTGCGCCCGGGTTGTGCTGCGTGCTGGCAGGCCCGAGCCAGCAGCAGGCCAGGGTGGCTCAGAGCGCGCGGGTGAGAGTGCCTCTTGGGTCACACGGGGGTCAAGCCCTGCTCTGTCCTCGGCACTGCCTCGGGCCGGGAAGATCCTAGTCGTCAGAGACAGAGCTGCACCTTGAAGGGAACAGGGACAAGGAAAAGGAAAGTTGCCACTGGAGAGAATCGCGGCGAAGAACCGAGGGAGGCCGGGCCGCGAAGCCCGGGGCGAGGCCGAGGCGGCCTCCGCTGCTTTAGCTGCTGCTCGCGGCTGGAGCTGCCAGGGCTGCCGCCACCGCCTCCTCCGGGCGGGCGCGGGCGGGCGGGCGGGCGGAGTGGGGGACTCTCCCGGCGCTGACATTTGCAGGCTGCCCTCCTGATTGGTCCCCTCGCCGAGCTGCTCACGGGTTCATTCAACTGTTAAGCACCTCCCCGTCTCTCTAAAGGACATTATAATGCAAGAAGCCCCCTTTTTAACCACAAACCGAATTTTCTTTCATTTAGGTGATCTATATATATCTATATCGTATAGCTTATAGCTTATATCTATTTTAAATAACTTAAAGCCGCTAAAATTTGGGGGGGAACAGCTTTCGCCCTGGAGCGGTGCGCGATGCTGTCTCACGCCGACCTCCTGGACGCCAGGCTAGGTGAGTGCGCGCCTCTCGCCCGGGCAGCCAGGAGAAGCCCGGGCAGGAAATTGTCAATTTGTTCCTTATTTTACCTTAATGCGCCCTAAATGGACTAATTTCTTTAAAAGTAATTGTGCTGCATTAAAGTTTAATTTGATTTAACATCGTCTTTAAAAAAAAAATCTATGGAATATGTAGATCCAAAAAAGGACTAGGGAAATGTTGTTACTTTTTGTTTTTCCTTTCCCCCCTTCCTCCCTCTCCCTTATTATTATTAATTTTTTTTGAACTGTGATCTACCCTGAGATAATTTGTTAGGAGGCATTTTTCTTTCTCTCTTTCCCCCTCCTGTTTGCTTTGATTTGGGATTTTTTTCTCCTCTTTCTTCCTCTCTCTCTCCCCACTACCTCCTTCTCTACCCCTCATCTAAGTATGGCTGAATTTGTAAAAATCTGGCATAAAGGAGAAGCCGCTGCAATCGAGGCGGATTTTCTGAGTGTGTTCGTTGAGAAAGGAGAAAAGCCCAATTCATCCCCACAGGCATCCCCGCCTGCGAGGGACTCGCCATTGCCAATGTCTGAGAGCAACGCGCCTTTTATTTCTCCAGAAAGAAAAGTTGAATTCTCTAAAGTTTGATTCACTGTTCTGTCTATAGAGTTTACTTGAGTTTCCTTCATGCGGTCTGGGTTGCTGGGCTCTGGGTTTCCGGTTTGGGAATCTTTGGTGATGGATGTGACTCCATTTTCCAAACACTTTCTCTGATTTGAGGGAGAGGCGGAGCTGATTTGGGTTGATTTCAGAGGGTGGAAGGCTTGGAGAATTATTCATCTTCCAAAAGTGAGAGGGAATCGGCTGAAGGCCGGAGGTAGAGTTCGCTAAGCTGCCTAAGCGCAGGTGGGGCAGCAACCAAGGAATCGTTTAATTTTGTTTCTTTCTTTTCTCTTCCCCGCCCCACCCCCAACCCGGTCCAAGGATATGCTTTCGCGTTCCTGGGGCTTCAGGGGTCCGGTTCATGAAAGGGACTCGGAGGCGTGTTTCTTTGCCGGGACTGGGAGTGTTTCGTTGCGGGAGATCCGAAAGCATGTGCTGTTTACTACGGGAGCTGGCTGCCGAGAGAGGGGAACGGGCCGGGAGATGGTACTCCGACCTGGCTGTCCAAATTCTGGGGAACCCAGCTGAGCATCCCCGGAGTTTCCTCTGTAGGGCGAACGTGGGCGCGGAGGGAGCCGAGGATGGGGCTGCAGGAGGACCGCGCAGTGAGGAAAGTCTCTCCTGGCATCGCCGGGAAAGTAGTGACCGCGATCCCCTTGCCTCCTCAGGTATGAAAGATGCCGCCGAGCTTCTGGGCCACCGGGAGGCGGTGAAGTGTAGGCTGGGCGTGGGGGGCTCCGACCCTGGGGGCCATCCGGGGGACCTAGCGCCCAGCTCCGACCCAGTCGAGGGAGCCACTCTGCTGCCCGGGGAGGACATCACTACAGTGGGCTCTACGCCGGCCTCGCTGGCGGTGAGTGCAAAGGACCCGGACAAACAGCCGGGGCCCCAAGGCGGCCCGAACCCCAGCCAAGCCGGCCAGCAGCAGGGCCAACAGAAGCAGAAGCGCCACCGGACGCGCTTCACGCCCGCGCAGCTCAACGAGTTGGAGAGGAGCTTCGCGAAGACTCACTACCCCGACATCTTTATGCGCGAGGAGCTGGCGCTGCGTATCGGGCTGACCGAGTCCCGAGTGCAGGTACGCCGGGCTTGGGCGCGGGGGGCAGCAGGCAAGGAGGGATGGGAGGATTGGGGCAAAAGAAGTGGGGTCTTTTCCTTGCCGGGATCCTGGGCTTGTGCTTCGGCGGCCTGTGAGTTCCGTGGACAAGCAGGGCCCCCATCTCCCACCAGTACAGTCGCATTCCCACAGAAATGCCTCACAAGCGAGGCCGGCGTTGTTCCACTGTTAGGTCGTCTCATTCGTCTTGACTGAAAAGGGAAGCTCTGCATCTCCCAGCCTCCGCACCTCCCAGCCTCTGCATCTCCCTGGCGGCTAAGCTGAGCGCGCACCTCCACTCCAGCTCGAGTTATTGACAAGTATTTCATTACCCCCTAATGAGTTTTGTGTAAGACGTCTGGATAAATGGGGGGATGCAACAGTTATACAGAAAACTTGAAAAGGGAAAAAATAAGACATGATGGCACCTTAAAAAAAAATCCACATCTGAGGTTCACGGTGTAGCTTTATTCTCCTGAACATCTCCCTCCCGCCGCTCTCGGACAAAATACCCGAAGCCTTGATGTTTGCAAAGGTTTTAAACTTTGATGGTCTACTAGTGCGCTGAGGGAGGCTGAGAGATCCCCTACAGTCCGTGAGCCCTGATTTCCCCCTAAGGAAACTGGGGAGGTGGGGGGGAATGAAGGCTTTCTGTTGTAGATATCCGATCTCAAGAAAGGACATTTAGGACAGGGAAGATTGACACGTAGTAGACGAAATCATTACTGACCTCTTGTTCCCGTCCAACCACCCTCCAAGTTGTAAATTACATATAACTTATAAAATCACACCTATAACTTTTCTGAATATTGGGGAGTAAAAATATAAGATTTTTTTTGGCTTTTTAGAAGAATGAAAACAATATATCAGATATTTTATGGACAAATGTGGAGGTAAAATTCCAAGGCGCGCAGTTAGTCTTGAGCTATCCAGGGTTCTGAAAACCTTCCTTTCCTGTGATATTTTCTCTCTGTGATTTTTTCTCTCTGTCATGCTGGGTGTCAACTATAGCTGTAGGTGCTTTAACAAATTAAGTTTAAAGATCTCAGTTCCTTTACATTTGATCTAAGAAGTAAGAGGCATGGGTGTCCATAATCACAGGGTTGAATATTTCTGTCTTTGTGAGACATTTTAAACATAGTCTAACCTGGAAAAATAGCATATGCTTCTGTTCTAAATAGTAAGCAAATGAATATTATCATTGGGGACTTAAAGTGGTCATATTAATACAGAAATAATCAAGGTGTAACATAGATTAACATTTTTACTCAAAATAAGTCTGGGTGGTTTCATTAGTGAACTTTGGAAGCCCAGAACCGTGGGCCATTGAAATCAAACACCCAAGGAGTGTTAATTGCATTGTGCAGATATATAATCTTCATGATTTAAAAAAATTTTACCCACCTCCTCTTTTTAAATCTGAAGTTGAGTCCAAACCTTAACAGAAATACACAATTTCAATACTTCCATTACGGCTAATGATAACACTAGTTCGTTAAAATCTTGTAAGTTCAAAATTCATAAATTTGCTTTTTGTCCCTCAAGAGAAATACTACCTCATAATTTTTGTTTTAAAGAGTAAAATGCTGTTGCTTAACCTAGACATAGTGGTAATTAGTTTAAATTAAAATAGAACTTAGAATCACAAATAAAATATAATTGGACAACTGACTTTATGAAAAAAGAAAATGAGGTCTATTAAACTTTATTAGGTCTTCCAAAGGTTAATGGCAGTGATTCTTTTAATAGAAAAAGTTGTAAATGAAATAAAATACAAACTATGTAATAGAAAGTTATTTTCAAAAAGTACACAAAAGAATAATCAAGAAGAAAAAGACAAAGTACTTTAATTGTTCTAGCATAATGTTCAACAAAAGATAATAGCTTGAGTCTGCTGATAGGAACAATTTAATAGAATGGCAATTTCAATATTTTTAAAAATAATGTTTCATAGTTTAAAAAGTAATCAGATCAACATAACCTTCTTAATTAACATTTCAGAATGATTAACATTATGTAATGTAATGCAAAAATAATTTATGGAAAATGTATTTACTTCACAATTCACTGTACCATTGCTCCTTGACCAAATTCAAATTAAATAGTAATTGGTTTATGTTCTTATATGATGAGTCCTTCATAGTTTTCTTTATAGTTAACAGATTGCCACACATTCTTTTCAGTATGTGGGCCACTGCACTGATTAAAAATGATCTAAACATTTAATTTATTACAATTGTATGTTTTTAAAGATGCTTTTTAATTCTAGACTAACTGACCCAACACACTTATTTTTATCTATATCTGGTATATATCATACTTTTAAGTATTTATTAAAGCACCTCTACTTACATGGAGGCCAATTCCATGTCTGATATGGCTCCCTTTTTCTGGCTAGTGTAATAAAACCATTCCTTTTATAGCATGCCATTATTAGAAACCAATTTCAGAATTATTTATAACCTGGAATGGCTTATTAAGCAGCAATGCGAGAATCATGCAAATTACGCGATCAAATGCAATATAATAAGCATAATCATTAGTCTCTAGCACGGATTAATTAACTTTCAATATTTTATTTACATAAAAACCAAATCAGTGAAATAACTTCTGCACAGTCAGGCTTGCCTTTCAATATTTTATACGAACAAAAATAATGTGCTGTAATTCCATTGACCGTGTCCCCCAGAATGGCCCTGTCACCTGCCACATCTTAATAGGGGGACAAGCTGAGAGTATTTTCTAGTTTTCTAATGGAATGAGAAATTGCATTTTCTTCCTCTCCCAGCACTATTAAAGTGTAATGAATTCGGCCCAGAGTTCACGGCTGGCTGATCGAAATGAACCTGAGATCTCGGCTTTAATACAGCTCCCCAGATTTCCTCCCAAATCTTCACATTAATCATTTGCTGGATTCCAATGAGATCTTCATAAAGCGTTTGCTTCGAGGGGGAAAAAGTAATATTCTCTCTTTCTCCCTCTCGTTCTCTATTTCTGAGCCATTTATAGTTGGGGAATTAAACGGGCTATATATTTTAAAATACATTTACAGTATGTCTATATTACTGTAACAGCAGATATCATGAAAGTGGATTTTTAAATTCCAACCTCCATTAGATTCTCACTGTTGTATTAAGCATTTTCTGAGAAGAGCTGCATTTCAAACTGAGTACAAAGTTGGCCTGTGGCTGCGGTTAATATATTTTCTGGAGTTGTCATCTGTGCATTCTCAAAATCTCCCTTAGGTTTTGCCTGCATTTTAATCCGTCATGCTCTAGTTTTCAAGTGGAAACATTCACATTTTAAAAACATATGCATCATAGCTTGGAACGGAGGTGCTCAGACCCCATGCAGATTTTTTTCCCAACCCCAGTAAGCCATGAAACATAAAAAATTTTGTAGCCATCATTTGACTACTAACCCTCAAACATAATTGAGCACAATTTTTCGATTACCCCTATAATATTTAGTTCTTTAACAGCTGTTCTTTTCCACCTGTGCCTTAGGTTCAGAAACCTTTCTAGTGGGTGTGTTTTCCACTGAAATTCTACGGGGGCAATCCTGCC
Organism: Ailurus styani; assembly: GCA_002007465.1. NCBI lineage: Eukaryota > Metazoa > Chordata > Mammalia > Carnivora > Ailuridae > Ailurus > Ailurus styani. Next base: position 223,943 of record LNAC01000170.1, on the reverse strand, counting down.
CCCCTTTCTTTCTGCTGCTTCTCTTCCCACTCCCCCACAGATGTCCGCCAGCCTCCTCCCCCACGTTCCAAACATTCAAACATTTTCAGAATTCATTGACACTTTGCAGGATGTTAGGAACCAGTCTTTATAGATACCTTTCAAAATATATCCGGGTGTGGAATATGAGATGGGACCGTTTGGACATAGACACCATCCCTGTCTGGGGCTTCATCCAGTCTTCCCCATCCAGTCTTGGATGGGGAATGCAAAGTGACCTGTGGCTGCAGGTCTCCTCGCCCTTGCTTTCCTTGGCTCCTGCGTGTTACTCTCCGCTCTAGGCCACTAACAGCTCAATTCGCTGCTGGCAGCATTGATCCCGGTTACTATCAAGGGCCCCGCAGCCTCATTAATCCGTCGTGCCACCAAGTCAAGGGGCTTTAGCAAGTAAGGGACCCGGCATCTTTATACAGTCTGGAACTTGGGGTAGGCAGAAACATGGCAAATGGGGTAGAAATCAGAGAAAGATAATATGGTGGGCAATGGCGAGAGTACGGTGGCAGGGCCAGGGCCGACCCAAAGGCAGAAGATAATTCTAGATTGCAATGCCGATCACACTGTGAAGGAGTGTCTCCACTTGCGCGGGTGTAACACGGCTCTGTGAATAGCCGGCTCACCAAAAACGGGTCAGTTATGTCCATACTCATGACCCTTTATATTGCAGAATAAACACTAAATATTAGCTTGGATTAACGGATGAATGGCCTTTTGGTCAGAATATGGTCAAATTGCGTTTGCCAAATTCTAAGAGGAAACTCATCGGTACCTGAGCAGTGTCTCGCATCATTTATATTTGTGCACAGTAAACCTCCAACTAACTAGATGTTAAACTGCAAGCCTGCCAAGTAGGCATGCTGCAAATTATTATTATCATTTTTTAACATATCAAATTCAAATATAGGGAGACGGGAAGCTACCTTGGTCAGGCAGCTTACCTGACATCTTTCAGAAGAAACTTTACTTCCCCTGTGGTAGTGAATATGACACTGATAAGCAAATTTGTCTGGTAAGTTCAGAAATTCAGGGTTATTGTGAATAAAGAATGGGTAGAAGGTTTATTTTTATTTGGAGTATATTTTATCAAACACATCTCCTTTAAAAAGATATGTGGTTATTGGATCTACGCAAAATTAAATTTGATTCATTACTAGCGTGAGCTTTAAACTTGACCTTTAGTTTGTAGTCAGAAAATTTGCTTTCAGTTCATGGATGAAACGGATGAAACAGAGAGGGGGGACTTGTGGAATTGGAGGCCGTGTAGTCTTGGTTCCTCAGTAAGTTTCCGAAAATAAACTGGCAGGACCCAGGGCTCCAGGCTCTGGCGGCAGGTTCCAGCGTATCTGCACCGCTCAGATAAAAGGTGCCCTTAGAGGGGTTTGAGAATGAGGCAAGGACACTCGCGGCAGTAGCATCAGTCGCTACGAATCACAAGTCACGGTGGCGACCCAAACAACACCGTAGCTCAGTGCCGCTCGCTTTCCCACACGGCTCACTATATTAACCTCTCCGCTCTGTCATCCGTGGCGTTAGGGGTTTTCCTTTGTCTTTCGATTTTGAGACTGGCTATATCATCCACAGCCTTTCATCAATTTCCAAATTTCCAGCGTTTCTGAAAATTCTATACCCCATCAGTGTTATAAGGCACGCTATTAAGCCACATGGGCACACATGTTTATCTTCATTTGTACACCTGTGGGTCCAATTTTGACACATGCCTGCCTGCAGACTTGTGCATCTAAGCAGTGCACGGACTGTGCCAGCGTGCCGGGGCGTAGTGAACACGGCCCGCGGTGGTGTGTTCGCACCGTGTGTGAGCGCTCCGGGGCACTACCACTCAGGACCCCGGAAGTGGGCGCTTGCTGAGTGCAAGGGGCGCCCGACGGCTCCAGCTGACGGAGAACCGCGGTTTCTGGCTGGCCGTGGGGGCGCGTTGGGTCGAAGGCACTTGTCCCGCCTGGGGCAGGGCCTGACGCGGGTTTCTCAGGCTCAGGCCCCCGCCCCTCCGGGCCGGTGGGCTTGCTAACAGCGCTCTGTCGGTCTCCCGCCCCGCCCGCTCCAGGTCTGGTTCCAGAACAGACGCGCTAAGTGGAAGAAGCGCAAGAAGACCACCAACGTGTTCCGCGCGCCGGGGACGCTGCTGCCCACGCCGGGCCTGCCTCAGTTTCCGTCAGCCGCCGCCGCGGCCGCCGCCGCCATGGGCGACAGCCTGTGCTCCTTCCACGCCAACGACACCCGCTGGGCGGCGGCGGCCATGCCGGGCGTGTCACAGCTCCCGCTGCCGCCGGCTCTGGGCAGGCAGCAAGCCATGGCGCAGTCGCTGTCCCAGTGCAGCCTGGCGGCCGGGCCGCCGCCCAACTCCATGGGCCTGTCCAACAGCCTGGCTGGCTCCAACGGCGCGGGGCTGCAGTCGCATCTTTACCAGCCCGCC
>LNAC01000170.1:0-220900 GCA_002007465.1 Ailurus styani | reverse complement strand
CGCCCGGCTCGCACGTAGCGTGCTCGCGCCCTCCTCCCAGCCTTCCGACTGGCGGCAGTCTGGCCTACACCTTCCACACGACGCCTACGACCCCTTCGCCCGCCGCCTCCTCTCGGGTCCCTTCTTTACCCGAAGCTCACACCCCTCCTCCCGCGCCCTGCAAAAAGCATCCTTCCCGCCATTTTACTTACCAGGGAGTCGACTCAGGATCTGAAATCAGACACCAATGGACTGGTTTGTGGGCAGAAACACACACACTCGCACTCTCGCTCACTCTCAGACACTAGATACACTCGCGCGCGCGCACACACACACACGCATACAGTGCACCTAGGTCACACACGGACGTGTTCAAGGGACAGCACAATGTTAGGGATTTTCGTCTTAAAGGAGGACAAGCATCTGCTACAACCGCCTCATCTGAGGGCCCAACGGACATAATTTGATTTGTCCCTGTATTCTTTCTCCGAACTTGTTTTTCTTTCCTCTCCCACCACCCGACCCTCGCCCCATGCACCCAGTCACATCCATGCAGCCCTCTATTGGCTTGCAAAAGAACACTTTTATTTTGTCTTACTTTTCGTTTCTTAAGCACAACTGTGTGAGGTTATTGAAGGGAAGGGTTCTCAGGAGGACCGTGCCAGTGGATTGGGTGGCTGGAGTAGACTAAAGCAGTCATGTGATAAAGAAGAGGTGATCTTACCCATTTTGATAAGTCTTTATAAGGAAGAATAAAGTGAACGTAAGAAAATATCCCTTTTGTAAAAGTAAAAGCCACATCTCTCTTCTGGATCCTTCAGGACTGGGGTTTGTTTGCTTCCTTTTCCGTTTCTCCTCGCTGCTCTGTGCCCTAGGTTGTTTTGTGGTCGTCCTGTCGTCCCTCGTGCCCCTCGGCCACCGCCCTGGCCCTTGCCGGCTGCCGATGGGTGCACTTGGACATCTACAACCCTGCAACTTTGTACAGAGAAACACAATCAGCTCTTTCTGCATGTGCTGGTCAAATCCAAACCCAGAGAACAGAAGCGCTTTCGAAGAATGAACAAACATGTGAAATAGGATGTTTTGTGTAGATAAAGCATTCTTGTTACATACTGGTCAATTTGTGATATGTTTTAACTTATTGTCTGTGCTTATTTATGGAATTTGGTTTTCTTAATAAATGTTTGAGCTAATATAAAGCATATTATTTGACTTTTCCGGACAAGTTTATATCAAGTTAAATGTAAATGGTTAAAATAAAATCATTTTCAGTATGTGATATGGAGAATGATGGGTTTTGTCGTGACTGAATTTCAGGAGAGGGTCTCATGGGGGAGGGGGAGAGAGCTCGTCCTGTGGGCTCTCAATCCGAGCTCAACCGGCGGCAGGACTCCGCGGCAGGACCCCGGAGTTTGGGATGCGCAGCCCTCCAGCAGCTTGCAGTTCCGTTTCCGGGTTGCACCGCAGCCTGGGCAGCGCTCTCCCGCAAAGCGTCTGGGCGAGGAGGCCCGGCCTCAGATCACACAGCTGGCAGGCCGGAAGTGAGCAGGCCCGGCGGTGCGGGCCTCCCGCGAGCTCCAGGCCTCGCGAGGCTTGGGCCGGCCGGTGCTAAGGGAGCCCGAGAAGGGTCTCCGGGCGCAGCTGCCGGTGCTTAGGGAGCCCGAGATGGGCCTCCGGGCGCAGCTGCCGGTGCTTAGGGAGCCCGAGATGGGCCTCCGGGCGCAGGTGCCCGCCCTCAAGGCAGGGCCCAGGATTGATAAGCTTTGCGCGTGAACGCCTTCCCCTGGGCAAAGGGGTGGAGGGCGACCCTGGTCCGGCTGCTGCGTGTGTGAGGAGAAGGCTGTAGGCAAGAGGAAGGACCGTAGCGAAGGACGCGTGGGAACCTTCCGGCGTCACCCAAAGCCTGTCTGGCACCAGGTACACAGTGGCTGTGAACGGGCGGTGGTGGAGGGAGGCGGAGTGGGCCGCAGTGTGGGGGTAGGTAGTGATTTCCCTTCCAGGCCTAGGCTTCCAGGCCTAGGCCTCCCGGCCTTGCGAAGGAGGCGACAGGGCCCCTTGGTGTCCTCAGGATCTGGGCTGGCTTCCGGTACCTGGACTCAGGACCCTCCCAAGCAGAGGGAAACGGCACATCTGAAAAAGAGTGCCGGGGACCACCAGGCTTTGGGCCTGCGCCTCTCAGATTTTGCCTCCTCTGGCCACTGGCGTTTTCTCAGGGTCCTTAGTTGGTGCAAGCTAAATTCGAATATAGCCACGTGCTCCGGGGACAGCCCCACACTAACTAGTAGTGAAAATTGCTGTTTCTTTGGTAGTCTGGGGGGGGGGAGGTTGTGGGTGTGTTTTAAACTTGGAGGCAAATCAATATCACAGACGTTCTTTGGAAGACTAATCAAAATCGATCTTGTGGTTTAAAATTTAAGGGTCATTATAGGCATTGAGAGTGTACCCATTCCCATGGGAAGATTTCTCATCCGGTTGCCACTGAGTGTAAATCCTAGAAAGACCCTTGCCCTAGAATATAGTTTTGAACCACTGGGCTACATGTGAATTTTAGGGACTCTTGTAATTGTCACTCAACTAAGAGCACAGTGAAATCTTCTCAAAGGCATGACAAAAAGGCATGATTTTCTATGATAAAGGAAGATTGTATCTTCGTGTTACCTTAGGAATTAGCGGTAAAATTGGTGGGTAGGGTTCACAGAATATTTCAATTCTACATATTCTAAAGAGTATTAATATAAGGTTAAAATATTAAAGATAAAAACATGCTCATTTGGGGTTTCACATAAAGATGGAGCATTTCTGTATTTTAGAATTCTAGAATTTAGCAGCATAATAACCACATTTCTGAAATGTCTGTAGATGAAAAGTGTTTTCTTGTTTTTACATTTCATAATATTCTCTCTTGTCTTAACGTAGTGCTTTTTTTTTCTTTAAATTGAAATTGTAGCTACTGTAATCTCAAGTCACATTTAAGAGATCAGTACAAATTACAGATTGCTTTACCAGTGAGCATGGAAGGTTGTTTACAAGGATGCTAATTTTACAGCTTTTTTATGCTGCTATAAAGCATAACTTTATGATGTAGGAATGCAATAAAGGATGCTAAATGAAATCTTTAAAAATTGTATTTCTCAAAGGCAAGGGAAATCTTTCATTTGAAAAAAAATGGGCCAACTCAGAACACTGATGAGAAGTTACAAATCAACTGAAGTGATAGATGCTTTCAAAGATACTTATATTTCATAATATAGTGGTTATTTATCAATATTATAATGAAAGTGTACAGAGTTTTTTCATTTGACCTGACTTTAGAATAATATTTGTTTCTATAGCAATAGATTTCTGTATTAAAAATCCTGAATATTTTAATGTTATATATGCTATTAGCATAAGGGAAGGCAACCTGGTCTAAATTGTTAAAGTTGACAGTTTAACAAAGATAAAAATGAGAGAATGAAAACCTTAATCATAAGCCTGAAAGATTTCTGCATTTTGAGGGAGGGGAAAAAACCTAAAAACAAAATAACACTTCTTATTTTTTACTCTATAGCAGCAGCAATTGTGTCTCAAAACTGTTACAATAATAATTACATGAAAAAAGGGAATAAAGACAATAATGACTAATATTAGAACACAAGGTAGATAAGTACAACAAGCTGGATGTCCTGCCTCTAATGAATTGTACTTTTTGCTGAGGTGCCTGTTTGGCATTGAATACTGTCCCCACATGCTGGCTAGAAAAAGTCAAAGTTTATCATGATGTTACTATGTGATTGATTTATTTAAACATACATATTCATCCTTGTGTATTTTTCCCCCTCAAGATTGGTACTAAATATATATGGCATAACATGATGGCCTGATAATGATGTTGCACTTAGTTCACCTTTTGTTGATGGTGGAAGAAAGAGGGTATAGGAATTCAACTTACCAAAGATGATGTTAGGTATTAAATACAAAATAGGATGTGGAGCAATTTGGGTAAATCAAGGTAGATAAAAATGGAGAATACAGACAAAATCCTAATCCTTGGAGCAATTTGTTTGATGTCCTCAATGACTGCTTCCTGTAAAAATGAAAATGTTTTTAATTTGTGTCATGGACTTTATATTTTAATTTTTAGGATAAAGAAAAAACTTAGCCCACAAAGATGTGTCTTCTAGTAATGGCAGTAGTTAACCTGTCAGTTGAAAGAATGTAACCTTCCTTTTCTCCTTTTCCTGACATAAAGGTAATCTCATCTGAGGGCATTTGTGTGAAGAAGTAACAGCATGGCATGGTGAAACTACTGGCTCATTAATCCTGGCATCTACTTCCTACAGGGTTCCTTGATTAGTTAGATTCATTCATTGGGCATTTCGGAGTTTTTGATTTGTCACCATTGACTAGGTTCACTGAGTTCAGGCTAAATTGAGCCAGAAGCAATGTTTATTAGTAGTTTTGTAGTACAGGCTACCCTAATAATTCAGCCCAAATATCTCATCTGAAAACTATCCATTCACCCTCGCTTCTAATGTGGGTTGCAGCTGTGTTCATAGGGAATTGAAAGAACACAAGTGATTGGGCATGTATTTTCTAAATTATTAATATGATGGCTAATAGCTGTAAACCCATCCTCGTATCCAATGCAGAAATTATGATTCATTTTAAAAATGAAAGCAGCACCGAAGGGGGGCACCCCCTGCCTGGCTCTCTGCTCTCATCAGTGCCGAGCTTTTGGTACAGGAACCATGGCTTATTTAGCATGTGGTCATTACGGAGAGAAACAGAACAATGCCTTTCGCTTTTCTTCTTGCCTGCTCTATCAAAATAAGGCATGCATTTATATATAAGATTTACTAGAAAATGCTTTTAAGGAATTTTAGGCCTGAGCTACAAAGAGGCCCTCTTGATTTTGACAAAGTTGTAATCAGTCTTAAAGCAGGCGTAATTAGTTGTTTGTGCGATTAAACTGCGTCTTCTCTCCACATGATCAAATAGCATGTATATCCAAGTTTTCATCTTTAAAGCTGAGCTGGATTTGAGACTTGTCGCAGTTGCTCATGCTGCCACAATCCCTTTTAGTTCTGAGTTGAAGTAATTCACAAGTACCAGGGATAATTAACCCACATGACATATATAGTATGTGATCTTTATATCTTTCATTGAAATGTCACAGGGCTTTATATGCTTTTGCTCACAGTCATTACTGAATCTGTTTAAGATAAACTCAAACAAGGTCAGATTAAGAACTCTAGAAGCCCTTACTGAAAAGATGGTATGTGATTCTTAAGAAATTAAAAAATAGGGCGCCTGGGTGGTTCAGTGGGTTAAAGCCACTGCTTTCGGCTCAGGTCATGCTCTCAGCGTCCTGGGATGGAGGCCCGCATGTGGCTCTCTGCTCAGCAGGGAGCCTGCTTCCTCCTCTCCTTGTCTCTCTGCCTGCCTCTCTGCCTACTTGTAATCTCTCTCTCTGTGTCAAATAAATAAAATCTTAAAAAAAATTAAAAAATAAAAATAATAGTAAAACATAAAACATAGGTATACTGACAGTTAAATAAGTTCTTTCTAGATTTTATAATTGCAAAATTCTGAATGAGTTCAGTTAGGGTGTACTTGTTTCTTTTCTTGCTGCCCTTGTGTTATTGTCACATGCTTAGTCTGCCATTGGTACTCCAAGAGTGATTTCAGAAATATTTTCAGATGGTGTTTATTACTTTTCCTCTAGTACCTTGTATTTGAACGCTGTTTTTCAGTTTACAGAACACACTATCTCTTTTTAATCATCCTGTCACCTTTATGAAATATACTATAACCCTTATTTTACAGATGAAGAAATTGAAACTCATAGAGACTAAGTAACTTGCCCAAGGTCACATACCTAGTAAGTGGCAGAGATAATTTTTTATTAAGTCTTCAGATCTTTCAGCAAAACCATTTTATATGTGACATGCAGATATTTTTATTCTTAAAATATTTTCAGGGAAGAAACTAAGTCACTTCCTTTACAGAGGTTTAACAATCCAGCCCTGTTATTTAAACAGAACAGATGCTTTTTTTTTTTTTTAAGATTTTATTTATTTGACAGAGCGATCACAAGTAAGCAGAGAGGCAAGGTGGAGTGAGAGGGAGAAGCAGGCTCCCCTCTAAGCAGAGAGCTCTATGCAATGCAGGGCTCCATCCCAGGACCATGAGATCACGACCTGGGCTGAAGGCAGAGGCCCAACAGACTGAGCCACCCAGGTGCCCCAGAACAGATGATTTTTTTTTTTTAGATTTTTATTTATTTATTTGACAGAGAGAGATCAGATCACAAGTAGGCTGAGAGGCAAGCAGAGAGAGAGAGAGAGGAGGAAGCAGGCTCCTTGCCGAGCAGGGAGTCCGATGCGGGCCTTGATCCCAGGACCCTGAGATCATGACCTGAGCTGAAGGCAGAGGCTTTAACCCACTGAGCCACCCAGGCGCCCCAGAACAGATGATTTTTGATGGGACATGCTAGCTGCATTAAAATCAAACATGNATCATGACCTGAGCTGAAGGCAGAGGCTTTAACCCACTGAGCCACCCAGGCGCCCCAGAATAGATGATTTTTGACGGGACATGCTAGCTGCATTAAAATCAAACATGATTTCAGTACTCTAGAAAACACCTTTCCTCTTGAACTTTACCTTCTCCCTAGAAATGAATTCAAGATGCTTTTACCATGCCACCGAGAAGACTCTTTGTTGTGTGAAGAAACTTTATCAATGGAATTGTCTTCTTGTGACATGAGCTTTGGGCTGATTTAACAAGAAATCTGGGAACTGGCTCTGAGAGTACTTTGCGGTGGTGGTGGGGTGTTGGTATCATAAGGGGGAGGGGATGGTTTGACTGTCCACAGAGGAGAGCATCCTTGAATCCCTTGGTGGTACAGATATGTTTCTTGTCTTTCCCTGCAGGATTTTATAGGGAGATCTTTTTATGTTGCTAAATATATTAAATAGTCACAACTCAGGATAATCTGTTTCTCATTTTTCTATCCTTCACATATTAGAGACCCACTGTCAATCATAGTCATAAAATCTTAGCATTTGCAAGGATATTTGAGATTACCTAGTTCAAATTCCCTGAACACAATTGTTTTTCATTTATCGCCAAGTGGACTTGCAGGTTCTGGTTGATCACAAGATAGATCTCCAATATTGGCCCAACAGCCAGGGAGTCCTTCATTTTATTGACCTAATTTTCTTCCTATTCTTGCTGCTACAGTCTTGCCTCATTATGACTTTACATCACATATCTTAGTGAGATGATTTTTATTTTTAGCCTTCTGTTAATATTTCTATCAGTATAAGACTAGGTTTTGGTATGGTTCCACATAATCCTGTGTCTGGCTTTTCACAATCCATGTTTATTTCTTGCTCACAAAAATGCCGTGGTAAGTGAAGTGATTCTCAAGGACAGCTCCCCTTCATGTAGTGACTCAGTGATCCAAACTGTTTTCATTTTGTGGTTTGACCACCTCATTATGGGGTTTCCATAGTCTGTTGGGAAGGAAAAGAGAGAACTACAGGCTTTAATTGGCTCTAATGCTTTGGCCTGAAAACTTCTGCTTATGGTCCAGTAAGCAAGAACTAGTTACATGGCTTCCTCTAACTGCAAGAGGGCTGGCCAGTGTAGAGGAGCACATGGATATTCAGTGAGTAGAAAATACCTCCGCTGTCTTAATTTTTCTGTCATAAGCACCCTTAGTTCCTTTATTTAATATGTTTTTAATACTTAGAAGTCAACAGCTACTTTTTTGTGCTTATTATCAAGGCAGCAGAGATGGGGGTGCCAGAGAAATAGATGACGTCCAAGCTGTCTCTCTCTCTCTTTTTTAAGATTTATTTATTTTAGAGAGCACAGGAGAAGGTGTAGACGGAGAAGAAGAGAGAGATTCCCAAGCAGACTCCCTGCTTAGTGCGGAGCCTAATGTGGGGCTTCTTCTCAATGATCCTGAGATCATGACCTGAGCCAAAACCAAGAGTTGGATGCTTAACTGGCTAAGATCCCAGGTGCCTGAATGTCCAAGCTCTTGAGGATCCTACATACAGATGGTGAGAGAAGGCAAATGCATTTTTAAAAGAAAACTACACAAGGCCGTTTTTAATGGTGTGATCAAGTGCTAAGTACTCTGATCTATATAATAAATGCAGTGGGAAATTCGGAGAAGTAGGTTATTATTAGGGCTAGAATTCCTGGACAAGGCTTCCTGTAGGAACTGGGCCTCAAAAGATTACAATATGTCCCTTTAGGATTTTCTTCTCCACTTTATTGGAATTCTTTGACTTCTCCTTGTGGGCTTTATTTTCATATCAATAAATTAACTGTTGTGGTATATTTATCTCTATCATTACTAAGTTCTCTATTACTGTCCTAAATTTGGAACCATTGATCAGATTTAGGTCTCTAACGACCAGGACAAGCTCTGGTGGACCATCTGCCATACCCATATTAATAGCCATTTATAATCTCATGTAGTGTTGTTATAGTGTCACTGATGGATAGTGAGTAGTGTTGATATAGTATCACAACATGGATAAATTGTAGCAGTGTAATTGCCCAATATCTATTATTGACTCTGGCACATAGTAGGTGTTCAACAGATGTGTATTAATTTGAATTTAGGTCAGATGTATTAGTGTGAATGCTCCCAGCTTTTTACACTTGTTACTTGTCTGTTATTATATTTAGGGGAGTATTCAGCAATTAAAAATATCATAAAGGGTGTATATGGTTATTAAGATGAAAAATCACTCCTGAGTATAAGCAAAATTATATTTTCATGCCCATAGAAAGAGACCATTCTCATCCTATGGTGAGTTCAGTGTTCATTTGGAGTAAACTAGTCACCCATGGGAGGCTAATTACCTTTCCCGAAGAGTTGAGCTACCATGTAGTGTCCTCATGAAGGTAATTTAGTAAATGATGCCCTGGTATCTTGGAAGAGTTAATATGCCACTCTTAGAAACTCCAGTGACAGAATTGTTTCCCACAATAGAGGGAGGAGCACACGTTTGCCAGGAAACCTGCTATTTTAGATTTCCCTGTTGGAAGACTTAAGAGCTTCATTTTCATTTTAAGCCTAGTGGCTTCTCAGAGAACTGGTTGTATGCTATGAGACATTTCAGATTTGAAGAGTTATGATGAGAATTTTCTCTTTAGGCATGCTAACTCCATAGCAGGACCTTGAGGTTCTGGTAGGGGTTGCTTTGTATACCCTGGATTAGGAGATTGGGGCTTCTCAAGGAGATGGGTTTTTTTCCCCCTTTTAGTTGAAGAACAATCCTTGCCCCTATTCTGCTGTAGTCAAGGACCATGAAGATAGGCAGCATGGTTTGGAAATCAGAGTTGTAATCCTTGATCAGCTATTATCTAACTATGATCTCAGTTGTTTCTTAGCAGCTCTGAGCTTCTATTTCCTAATCTATTACCTGAGGTTCTTTCCTGTTGCCAACCATCTCTAATAATGCTGTAAGTCTGTGTGGGTGACCAGTGTGGGGGTGTCAGTTTAAAAATACATGTTTATCAGAGTCTTGGGCAGGTCTTTGTCTAATCATGCTCTTCAAGGTACTGTTCTTTGATTTGGGAGGAGAGGATCTGGCTGTGAGTCAAGTTAGCATTGTGCTAAGTGGGTGAAAAGGTGAGCACATCACCTCAGTGCTGTGCTGAAGGGTTGCTGTCACTGACAACACTCCTCACCTCTTTGTAATAGGACCCAGGTAAGGGGTTGGGACTGCCCTGGCATTATTTTCCAGAATAGGAAAGGAAGACTGGAATATGCAAGAGTTTAACTTTCCATAGAAAACATGGCTATGCTCAGAAACATGGCTGTCCTCATCCCTGTCCTTAAATCATTAGTGCCGTTGGGTTTTTATGTCATCCAGTGAAGTATGATTAGTCCATGGATTCAACTGAAAAGGAGAAAAATTAGAAAATAGACAGGTTAGGGTTGCCTGGGTGGCTCTGTGGTTAAGTGTCTGCCTTTGGCTTAGGTCACGATCCCAGGGTCCTGGGATCGAGCTCTGCATCCGGCTCCCTGCTCTTCTGGGAAAGCCTGCTTCTCCCTCTCCCACTCCCCCTGCTGGTGTTCCCTCTCTCGATGTGTCTCTCTCTGTCAAATAAATAAATAAAATCTTAAAAAAAGAAAAATAGACAGTTTAGACATATTTTTCTATTGGAAGCACTCAGTAAATTTTGGTTGGATTGACTGGATTTGTATAGTACTAGTTCCTTGTATAAAGTTAGCAAGGCAACTGGACAACTATTTAGAAGCTGGTATGTGGCGGTGTCAGTATATTTATTCAGTTGCCAAGGCAGTGTTAGGTGTTTATGACCACATGGGAGAATGAAAAGAACAGGCAGCCTAGTGGCTGTTCAGGTGAGTACATGGACTTAGGCTAGGAAGTATCTCTGCTCATACCTCTTTTTATGAGTGGATGGAGGCAGATAGTTCAAGTCCAGGGGAAACTAGTGAAGTATGTGAAGTTTTTAAAGAGGCTTGGGCTTTCTTCTCTCCCTTGACATTTTTAGTCAGGACCTTCTACTTCAAATCCTTTTCCCCATTCAAAATAGGAAATTAGCTGTTATCATTTACATTTTGACTGAATAAATTTAAAGCAATATGCTAACCCATCCATTTCAAACCCTTTAAGTTTAGTGAGGAAGGGATGTCTTTATCTTAATTTAAAAATGAACCATTAGGAAGCAAATAAGAATGATGTTGGAAATAAGAGTGTTTGCACAGGGGCATTCTTCAGTTTAAGGAAATTATACCACACCTGAGACTGGCTACCCAGATAAATCTACTTTAGTTGTTTAGGGATGCTCCAGAAGTTGAAGAAAAAGGAGTGAAGAAAAATATTCTGGGTGTGGAAGGTAGAACATGGTGTGGAAGCTACTTATTCATTCTTCAAATGGTGTATATAGGGTGCCTGGGTGGCTCAGTGGGTTAAAGCCTCTGCCTTCGGCTCAGGTCATGATCTCAGTGTCCTGGGATCGAGGCCTGCATCGGGTTCTCTGCTCGGCAGGGAGCCTGCTTCCTTCTCTCTCTGCCTGCCTATCTGCCTACTTGTGATATCGCTCGCTCGCTCTGTCAAATAAATAAATAAATAAAATCTTTAAAAAAATGTCTTATATATTCTTTTGTTTGTTGGGACATATTTTACAATAAGAAAAAACAACAAAATTATCAGTTGTCATTTCCTCCCTGCCACAGTGTCTGGTCTTTAGACATCAGTTTTTCTAGAGTAACCAAGATTTTACAGATTTCCTTAGAGATTGATTAAAAACTTCTGAGGCTACAGAGGCACTTTCTATATTGTTGGCTTCTCCTGGGTGACACCCTGGGCTCCACAGTCACTTGGACCATTTATCTGTCTCCTAGCTTTAAAGTAGTCTTCCCCACACACTGCTACCCTACAAAAAACAAAAAAAACAAAAAAAACCCAAAAAACCGAAAAAAACCCCAAAACACCCGCCTCTTTTTGTTCCCTATTTTTACTTCTCTGCTTTGAAATCCCCAGACTCTATTTTTATTATGTAACAAACTGCTCTGATCTTCCTTCTTCCTTCCCTGTGGTAATCTTGTTGTTCCCTCTGGACAGGCAGTCTTTATCCTCTCGGCCCCAAATTTCTGCTGCCTCAAGAATGCCTGGCGCTGGGGTCAGGGCTGAGGAGAAAAAACAGCTGGGTGTGTTGCCCATGCATCCCTCAGGTAATTGTGGTGAGGGGAAGAGGGAAAATGGAGGCTTAATTTGGGTATAATATTGGAAAGTCTGACCTGGAGCATAGAGATAGGTTGAGACAATGAAATCTTAATTTTGAGAGAATGACATCTGGGACTTTGTCTCTTGTGTGTATTGATGATTAGTTTAACTATTTCCTGGCCTGAATGCATAGCACCTGACACTTCCTAGATGGTAAAGCATATTCATTGAATAAATGATACTGAGGTGGTAATAAGGTGAAAACACAACATTAACTTTGATTTTAGGTACTGAAAAAGCGAAAGAGGAGTCAAATGATTTGCAGTGTAAAAGTAAAAAAAAATTATTTTGATGTGATTTGCTTTTCTAATTATTATGAACCCCTGAAGCAATTATATATAAAATCAAATACTTTAAAATGAAATTTGAGGTTTCTTTTGGTAATAGTGGTAAGTTCTACTAGATGTTATATCAGATAAAGGGCTAATATACAAAATCTATAAAGAACTTATCAGGGGCACCTGGGTGACTCAGATGGTTAAACGTCTGCCTTTGGCTCAGGTCATGATCCCAGGGTCCTGGGATTGAGCCCCACATAGGGCTCTGGCAGGGAGACTACTTCTCCCTCTCCTACTGCTCCCCTTGCTTGTGCTTTCTCATTTTCTCTGTCAAATTTAAATAAAATCTTACGTTCTTTTTTAAAAAAATTTTTTTATCAAACTCAACACCCAGAAAACAAACAAATCCAGTCAAGAAATGGTCAGAAGACATGAGAAGACATTTCTCTGAAGAAGAGATACAGATGACCAACAGACACATGAATAGATCCTCAGCATCACTCATCATCAGAGAAATACAAGTGAAAACCACAAAGAGATATACCAGTTGACATGGCTAAAATTAACAGCTTAGGAAACAACACATGTTGACAAGGATGCACAGAAATGGGAACCCTTTTATACTGTTGGTGGGAAGGCAAACTGTGTAGCCACTCTGGAAAACAGTATGGAGGTTCCTGAAAACATTAAAAATAGAACTACCCTATGATCCAGCAATTACACTAACTGGGTATTTACCCCAAGGATACACATGTAGTGATCTGAAGGGGCATGTGTACCCCAATGTTTATAGCGGCAATGTCCATAGTAGCCAAACTGTGATAAAGAAGATGTGGTATGTAGATATACAGTGGAATATTAGCCATCAGAAAGAATGAAATCTTGCTATTTGCAATGACATGGATGGAACTAGAGTGTATTATGCTAAGCAAGCTAAGTCAGAGAAAGATAAATACCCTATGATTTCACTCATATGTGGAATTTAAGAAATAAAACAGATGAACATAGGGAAAGGGAAAAAATGTAAGATGAAAACGAGAGGGAGGCAAACCGTTAGAGACTCTTAACTCTAGGGAGCAAACTGAGGGTTGCTGGAGGGAAGATAGGTAGGGGATGGGATAATCGGGTGATGGGTATTAAGGAGGGCACTTAATGGAATGAGCGCTGGGTGTTATATGCAACTGATGAATCAGGAAATTCTTCTCCTGAAATTAGTACTACAGTATACGTTAACTAACGTGAGTTAAATTAAAAAAAAAAACCCTACTGAAAGAAAATTCTACTAGATGTTAGGTAGGGTGTATTAAGGTAGGAAGGAAGGTCACTGGTCATCTAATCTTATTATTGCTGGTCAAATCATTCACACAAATTCTAGACCAGATGGTTATTTATTAACAGCTTAGACATCTTCAAGAGACAGGAAACTCAGTACCTGATAAGGTATTTCATTTCTTCAAGTATATTCTTACATTACACTGAAACCATCCTTCCTCTGTCTGATTCTTGATGTCCGAGAAAACAAGTCTAACTTTTATTATTACTTGACAGGTCTTCCTATGTGCAAAGACAGATTTCCTATTCTCCCTCATTTCCTGAAATCTTTTGAAAGATAAGGGGCTAGGGTCAGAGTTGCTGGGGTTTCCAAGTTATCAAAAAACATATTTAGTGGGGTGCCTGGGTGGTGTAGTCAGTTGGGCCTCCACCTCTTGGTTTTAGCTTAGGTCATAATTTTGGGGTTGTGAGATTGAGCCATGGGTCAGGCTCCAAGGTCAGTGTAGAGTCTGCTTAAGATTCTCTCTCTTCCTTTGCCCCTACCACTTGTACTCTCTCTCAAATAAATCTTAAAAAAAACCAAAAACCAAAAAAAAACATGTTCAGGGGCACCTTGGTGGTTCAGTCGGTTGAGCATCTGCATTTGGCTCAGGTCATGATCCTGGGGACCTGGAATCAAGCCCCACATTGGGCTCCTTGCTCGGTAGGGAGCCTGCTTCTCCCTCTGCCTCCTGCTCTCCCTGCTTGTGGTCTCTCTCTTTGTCAAATAAATAAAATCTTTAAACAAAACCAAACAAAAACATGTTTAGTCATCTTTATTAAATAGATGTAAGGAGCATGGGCAGGGAGTCTTTTTTTTTTTTTCTCCCTATCCCAGACATCTTTTGGGTGTTGATTTTTTTTAAATTAATATTTCTCAGTCTTAAGGAATGGGGTTTAAGAACCTCATTTTGAAGTTTGAGAACCACTATTTCATTCAGTGGAGCTGTCCAGATGAATTAAGTGTAATAGATGCTAATCTCAGGAATGGGTCTCACGTAAAATGCAATGTTGAGCCTTTCTCACCTCTCTGCTAACACCCTTGGAACAGTCTTAAGTCTTTTACTGACTGAACATAAACATCAACTCCCATTAGCTCTCATTTACAAGCTTTCTTCCCCATTGTCTTAGTCACAGATTTTTCGATTTTAGTTAGACCTTCCCCCACATAGCACAGGAATTGAGTTCTTTTCAGTTTCCTTATCCTTAGCCCTCTATGTTCCTGCTGATGTAGGATGGTCCTCTGCTCTCTGCATTCGGGTTGTCTGAGATTATTTCTGTGCTCTTCAACATTACTTTATTTTTCTGAAGCTTTGTATATATACAAACATTAATGCAACTCAACATGAATTAAATCCACTTTTATTTTTATTTTTTTAAAGATTTTATTTATTTATTTGACAGAGAGATTACAAGTAGGCAGAGAGGCAGGCAGAGACAGAGGAGGAAGCAGGCTCCCTGCTGAGCAGGGAGCCCGATGCGGGCCTCGATCCCAGGACCCCGAGATCATGATCTGAGCCGAAGGCAGAGGCTTTAACCCACTGAGCCACCCAGGCGCCCTTAAATCCACTTTTAATTCCTTCCTCCATCTGATTATTTTTCTTTGGTTTATGATCCCTTCTAGTCTTCATACACGTGCCTATTTAAATTTTTAAGTATTTGTGACATATGTGTATATATATGTGTATATTTTGTTTTTTAGAGAGAGTGCATGAGCTGGGGAGGGGGGGCAGAGAGAGAGAGAGAATCTCAAGCAGGCTTCATGCCCTGTATAAAGCCTGATGTGGGCCTCGATCTCACAACTCTGAGATCATGACCTGAGCCGAAAACAAGAGTTGGACATTTAACCAACTGAGCCACCCAGGCATCCCCCCAAAATAGATGATATTTTGTATTCTGTTTCTGTATATTTTTATATTGAGGTATGTCTTCATATGTATAGTTTTAATGACTACAACATATATAGTTTATATCCTTTCTTTTTTTTTTAAGATTTTATGTATTTATTTGACAGAGAGATACAGTGAGAGAGGGAACACAAGCAGGGGGAGTGGTAGAGGGAGAGGCAGGCTTCCTACCATGCAGGGAGTCCCATGCAGGGCTCGATGCGGGGCTCGATTCCAAGACTCTGGGATCATGACCCGAGCTGAAGGCAGACGCTTAACAACTGAGCCACCCAGGTGCCCCAGTTTATATCCTTTTCTGATAATAGTGTTAACTGTTTATGTAAATATTGTTAAATATAAACACTTTTATTCATTCAAAATATATTTTGATTCCATAGCTCCATCATTCAGTTAAGTACTAAGATTTGATGTTTGAGCGTGTGTATGTAGATGAGAGAGAGAGGGAATGGGATCTGTGTGAAAACAAAACAGTCACTTAAAGCTATACCATCCAGTATAGTAACCATTAGCTACATGTGGCTATTTAAGTTAAATAAAATTAAAAGGTCAGTTCCTCAGGCACAGTAGCCACATTTTAAGTGCTCAAAACCCACATGTGATTAGTGGCTACGATGTCGATTGTTAACATAGGAAGTTTTATTGCGCAGAGCTAACTTGTAGCATTCTAGGCTAGGGAGATAAAGAATCTGGTTTCTCTGCTTCTAGCTGAATTCCATGGGACTTTGCTCTGTGCTGTAGATGTGGAATTGAACAATATAATTGGACAATGAACTACCCCCACCCTCATCCCTGAGGGTCTTTGAAGAAATCTATGTAAGAAGTTACCTAGCCATGGGGTTTCAGTCTAGGTTTCAAAGTGAAATTTTAAAAAATGAGGTTAAGGGGAAATGAGGAAGGTGATTTTAACTACCAAGGGTATGGAATGGGAGGGATGTGCAGTTTGGGTCTACTATTTCTGTGCTTGCTATATATCACTACTTGAATCCACGTTACAGTGATTATTTCTGTAAGTGGTAACCAAAGAATGCTTTTTATATAAGCTTTTAGATTGGATCTGTAGGTAAATTTGGGGCTATATCTTGGCCATCTAGAGAGGGTATGTGAGAAATGTGGTGAGGAGAGCAACTATGATTGGAGACAGATGCATGTGTGTACACACACACATACACAATAAGCTTCTCCAGGTATGTCATTGCTGTTTCAGGAAAACAACTGTCTTAACGCTTACAGCTTGTCTGGTGCCTGATCTGAAATTAGCCATACTTTCTCCCCAGAGCATCCTCAGTTCCCTGAAGATCTCAAAAATGGTTATACATCAAAACCCTGTAGACCTGGTCAGATGTGCTGTTACATTAATTATAATGCAGATCAGGGTTGTGAATTCTGTATGCAGATGTGCATAGAAAGCCTGCAGATGTGCACAAAGGAAAAGCTGTTGAAAGGCTTGAATACATTGCACTGGTGCCAGACATATTTATCAGAGGCTAGATACTGAGAATGCTGATGGATTTATTTAATGATGTAGGCAGTGTCAAGTATATAATGAGAGATTCTATTGAGCTAGTAGGGGAAAAATATGTATATATTTACTTCTCCTGATACCCCTCCCGCTCCAAAGCCCCCCAAAAATTTTTTGAAGTTTCAAATGGTGACTTAAAGGTAACCAACGAGTGTTTTTATGGAAACTAAAAATAATTCTAAAAATGTAAACATACTTAAAAATGATAACCTGGTATCTTTGTTGTTGGCAGTGTTGGGGAAACACAAACTCATCATAGACTTGGTTTGTAACAGTGACTGGGAGAGGGTATTATTGTAGCCATTAATTTTTAAGATTATAAAAACATTCCAAACATATACAAATATAGAGAAAAGAGTACAGTGAACTCTGGTGTATAAATTACCCATATCTAGTAGTCTTTAAGATTTTGATTCTAGGGCACCCGGGTGTCTCAGTGGGTTAAAGCCTCTGCTTTCGGCTCAGGTCATGATCTCAGGGTCCTGGGATCGAGGCCCATATCGGGCTCTCTGCTCGGCAGGGAGCCTGCTTCCTCCTCTCTCTCTGGCTCTCTGCCTACTTGTGATCTCTCTCTCTGTGTGTCAAATAAAGAAATAAAATCTTTAAAAAAAAAAGAATTTGATTCTATTTGCTTTGTTCATTCTTTTTTCCCTGTTCTAGTCTATTAAAGCATATCTCAGACATTGTACATATTTAAATATGCATCTCTAAAAGTATGAATAAATATTCTCTTCATAACCCCAACAATTAACATTTTTTTAATGGTATCATCTAGGTCATAATCAGATTTCTTTGACTATTTCAAAAATGTCTTTTTAGAGTTAGTTAGAATCAGGTCCAAACAAGGTCCATACGTTAGATTTGTCTTTTAAGACTTTTTAAGAGCAATTCAGTAATATTTAGTAAACTTGATAAGTTGAGTAATCATCATCATCATCCAGTTTTATAACGTTTCCACACTCCCCAGAATTTCTTCAAGCCCTTTTGCAGTCAGTCCTTATTCTCACCTGTGACCCCTGGAAACCACTGATCTGCTTTCTTTTTGTATGAGTTTTCCTTTTCTGGACATTTCATATCTTAAGTTTCCTAAAATCTGTGGTAGTATCCTCCTTCCTTCCTTTTTCCCTCGCCCATGCACTTACTGTTCTGTAGAATGCCCTGCATTCTGGATTTGTCTGCTTGCTTCTTTTTGGAGTCACCTTTCTGGAGAAAAAAAATTCTTTATTCCTTTATTCCTCTTGTTCTTCCATATTTCTTATGAATAGAATTTAGCTCCAGAGCAGCAGTATCCAGTAGAACTTCTGCAAGTAATGGAAATGTTCTGTATCTGCACTGTTGTTCTGTATATGCTCTGTTTAATGGTTACGTGGCTTTTGAGTACTTGTGATTAAGAAACTGAATTTTTAGTTTTTTTTTTTTAAAGATTTTATTTATTTATTTGACACACAGAGAGATCAGATCACAAGTAGGCAGAGAGGCAGGCAGAGAGAGAGGAGGAAGCAGGCTCCCCGCCAAGCAGGGAGCCCGAAGCGGGCCTCGATCCCAGGACCCTGAGATCATGACCTGAGCCGAAAGCAGAGGCTTTAGTCCACTGAGCCACCCAGGTACCCGAATTTTTAGTTTTTAATTTTACTTTTTAAATATACGTAGCTACTACACGTGGCTAGTGGTTATCCATATTAGTGCAGCTGTGGAGGCTTAATCATATTTAGGTCCAATATTTTCAGGCATGAATATTTCATATGTTGTGCTATATCCTTCATATTGGATCATATCAGGAGGTACACAGTGTTTGCCTATCTTAATTTCAGTGATGCTGTGATTGGCCACAGGGTTCAAGTTGTGACAGCTTGATCTCCGTTGTATAGTTTCCTATCACCATTTTAGTTAATGGTTTCATACATTTATGAATATTGTGTGAAGCATTTGTTTCACTGGGGCTTGCAAAATGGTGATTTTCTCATTCTGTCATTCCTTCTGTATTTATTAGCTAGAATTCTTTAGTTAAGAACTTTCCTTCACCAACCAGAGCTATTTGATGAACCTAAAATACATCTTGTACATAAAAGGCAGGATAAATGCTTAATTTTTTCCATTTTAACTGCCAATCTCCAGAATAAATAATGTGTGCTCTAGTTATTTCCAGTAGTGATTTTTAAAAATATCATTATGAACTTGGGTTTATATATTTGGTGTACTTTAATCAGTTATATTTGTGTATTTTTCAATGCTCAAAATATCCCATCTTTGGCCATTTGGAACTCTTTCTGTTGGCTCATATGTTCTTTTGATTAAAACCATAGAGAATGGGCGCCTGGGTGGCTCAGTGGGTTAAAGCCTCTGCCTTCGGCTCAGGTCATGATCTCAGGGTCCTGAGATCGAGGCCCACATCGGGCTCTCTGCTCAGCAGGGAGCCTGCTTCCTCCTCTCTCTCTGCCTGCCTCTCTGCCTACTTGTGATCTGATCTCTCTCTGTGTGTGTCAAATAAATAAATAAAATCTTTAAAAAAATTATGTGGTAAAAAAAAAATAAAAAATAAAACCATAGAGAACAGTAATCATTAGGGAAATGAAAATTGTAACCCATACTATCATACCCATACTATCAAAAACCAGAACAAAACAGAAAATAGCAAGTGTTTGCAAGGATGTGGAAAATTGGAACCCTTGTGCACTATCGGTGGTGAAGTAAAATGTTACAGTTGTTTTGGAAGACAGTAGAATGGTTATTCAAAAAATAAAAGTGGTATTATGGTATGATCCAGCAATTCCACTGCTGAATATATACCCAAAGGAAATGAAAGTAGGAAATTGAAGAGGTATTTGTATACCCATGTTCATAGTACCGTTAGTTGTAATAGCCAAGATGTGGACGCAGTCTAAATGTCTATAGATGGTTGGACGGATAAACAAAATGCATTAAAAGGGAAGGAAATTCTGACACATGCCACAACCTGAATGAACTTTAAAGATGTTAAGTGAAATAAGCCAGTCACAAAAGGACGAGTACATATGATTTCGCTCATACCTATATGAGGTATCTAAAGTAGTCAGTTTTATAGAGACAGAAAATAGAGGGTGGTTGCCACGGCTTTGGGGAGAATGGGAGTTTTTGTTCAATCAGTATTGAGTTTCAGTTTTACAAGATGAAAAGAGTTCTGTTGGGGGAGAGTGGTGATAGTTGTAGAACAATGTGAATGTACTTATAATCACTGAATTGTACACTTAAAAATGACTAAGATGGTAAATTTGTTATGTGAATTTTACCACAACTTTCTTTAAAAGCAGTTTCTTAAAGTCCCATATGGGCAAAAGCTTGATTGGTTGTGCACTTAAGTGAGAATAAAAGGAGTGGAGTTGGAGAATGTAGATATAGGCAATTATTTGAAAACTTAAAATATATACAAAATCCACAAAATGTGTTTATTTTTATTGATTTACTCATTTGTTTATTTTGTAATAAGCTCTGCACCCAACATGGGGCTTGAACTCATCACCCCAATATCAAGAGTCACATACTTCACCAACTGAGCTAGCCAGATGCCCCCTCCCTTTTTTTTAGTGAGAACAAAAAGTATTTAAAAACCCATTTATATGCCACTTAAAAACCAACTATTGTTATTTTTGTTTGTATATGTTCTTCATACATGTGTATATTATTGAATACATTTTTGTCATTAAGTCCATAGGGCATTTGCCCCACGCCCCCATCCTGTGACACTTTAAACACATTTATTTATTTATTTACTGTATAAATAATCTTTTTTTTTTTTTAAGATTTTATTCACTTAATTGACAGAGTGAGAGAGCACAAGTGGGGGAGTGGCAGACAGAGAGAGAGGAAGGCACAGACTCCCTGCTGAGCAGGAATTCCCCATTTGGGGTCGGGTCTCTGGATCCCAGGACCCCGGGATGATGACCCGAGCGGAAGGCAGATGCTCAACAGACTGAGCCAACCAGGCACCCCCTTAAAACACATTTAAACCAAACTTATTTTGGGATATCGGATCTGGAAGAGTTATATAGAACATTTAGTTTAATCTCATTTCTAAGAAAAGATCATGGGGCCACAAAGTTGTGTTTGTTCAACATTGTGTAGCTGAGTGATGGTGCAGCTGACAGAATACCTTCTCAGTCTGATATTAACACTGCACCATAGCTGCTTTTATTATTCCCCCACCCCCCACCCCGAGAACTGGTTTTACCTCTAGGTTTCCTTATATCTGTCAGCGTCCTCATCATTGCTCCAGCTACCAGGGGGTATATGGAGGTAATAATCATTAATTGCTATTTTCCTCTTTTCTTTTGTGTCTCATCTAATAAAATCCTGTAGAAATTTTCTTTGTAGCATTTATCACACTCCCATTTTCTCACTTTTAGTGACTCTGGCATCAGTGGGATTTAGTTGTGACAGCCTTACCTTCATTGTTAGTTCACTATTAACTTTATAAAACATCAATCCCTTGATGAATATTGTTCTACTCCTAATTCAGAGCCTTATTTCTTCTTGCTTGTCTTCTTGAGCTTTTTGGTTTTCTCTACGTGTCCCACTGCTTGATTTTTCTTTTTACATGTCTTTCTGATCCTCCTCCTGTTTTACTCAAAACCCATTTCATAGCCTAGCAGATGTCTGGGGCCTATGAACTTATATCAATAAAGTATACTGGAGGTACGAGGAGGAAGAATGCTATGAGAGATATGCTGACTGGAACCAGCCCTAAGTAAAACGGAGACTGTCCTCAGGATCCTCTTCCTGCCTTTCTGTTTTCCCTATGTTAGCACACACTCTATCTGTTCCTTGCCATTGTCGATCCTCAAAGCCTTCATCTCTGACCCTTTCTTCCCACCCTACACGCCCAAGGATCCTCACCGTAACTTGCTCTTCCACACTTCTCTCCACATTGCCCAAGGCAAAGATTACACACATTTTTCATCTATTAGTAATGGATATTTGTTGGTTTTTCACTTCCCTGGGCGGGGATGGGGGTTGTCCAGCATCAAATCCTTCTCCTGTTTGGGGGAATCTATTTTGTGTATTGTCTTGTGAGATGCTCTGTTCTGAGAGGCCAAAGGGGACAGATCCTTCCTTTCTCTACTCTCTAAAAGGCAGAGCTGCTTAAAACTCTGAAGTTTAGAAGAATGACCCAAAGTCAAAGGTAAAATTAGGATTGATTTATGGAGTAAGGATGGCAGTATCCAGAGATGAAAGCAACCAGCTGCCCAGACTATTATGGCTGCCTACACTCTAGGGCCCTTTTGGTTCCTGCCTGCTTTCTAAGCCTGCTCCTCTGGCTTCCTGTCATTTCTATGATCCTCCATTCCTTGAAGAACTTGTCTTGCTCTTTTTTTTTTCTTTTTATTTTTTTCTTTTTTATTTTTTTATTTTTTTATTTTTAAGATTTTATTTATTTATTTGACACAGAGAGAGAGATTACAAGTAGTCAGAGAGGCAGGCAGAGAGACAGGGAGAGGAGGAAGCAGGCTCCCTGCTGAGCAGAGAGCCCGATGAGGGCCTCGATCCCAGGACCCTGAGATCATGACCTGAGCCGAAAGCAGAGGCTTTAACCCACTGAGCCACCCAGGCGCCTTTTTTTTTTTTTTTTTTAAATATTTTATCTGTTTCATTTTGTTTTTTAATTTTTATTCCTCTTTTCTATATTAGGTTTTACTCTCTAGTGCCCTTGTAATTCCTTGACAGTTACTTGTTCAGTAAGCAAAATTTTTCCCCGAATGCTGCCAGGTTATGATGTTAATATATTTTGTCCTTAAAGCATAGTGCTCTTAAAACCACTGTACACTTTGGATTATGCCTTCTCCATCCCCAAATTTTTTAAATTAAGTTTTTAATTTAAATTCCATTATAGTTAACATTCAGTGTTACTTACATTAGTTTCAGGTGTATAATAGAATGATTCAGCAATTCTATACATTACTCAGTGCTCATCATGATAAGTGTACTTTTGAATCCCTATCCCCTATTTCCCCATCTCTCATCCCCCTCCTCTCTGGTTACCATCAGTTTGTTCTCTACAGTTAAGAGTTTATTTCTTGGTTTGTCTCTCTCTTTTTGTCTTACATTCATTTATTTTGTTTCTCAAATTCTGCATATGAGTGAAATCATATGATATTTGTCTTTTTCTGACTTATTTTGCTTAGGATTATATTCTCTAGCTCCATCCATGTTGTTGCAAATGGGAAGTTTTCATTCTTTTTATGGGTGAATAATATTCCATTGTGTGTGTGTGTGTGTGTGTGTGTGTGTGTGTGTGTATGTGAGATATTAATATCAGTGAAAAAATATATTTTTAATGTATTACATGTAATTATACACCCCACATGTTCTTTATCCATTCACCTATTGTTGGACATTTGGGCTGCTTCCATAATTTGGCTATTGTAAATAATGTTAGGGATGCATATATCCCTTTGAATTAGTATTTTAGTTTTTGGGAGTAAATATCCAATAGTGCGATTATTGGATGGTAAGGTAGTTCTGTTTTAACTTTTTGAGGTATCCCCATACTGTGTTCCACAGTGGTTGGAGCACTTTGCATTCCCACCAACAGTGCACGAGGGTTCTTTTTTCTCACATCCTTGTCAACACTTGTTTCTTGTGGTTTTGATTTTAGCCATTTGACAGGTGTGAGGTGATAGCACATTTTGGTTTTGGTTTACATTGCCCTGATGATGAGAGAAATGTCTGTTCCTGTCTTCCCATTTTTTACTTGGATTATTTGGGAATTTTTGGTGTCAAGTTGTGTAATTCCCATATATATTTGGGATACTAACCCTTTATCAGATATGTCATTTGCAGACATCTTCTCCCCTTCAGTAGGTTGTCTTTTAGTTTTGTTCATTGTTTGCTTTGCTGTGCAGAAGCTTTTTATTTTGATGCAGTCCCAGTGGTTTATTTTTGCGTTTATTCCATTGCCTTGGGAGATATATCTAGAAAAATGTTGCTGTAGTGTTACATTAGTACTTTTTGTTTTTTTCATCACCAAGTGCCATAGCCCCCCCCTTTAAAAATTTTTTTTTATCCTTCACCTCTCCTCCCGTGACGGGACCCCATGTTTTAGAAGATTTTCACTATCATATAGGATTTCTTAGGTAAATAATTTTCTCATTTAGATAATCAATCAAGGATATCTATCTAGCTGTCTCGCTACCTATGTATTTGACAGTAATCTGAGCTTCTGACTGGCAAGAGATAACCACTGTTAAGTCCGGAGAGTAGATAACAATTTCTACCAGGAGCTAATATATTTATGTTTTAGTTAGCCTCATTAAGGGAACATATGTAACTTGCTTTATTCTATTTAGAAATAATAGTAATAGTTTGAGGTTCCTCATTACTGCATTTATACATCCCTGTCTAGAGATACTAGGTTTGAAATTACTATAAGATTTCTTTTTCAAGAATGTCTGACCTAAATATTAACCAAATGTTTTGAGAACCTGGACTTGTGGCTTACTTAAAACCGGAATTCCAAAGTCCTAAAGATAGGCGTTGGCGTTATGCTTCAACCCTCATCAGCAGCAACCATAGTTGTCTATGCAAATCGGGGTTGGGCCTTATGAAAAAGAAAAAAGAATTACATCAGACTGGATGCTTCCTACTGTTAATGCCAGGAAACGCAACCCAAACTATTGTAGGAAAAAGGAAATTCTTTGACTAATATAATTCTGCAGACCAGGTTGGCTTCAGGAATTACTTGAATGGAGCTCAAGCATTGTTCACAAAAACCGAGCTCTTCCTTGTATATCTCTCAGCTCTAACATTGCAGTGTCAGAACGAACACATTACATTCTTAGGCAGATTCTTCCCTGTGGTTCTTGGATGGCTAAAGCAGCTCCTGTCTGCATCTTTCCATGTTAGAGTCCAGGGGGAAGGAGAAAGGCTCTTCCTCCCAGGACTCCTAGCAGGAATTTGAGTATTAGTGGCTTTGACAGAAGTACGTAGTCATCTTGACTATGCTCAGGGAAATGATGCACTGATTGTTTAGGCCAAGGCCAATAAATCTATGTGTGAAGCTCCATCCATGGGCTGAGAACTGGGGTGGGGCATTCTGCAGAGGCAATGTGGGATAAAGTTATGAAAGGAAGGAGAGGTAGATGTATGGTAGTCTAATACCAAATGGCTACGCACTAGCATTTAACATATACTTGTCATTTCCTATTTGCTAGGCACTGGTCTAGATACTTCAACAAGTGTAGTTTCATTTAATTTCATTCTTACTGTGTCTCTGTGAGATAGTTATTTCTCTCTCTGCTTTATGGTTAAGGAGATTATCTCAGATAGGAGAAGTCATTGCCCAGTTTTTTATTAGTGGTAATTTCTAGAACCAGGATTCTAACCAAAGTCTTTCTGAATGCAATTGTAGTGCATTTCCCATCATTGTCTCTTTGGTGTTCAAAAAACACTCTCAGCAGTAGCTGCAGCATCACTGGAAAATGACTGTAATCTCTCAAAGTAATTATTTTGAAGATTGAAACCCTCATTTTGATGTGTTTATAAAACGATGGATTATATTATTTTTAGTTTTTCCTTGTGTAGGCCCATATGGGCTGCTTTCACTCATCTAATAAATATTTGTTAAGTGCCTATTTTGAGCCAGGTTGTGTTCTAGGAACTGAGGATAAAGTAGTGAACAAAACAAGTATCCCATCTCAAGGAGCTTATATTCTGGTGTAGATGGAACACATAAAGAGCTATATAATATGAGATCAGGTCATCTTGAGTCTTCCCTTTTAATTTAGATTATTGAAGGAGCTTCAGCCCTCACAGACATTTGCTGGGTCAGGCAGAACCATGAAATTTCATTCATAGTTTATCTAGTATTGATGCATAAAACTACTCATTGAGACCAAACTCAGATGAGGGCCAGAAGCAAGGCAGAGAAATAAGCTAAGTATCTAAAATCAGTCAAGCTATAAGGAAAGCCAAATGAATTAAACATTCATTTATATTCAAAATGTCTTTTCCTCAGTTTTCTAGTTTTTTTAGAGTTTTTCTTTCCTTCCAATCACTGCCCTTCCTCCCTACACACAAAATTGTAGATTTTTTAGAGCAATGATTCTCAAAAGGTAGCCTTCAGATATCTAGGGTTCCCTTTTAGGAAGTTTGGGAGATTGAAACCATTTTTTTTTATAAGACTAAGATGTGATTTGCCTTTTTCACTGTGTTGACATTTGGTCTGATGGTGCAAAAGCAATGGTGGATATAACTGCTCATGTTTTAGAGTGAATCAATACAGTGACACCAAACTATATTAGTAGTCATGTATTCTTATAGTAAAGAAAAAAAAAGAAAAAAGTTGCACTTAACATTTTAGCTGGATGCATAAAAACATGTTCAATAAAAAATTTATTAAGTCTCAACTCTTGAGTAAATATTGTGGGTGAGGAAATGGGAGTCATGCATAAAGCACTTTGGCTGCATTTCTTTCTCTTTTTCTTTTCTTTCTTTTTTTTATTTAAAGATTTTATTTATCCATTTGACAGAGAAAGAGAGTGTGTGCGCTAGAGAGCACAGGCTGGGGGGAATGGCGGAGGGAGAAGCAGGTTCCCCACTGAGCAGGGAGCCTGACGTGGGGCTCAGTCCCAGGACCCTGGGATCGTGACCTGAGCCAAAGGTAGACACTTAACTGACTGAGCCACCCAGGTGCCCCATTTTGCCTGCATTTCAAAGTGTGGTGGTTCTTGAGGAAAAGGACTTGTGTGATTGAATTGTGAGCTGACCTAGCTGCTTTTTTCATGCAATACTATTTTTACTTGAGAGAACAAATGACAAAGTATAGCTATTCAGAGTTGAGTATTTGGCAGATATTTTCTCAAAAATGAATAATGATCTTTCGAGGGAAACAACTGATAGCATTTGTTGCCAATGATTAACATTCTATCTCTCGAGTAAAAACTAGAAATTTGGAAAACTTGTATTAGCCACTGTGAGCTTGATAGTGTTCCAAAGCCTTTTCTGATGAGATTCATGGTTAATTGATGAATGTGATTTTGAAGTACTGTATAATGAAATGTGTCTACATTGGAAAGATCTATGTAAGTCAGTAAACTATTATTTTCCAAGTGACCAATGCATGATGGTGCAAAATTTTGTGAGTTAGAAAATCCAAAGATAAACCAATATATTTTTAATGCAAGACAAACCAATATATATTTAATGTAGCAAAGTATGAAAATTTCATTGTTACAGTTTCATATTTCAAATTGCAACTAACTTTTTGGTTTTTTATCAAAGTAGAATATCCCCAGTTATCCAAAACAAATGTTAAAATAACTTCTTTTCCAACTACATACCTGTCTGGGGCTGGATTTTCTTTATATACTTCAGTCAAAATAATATATCATGACAATCAAAGGCAGGCTTAAAGTATGAAAATTCAGCTGTCTTCTGTTAAGACAGCCTTCCCATTAAGTTTTTTTTTGGAGGGAATACATTGATTTTTAGTAAACTATGTTATTAACATGTAACGGGTTTATTTTTATTTTAAAATTAATACTCAGGTTTTTTTGGGTTTTAGTTTCTCATAGCACAACTGTTGAAATAATCTATAAAAAAAGCTCTTTGAGGTCCTCAATAATTTTTAAGGGATCAAGAAAGTTTGAGAACTCACATGTTGAGAACTGCTGCCTTAAGGGGCTGTTTTTTCCTTCCAAGGTTCAAAAGATTGTGTTTCAATTATCTACTTATTCTGCATAGTGAGCCTAACTGAAAAGTTCCCCACAAAAGTGAAAATTTATCAGGGAACTCTACAGTTAGGTGGTAGAATTTACAGATCACTCCCTGATTATCAGAGTCTAATTTCTAATAATTAAAATCTTGGGATATAAATCTCTGAAGCTTTTTATTAAAATGAGAGGATTTCATTTCAGGATGAGGCTGAAGTCTGTCTGGGTAGGAGCATGGGTACCGCCAAGGAATATCTGTGGTACATACTTCAGCTAATGACTCCTGCCTCTAGAGCTCCTTACCACTCTGCCATATGAAAAAAAAAATCTTTTTGCCTCTAGCTCATACCAGTAGGCCCCTTCCCCAAGCAATTGGTGACAAAGTGAGTACCTTAAAGTAGGAGACTCCTCCAAACTCTGTAGCAGTTAGCAGAAGCGTGGGAAACCATAGCTGGAAGACACATGTTCTTGCTTTAAACTGGATGCTCTTTCCCACTGAAATAGGGGAAATAACATTTACGGTTTGTTTCTATGACAAGGTTACATGTGGATGGAATAGGTATCTGTGAGCTTGCCTGGAAGCCTTAAGTTCTCTAAGTTCCAAATGAAATGTTTAGAATTTAACTTTTTCATAGTTGGGAACTGCTTCTACTTTTTAAAATATTTTACATTTTAAATCAGGATAAATATTGTTATAAGGACATGTAGAATTAAGAATGGTCTTACAGTAGTGAAATGGGATAATTTTGCTCTTTATAAGACTGAATGCTGGAATTTGAAATTCAGCCCATAGGCAATATATAGAAAAACAACAGGCTTATTGATCAAGAAGTGCCTGAATCCCCAAATTTTATAAAATGGCATCCTATGTCTCTGGACTGTTGGCATTCAAAGAAAAATAAACATTCCACGAAATTGTCTATTTTCTAGTTAAACTGATGTCCTATAACTGTATCTGAAAAGCTAAGTTGTAATTTTGAGGACACCGTGGATGAAAGAGAAAAAAAATTACTACCACTAGTAACAGATGTGAAATTACATTAGATAAATATAATCATTAGTTTCAGTCTCACCCTGGTTAATTTGTTTGTGGAAATGTGCAACCCATTATTCATTAGATAATTTTTCACACATTGATTAGAAAGCCATGTCGAATTGTGACCCTGCACATTTGGGCTTACCTATCTTGCAATGAAGTATACCGCTTACAATAGTGGAAATGGGGGACAAAATGTTTATCTCAAGCTGATTTTGTGCCAATAAATAAAGTAAATCAATAGCCAGTGAAGTGTGAACAACATTTCTCTGCTGTATAATATGGTTTTGGGGGCAATTTGACATGCTACAAGGGGAAACAAGGGTCTTGAACAGAAAGGTAATAAAAGCAAATCATGCTGGTAACTGTTATTGAAGTCCTGTATTTTTCTATACTTGGGCAACTTTAAGATGTGAAAAATAATGCACATAAAATTATAAAAATATTGAGGCAACTTCCCCCATATTTATAAACATTCTTTCTTATAGCTGAACTTGATTTTATTGGTCATGCATTCTATACCTGTGACAAATCTTTTCTATTTTCTATTTGATCTAATTTAGTGCACAAATTCAGATAACTTTAATATATTTATAGCAAATACAACACAAAGACCTTAAATTTCAAATAGACTTTATTAGCAGTCAGAAAGACTTCACGTGAATTTTACTTTCCAATATTCAGATAACTACCTACAATAATCAAAAACCTCTCAAATTAAAAAATTTGTTTTCTGCCCTGCAAAAAGCTTCAAAGAGAAACCCCCATTTTATCATCTTGAATCTTCCTTACCATTCCAAGCACCACAGAACTGTAGGAAAATGAAGCTCTTTTCTAATTATCTGAAGAATAATGATATAAATGCATTTGTAAAATGTATTTTCTTGCCAGTTTAAACCTCTGATGTTGTCTTTTAAATTAAGATGAAAGTAACACATTTTTCCACATAATGCAGGCTGCATTCAAGTAATTAATGGTTAATTAAAAGCAGTTTTTTCCTCCTATAGGTCAGACAGTGAAGGGCTACATACACTATGTTGCCATAGAAAGGAAGAGACTAGGCTGTGTGGTTTCTAGAAGAAACATTTGGCCCTCTTGGTCTAAAATAAAATCCCAACTTAGGGAAGCCTGTGGTTTCAAAGGAGAAATGGTTACTGGTGTCACAGAAATTGTGTTTTGCTGCTCAGGAGTGTTACTTCCTTGACAAATTCTTTGTACTGTTAGAATTTCAAAAAACCATTGGCATTTTGATAATAGGTACTAACAGGGGCACCTGGGTGGCTCAGTCAGTTAAGTTTTCTGACTCTTGGTTTTGGATCAGGTCATGATCTTGGGGTTGTGGGATCAAGCCCTGCATCGGGCTCTGTGCTGGGCATGGAGACTGCTTGAGATCCTCTCTCTCTCTCTCTCTCTCTCTCTCTCTCTCTCTCTCCCCCCCCCTCCCCCTCCCTCCCTCCCTCCCCTTCTTACTTGCTCTACAAAAAAAAAGGGGGGGGTGCTAACATGTAGTGTATTTATTTATTGTCAGTGACTTGATTCGTGTGGAGTCCTACAAATACATATATATGTGTGTGTATATCTATATACACACACACAGGTATGCGTGTGTGTGTGTATGTGTGTGTATATGTATATATGGCTTATTTTGACATTATTCTCCTTTGCCTTTTTTATTTGAACAGGGCTTTAGTCTACTGTAGATGAACTTTAAAAATCTAGATTTAAAAACAACTGATCTTGGTGAGGATGTGGAGAAAAGGCAACACTCTTCCACTGTTGGTGGAAATGCAAACTGGTGTATCCACTCTGGAAAACAATATGGAGCTTCCTCAGAAAGTTAAAAATAGAACTACTCTGCAGCCCAGCAATTGCACTACTAGTTATTTATCCAAAGGATACAAACATAGTGATTCGAAGGGGCACATGCACCCCAGTATTTATAGGAGCAGTGTCCACAATAGCCAAAATATGGAGAGAGCCCAGAGGTCCATCGACATATGAATGGATAAAGAAGATGTGGTATATAGATATACAATGGAATATTACTCAACCATCAAAAAGAATGAAATCTTGCTATCTTCAATGATGTGGATGAAACTAGAGGGTATTATGCTAAGTGAAATAAGTCAGAGAAAGACAAATACCATATGATTTTACTCATACGGGGAATTTAAGAAACAAAACAGATGAACATAGGGGAAGGAAAGGAAAATAAGATGAAAATAACAAAGGAGGCAAACCATAAGANTTAGAGTCTATCAACTCTGTCCCCAGAATTTAAAAAAAGACCAAGTTTTTTTTTTTTTTTTTAATTTTATTTTTATTATTTGCCCAAGGGGTACAGGTCTGTGAATCATCAGGCTTACATCTTTCACAGCATTCACCAAAGCACAAACCCTCCCCAATGTCCATAACCCATCCGCCCTATCCCTACCCTCCCACCCCCCAGTAACCCTCAGTTTGTTTTATGAGATTAAACCATAAGAGACTCTTAACTCTAGGAAACAAAACTGAGGGTTGCTGGAGGGGAGTGGGTGGGGGATGGGGTAATTGGGTGATGGGGATTAAGGAGGACACTTGATATAATGAGCACTGGGTATTATATGCAATTGATGAATCACTAAATTATACCCTTGAAAGTAATAATACGGTATATGTTAATTGAATTTGAATTTAAAAAATCTAGATTTAAGCATATTAATAATATATTAATAATAGTAATGGATCCAGAGGATATATTGCTAAGTGAAATAAGTGAGAGGAAAACAAATACCTTATGGTTTCTCTTGTATGTGAAATTTAGGAAACAAAACAAATGAACAAGACAAAAAAGACAAACACCAAAAAAAGACTCCTAAATACAGAGAACAAATTGGTGGTTGCCAGAGGGGAGGTCTGTGGGGAAAAGGGTGAAAGAGGTGAAGGGCCTTAAGAATACACTTAGCATGATGAGCACTGAGTAATGTATAGAACTGTTGAATCACTGTACTGTACACCTGAAACAACATATACAACATAATGCATTAATTACACTGGAATTTAAAAATAGTATGTTAGTAATAAAAGATTCTGTTTTGATTTCTCATTTGAATGTCAAACTGGCAGAAGTGTAAGTATTGTGAGACCATGGGTGAAATAGAATGAACATTAGATTGAAAATCAGATCTATAGTCTAGATCATTGCTGTCAGTTAAGACTGGTAACATTTCTCATTTTGGTAGATTAGGTGAGCTCTAAGTCTTTTCTAGCTTTAATATTCAGGGCGTGGAGTACTTTTATAAACTATGATTCAGATAATAGTCTACCTTTAATATAAACATTTTTCTATGTCCTTAGGTATTCTTTTGCATCACTTATAGTTGACATCACTTAATGGATTATATGGATTTATTATAAATCATGTAACCATCTCCCTGTTCCTGGACACAATCAAAGCTATCATCATATCTTTCTTATAATGTTGCCATAGTTTATTAATTGATCTCACTTTTTCTGCTCTTGCCCCTGTATCATCTATAATCTTCACAAGATAATTTATTTTCCTTTTAATGGCAACCAGATACAATATTGCCCTGATCAAAACTCTCCAACCATCTTTAGAATAAAATCCTAAATCATCATGTGACCTATAGCGCACTGTGTAGTCGGGCACCTGCCTACCTCTGGGACCTTATTTCTATAGTTTACCTCACTCTCTGCACTCCACCCACTGTTCTCTTAGCTGTTCTCCAATTCTCTAAGTATGTCCCAACCACAGGCCACAGGGCCTTTGTTCTTGGTGCTTCCTCTACCTGGAACACTGTTTCTGATACTTAGATAATTTTTTTAAAGATTTTATTTATTTATTTGTCAGAGAGAACATGCAGGGGGAGCAGCAGGCAGACGAGAAGCAGGCTCCCTGTAGAGCAAGGAGTCTGGTGTGGAACTTGATCCCAGGACCTTGGATCATGACCCAAGCTGAAGGCAGCCGCTTAACCAACTGAGTCACCCAGGCATCCCTGGTAATTTGTTCTTTTATTCCTTTAGCTCTCTGCTTAAATGACACCTCCTTAGAGAGTTCTCTGGACATTCTCTCTAAAATAACATTCCTCCACCATTCTCTATTCTTTTGCTGTTTTTTTTCCCTCCTAATACTCATTACTACTTGACAGGATATTATGTATATCTTTTGAAAAATTTTCTGTCATCAGTGTATAAACTCCCTGTGGGTAGGACTGCATCTGTTTTGTTTTTCATTTGTTCTATTTTTCATCTCTAGGACAAAGAACTATGCTTACCTTATAGGAGGCAATTGAAAAATGTTTGTTGGGTGACTTGAGGCTTTGTTCCATATTCTTCTGTTACAGATGTAGTAGGATGAGGAAAGTTATTTTGTCAGTTATCTTTGTTGGGAAAAACATCTTGATGAGCATCTATTCATGGAATGTGTGGCTCTGCAGAAATTGGTTGAAAGAAAAAGAGAAATAGTTATAGTACCTTCAAATGAATAGTAATTACAGGTATAAGAGAGGAGAATAAAGAGGGTAGGGGGATGAGTGTGGAGAGAGACCATCAGACAATAAGGCAGAAGGCTAAAGCTTGAGTAGATAGAAATGACTGATATTTTTAATAGAATGGAGGATTTCATATTTATAGTGTAGTAATTTGGCAATATAAGCCTTCTCCCTTTAACCCCTGAATCTCTGGCATACAGCTGCCTGATGTCAGTGGCAGTGTTTTATTGGGGGAAATCAAGAAAAGCCAGGTCTCATGTTTGAGTCAAAACCCAGATGGTGATAAAGGAACAGTTTGTACATGGAGAATGAGAATTCAACAGAAATCAAAATGGAGTCAGAAGTTATAGGGAGCCACTGGATTGCTCACTGGAGGTAGGAAGGGGAATTAAATAGGCCTTATCTAGCTCTCAAGCCTGAGTTATAGAAACAACTCAGTCGTAAATCTTCGTAGCAAATTCTTTATTCAATGTCCATGATTTACTTGGGGTAAATTTCTAAAACTGGCATTGCCGAATCAAAGTGTGTTGGTGTTTTTAATGCTTTTGATATGTGATCATAGTGCCTTCCATAAAAATGGTACCAATTTAAAATCTGAAATGTTTTATAAAAGAAGAGTTATTAAGAGAAACCTCGGGCGCCTGGGTGGCTCAGTGGGTTAAAGCCTCTGCTTTCGGCTCAGGTCATGATCTCAGGGTCCTGGGATGGAGGCCCGCATCCGGCTCTCTGCTCAGCAGGGAGCCTGCTTCCTCCCCTCTCTCTGCCTGCCTCTCTGCCTACTTGCGATTCCTCTCTCTGTGTGTCAAATAAATAAATAAAAATCTTAAAAAATAAAAAAAATAAAAAAAAATAAAGAAACCTCAAGGGCATCTAGGTGGTGCACTTTGTTGAGTGTCTGAGTCTTAATTTCAGCTGAGGTCATGATGTTAGGGTCATGAGATCCAGCCCCACGTCAGGTTCTGTGCTCAATAGGGAGTCACCTTGAGATTCTCTCTCTCCCTGTGCCCCTCTCCTCCATGCTCTCTCTCTCTCTCAAATAATAAATAAACCTTTCTTAAAAAAGAAAGAAATCTCAATATTATAGACCTACTAGGCTGGCTATAATAAAAAAGATGGAAAATAAGTGTTGATGAGGGCGTGGAATAATTGGAACGCTCACCTGTTGTGGATGAGAATGTAAAATGGTATAGCTGCTTTGGAAGACAGTTTGGCAGTTCCTCAAAAAGCTAAACATAGACCCCAGCAATCCCACTCTGGGATTCCATTCTTATGGATTAGAAGAACAAACACTGTTATAATGTCTATATTACCCAAAGCAATCTGCACATTTAATGCAGTCCCTGTCAAAATACCACCAGCATTTTTCACAGAGCCAGAAGAAACAATCTTAAAATTTGTATGGAACCCATAAAAGACCCCAAATAGCCAAAGAAACTTTGAAAAAGAAAAGCAAGATTTATTTTAAGTAATCTCTACACCCACTGAAGGGCTTGAACTAATAACCCCCAATGTCAAGAGTCTCATGCTCTACTGACTGAGCTAGCCAGGTGCCCTTGTATTAAGTTTTTTGAAATGTTTGGTAGAATTCACCTGTGAATCCATCTGGTCCTGGACTTCTATTTTTTGGTAGTTTTTTTTTTTTAACTGGTTCAATTAGATGACTTGGGGTCTGTTCACATTTTTATATCTTCTTGGTTTGGTTTTAGAAGATTATATGTTTCTAGAAATTCATTTCTTCTAGGTTATATAATTTGTTGGCATATAATTTTTCGTAGTATTCTCTTATAATACTTTGTATTTTTGTGGTGTCCCTTGTTATTTCTCCTCTCTATGATCTTATTTATTTGGATGCTTTCTCCTTCTTTCTTCATGATAAGAGTTTATCCACTTTAGGTGCCTGGGTGGCTCAGTGGGTTAAAGCCTCTGCCTTCTGCTCAGGTCATGATCCCAGGGTCCTGGGATCGAGGCCCGAATGGGGCTCCCTGCTCAGTGGGGAGCCTGCTTCCTCCTCCTCCTGCCTGCCTCTCTGCCTACTTGTGATCTCTCTCTCTCTGTCAAGTAAATAAAAAAAAAAAGTTTATCCATTTTGTTTATCTTTTCAAAAGAACCATCTCTTGGTTTTATTGATTTTTCTCTCTTGTTTTTTAGTCTGTAGTTCATTTATTTCTGCTCTGATCTTTATTATTTCCTTCCTTCTACTCATCTTGGGTTTTGTTCTTCTTGTTGTAGTTCTTTTAGTTATAAGGTTAGATTATTTGAACTTTTTCTTGTTTCTTGAGGTAGGCCGGCATTGTTACACATTTCCTCTCAGAAGTGCCATCCCTGGGGCACCTGGGTGGCTCAGTGGGTTAAAGTCTCTGCCTTCGGCTCAGGTCATGATCTCAGGGTCCTGGGATCGAGCTCCGCATCGGGCTCCCTGCTCGCTGGGGAGCCTGCTTCCTCTTCTCTGTCTGCCTGCCTCTCTGCCTACTTGTGATCTTGCTCTCCGTGTGTCAAATAAATAAATAAAATCTTAAAAAAAAAAGAAGAAGAAGAAAGAAATGCCGTCCCTGTGTCTCAAAGATTTTGGACCATTTTGTTTTAATTTTCATTTGTCTCCATTATTTTTTTTTCTTCTTTGATTGCTTCATTGACCCATTGTTATTTAGTATTACATTGTTTAGTCTCCACATGTTCATGTTTTTTTCTGAGTTTTTCATTGTGGTTTATTTCTAGTTTCATACCACTGTGGTAACAAAAGATGCATGGCATAATTTCAGTCTTCTTAAATTTATTGAGGTTTGTTTTATGGCCTAATATGTGTTCTCTTTTGGAAAATGTTCTATGTTCACTTGAAAGAATGTGTATTCTGTTGTTTTGGTATAGAATGTTCTGTATATATCTGTATGTCTATTCAGATGGACATACTGTAGCAGACACAGATCTGCTGTGTCATTGACAGACATGTTTCCTTTTTGGTGTTCTGCCTGAATAATCTATCCATTGATGTAAGTGGATGTTAAAGTCCTTTACTATTATTGTATTGCCATCATTTGCACTCTTTATGTCTATTAATATTTGTGTTATGAATTTAGGTGCTCCAGTGTTGAGTGCATTATTTAAAATTGTTGTGTCTTCTTGTAGAGTTGATCACTCCATCATTATGTAATGCCCTTATCTCTGATACAGTGTTTGTTTTAAAGTTTATTTTGTCCGATGAAGTATTGCTACTCTGGCTTTTTTTGTTTTTCAGTTCCATTTGCATGTTAAATGTTTTTCTATCCCTTCACTTTCAATCTGTATCTTTAGGTCTGAGGTGAATCTTTTGTAGGTAGTGTATAGATGGGTCTTGTTTTTTTTATGCATTCTGCTGTTCTGTGTCTTTTGATTAGAACATTTAGGCCATTTATGTTTATGTTTAAAGTATATTTATGTTTAAAGTAATTATTGATAGGTACACACTGATCGTCATTTTAAAATTTGTTTTCTGGTTGTTTTTGTTTCTGGTTCTAGTTCTTTTTTGTTCCTTTCTTGATCACTTTGTGTCTTTTTTTTTTTTTTCTTTCTCTTTATTTCTATGTATCATAGGTTCTGGTTTTATGGTTACCATGAGGTTCACATAGAGCATACTGAATAAATAGCAGTTTATATTAGTTTGATTGTCTTTTAAGTTCAAACATATGCTAAAAAAAATTCTTTGTTTTCTTTCTTTTTTATTTCCTCTTTTAAATTTTTGGTACCTCTTCCATGTTTTATGTATATTTTGTCATGTTTTACAAATTTTCATTTATAATTTTTTAAAAAGATTTTATTTACTTATTTGACAGAGAGACAGTGAGAGAGGCAACACTAGTGGGGGGGATGGGAGAGGGAGAAGCAGTCTTCCCACTGAGCAGGAGCCCAATGCAGGGCTCGATCCTAGGACCCTGAGATCATGACCTGAGTTGAAGGTGGATGTTTAATGACCGAGCCTCCCAGGTGCTGCTCGTCCATAATTTTCTTTTTTTTTTTTTTTTAAAGATTTTTTTTTTTTTTTTTTTTTTTTTTATCTGGGGTTGTGCAGCTCCACTACATACAAATACAAGCATCTTGGAACATTATCTTTTTAAAAAATATTTTATTTATTTATTTGGCACAGAGAGAGAGAGATCACAAGTAGGCAGAGAGGCAGGCAGAGNGAGCCCGATGCGGGCCTCGATCCCAGGACCCTGAGATCATGACCTGAGCCGAAAGCAGAGGCTTTAACCCACTGAGCCACCCAGGCGCCCAAATTTTCTTATGTCTAAATATAGGTATTTCTTTTCCACTTAAAGAAGTCCGTTTAACTTGTAAGGCTTGTGGTTTAGTGGTGATAAACTCCTTTATATTTTGTTTATCTGGGAAAATCTTTATCTCTCCTTCAAATCTGAATGTGAATCTTGATGGTTGGAGTGTTCTTGGTTGTAGGGTTTTTTTTCTTTCATCACTTTAATATATCATGCCACTTTCTTCTGGCTGGAAAGTTTTTGATGAAAAATTCACTTGATAGCCTTATAGATTTTCCCTTGTACGTAACTTTTTATTTCTCTCTGGCTGCTTGTAAGGTTCTCACTCTTTAACCTAGTTACTACATGTCATGCTATGGACCTTCTTTGATTAATCTTATTTGGAATTCTGTGTGCTTCTTGGATTTGGATGTCTATTTCCTTCCCTAGGTTAGGGACATTTTCAGCTGTTATTTCTTCAAATAAGTTTTTTACTCCTTTCTCTCTTCTTCCTCTGGGTCCCATATAACACAAGTATTCACTTGATGTTGTCCCAGAGATCCCTTAACCTATTCTAATTTTTAAAATTCTTCTTTTTCCCGTGCTTTCCATTACCTTATCTTTAAGATTGAGATATGTTTTTCTCTTTAAGATTGAGATATGTTTTCTTAGCTACTATTCGATCAGTAGCTAATCTAATGATTCCCTGTAGTGTGTTTTTAAAAAATTTCAGTTACTGTATTCTTCAACTTAGATTGGTTCTTTTTTATATTTTCTGTCTCTTTATTAAAGGTCTCACTGAGTTCTTCCACTCTTCTCTCCAGCCCAGTGAGTATCTTTACAGTCATTACTTTATATTCTTTATCAGGCATATTGCTTATCTCCTTTGTCATTTAGTTCTTTTTCTGAGTTTTTTTTTCTTTTTTCTTTTCTTTTTTGAGCACATTTCTTCTGTCTCCCCATTTTGCTTGACTTTCCGTGTTTGGTCCTATGGATTAGGTAGAACAGCTACTTCTAAATGTGAAGGAATGGTCTTGTGTTTGATTGTGTCCTATGTGGACTGTGTGTGCTTGGTGACTTTTGCAGGCTGGCTAGGGCAGTGGCTGGCATGAAGTGGGGTCTGTGGGCTTTCAACATAGTGAGCATCTGTCAGGATAGCTAAAGCTGGAGGGGTGCAAGCCAGGGTGTCCCAGGGTGCTTTCTGCACAGGTTTTTTTGTCAGGGTAGGTGGAGTTGATGCAGTATGTGCAAGCCAGGGAGGTCCCTGAACTCTCTGTGTGGAGGGTACCTTGGCAGGATAGCTGAGCCTAGAGTGGTACAAGCCAGGGTGACCCAGGGCTCTCCACACAGAGGGCAACTTGGTAGGATAGCTGAAGCTGAAGTGGATATAAACCAGGGTGTTTCTGGATTCTCTGTGCAGAGGATACCCTGATGGGCATGTTGAGTGGAGGTGCATTATAGGCCAGGAGGTCCTGGGGTGCTTTGTGCAGGAGGCGACCTCTTGCGACAGCTAAAACTAGAACGGGCAAGGACTGGTTTGGTTCCTGGGTTCTACACACAAAATGTGTCCTGGCAGGATAGCTGAAGCTGAATTGGGTGCAAGCTGGGGTACCCCACTGTATTCACAGTGAGTACTGCCCAGGTGACTAGAGCCTAGACTGGCATGGACATGAATCTTCCAGGGTACTCCACACAGGGTGTGCCCTGGTGAGGTAGCTGAAACTGATGCAGGCATGGGCCTGGGGTTCTTGGCACTGTGCACAGGGGTTACCCTTGCAGGATGGTCAGATCTGAAGACATCAACTGAGAGGTTCCAGTGTGCTCTGCACTGAGGTACCCTAGCAAGCCTTCTGAAGCTGAAGTGATGTGAGCCTGGAGTGTTTGGGGGAAGCTTTGCACTTTTATCAACTTGGTGTGAAGCCTGGGGCTGCAGTGAACACTAACCAAGGGTATCGCAGCATGCATTGCCCTGTGAGTGCCCTTGTGGGATGGCTGGGGCTGGTGTGGGCTAGGGGTTGGGGGTCACTCAGGTGGTAGGCCGGATAGGGTACCTGGAGTGTGTGCTGGTCTGTGCTTTGGAGGTGAAGGGAGAATGCAGACCATGTCTGTTAGAACCTCCCACTGGGTGAGGATTCCAGCAGTTTCCCCACTGTCTGGCAGAATTCTAAGGCTTGGGCGCCTGGGTGGCTCAGTGGGTTAAAGCCTCTGCTTTCGGCTCAGGTCATGATCTCAGGGTCCTGGGATCGAGGCCCGCATCGGGCTCCCTGCTCAGCGGGGAGCCTGCTTCCCCCTCTCTCTCTCTGCCTGCCTCTCTGCCTCCTTGTGATCTCTCTCCCTCTGTGAAATAAATAAATAAAATCTTTAAAAAATAAATAAATAAAAAAGAATTCTAAGGCTTATTCTTCTATATGCTAGTTGATCTTTTAAACCATAGCTTTTTAAAATTTTTAAAAATTAATTTATTTTAATTCCAGTGTAGTTAGCATAGAGTGTTATATTAGTTTTAGGTGTACAGCATTAGTTTTAGATGTACAGATTCAGCATATCCATATATTACTCAGTGCTCATCAAGAGAGGTATAATCTTAATCCCCTTCACCTGTTTCATCTGTCTCCCTACCTACCTCTTCTCTGGTAACCATCTGTTTGGTCTCAACTAACAGTTGTTTGTTGTTGTTGTTGTTGTTTGTTTGTTTTGGTTTGTCTCTTTTTCTTCCTTTGTTCATTTGTTTTGTTTCCTACATTCCACTTATGAGTGAAACTGTATTTTTTTTTCTCTGACTGGCTTATTTCTCTTACCTTTGTACTCTAGCTCTGTCCATGTTGTTACAAATGGAAAGATTACAGTTTTTTAAAGTTTTTATTTAAATTACACTTAGTTAACACACAGTGTAATATTAGTTTCAGGTGTACATTTTAGTGATCTGATACATGAAACACCTGGTGCTCATCACAACAAGTGTCCATAATCCCCATCACCTTATTTAACAAATCCCCCCGCACTCCTCCTCTCTGATAACTGTCAGTTTTTTTTTTTTAAAGATTTTATTTATTTATTTCACAGAGGGAGAGAGATCACAAGGAGGCAGAGAGGCAGGCAGGGGGCGGGGGGAGCAGGCTCCCTGCTGAGCAGGGAGCCCGATGCGGGCCTTGATTCCAGGACCCTGAGATCATGACCTGAGCCGAAAGCAGAGGCTTTAACCCACTGAGCCACCCAGGCGCCCAACTGTCAGTTTTCTATAGTTAATTTAAGAGTCTGTTTCTTGGGTTGTCTCTGTCTTTCTCCCCCTATGCTATGGTCATCCTTTTTAATAGCTGAATAATATTCCATTATATACATACACATATAATACATACATACGTAACACACACACAAACACACACACACACACACACACACACACACACACACACACCACAT
Source organism: Ailurus styani (assembly GCA_002007465.1). Classification (NCBI taxonomy): domain Eukaryota; kingdom Metazoa; phylum Chordata; class Mammalia; order Carnivora; family Ailuridae; genus Ailurus; species Ailurus styani. Next base: position 180,284 of record LNAC01000170.1, on the reverse strand, counting down.
ACCACATCTTCTTTATCCATTCATCTATCATTGGGCATTTGGGCTGCTTCCATAACTTGGCAATTGTTAATAATGCTGCAGTAAACATAGGGGTGCAGCCATCCCTTCAAATTGGTGTTTTCCTATTCTTTGGGTAAATGCCCAATAGTGATATTACAGGAATGTAAGGTAGTTCTATTTTTTTTTTTGGTAGTTCTATTTTTAATTAAAAAAAATTTTTTTTAAAGATTTTATTCATTTATTTGACACAGAGAGATCACAAGTAGGCAGAGAGTCAGACAGAGGGAGGGGGGAAGCAGGCTCCCCGCTGAGCAGAGACCCAGATATGGGGCTTGATCCTAGGACCCTGGGATCATGACCTGAGCTGAAGGCAGAGGCTTAACCCACTGAGCCACCCAGGCACCCTATTTTTAATTTTTTAAGGGAATTCCATATGAAGTTTGCATTACCATTAACAGTACATGAGGGTTCCTTTTTCTCCACATCCTCATCAACACTTGTTGTTTCTAGAGTTTTTGATTTCAGCTATTCTGACAGGTATGAGGTCCTACCTCATTTTGGTTTTGATTTGCATTTCCCTGATGATGAGTGATGTTGAGCATCTTTTCATGTGTCTGTTGGCCATCTGGATGTCTTTTTTTGGAGACATGGCAGTTCATGTCTTCTGCCCATTTTTTAATCTGATTATTTGTTTTTTGGTGTTGAGTTATGTAAGTTCTTTATATATTTTGCGTACTATCCCTTTACTGAATACATTATTTATGGATAGCTTCTCCCATTCCATGGGTTGTCTTTTACTTTTGTTGGTTGTTTCCTTTGCTGTGCAGAAGCTTTTTTTTTTTTAAAGATTTTATTTATTTATTTGACACAGAAAGGGAGAGAGATCACAAGTAGGCAGAGAGGCAGGCAGAGAGAGTAGAGGAAGCAGGCTCCCCGCTGAGCAGGGAGCCGGATGTGGGGCTCCATCCCAGGACACTGAGATCATGACCTGAGCCGAAGGCAGAGGCTTTAACCCACTGAGCCACCCAGGCGCCCCACGCACAAGCTTTTTATTTTCATGTAGTTCCAATAGTTTATTTTTGCCTTTGTTTCCCTTGCCTCAGGAGACCTGTCTAGGAGGTTGTTATGGCTAATGTCAGAGAAATTATTGCATATGCTCTCTTCTAGGATTTTTATGGTTTCACATGTCATATTTAGATCCTTAATCCATTTTGAGTTTATTTGTGTGTATGGTATAAGAAACGGTTCCAGTTTTGTTCTTTTGCATGTAGCTGTCCAGTTTTCCCAACTATTTTTTTTTAAAGATTTTATTTATTTCATGGAGAGAGAGAGAGAGAGAGATCACAAGTAGGCGGAAAGGCAGGCAGAGAGAAAGGAGGAAGCAGGCTCCCTGCTGAGCAGAGAGCCCGATGCGGGACTCTATCCCAGAACCCTGAGATCATGACCCGATATGAAGGCAGAGGCTTTAACCCACTGAACCACCCAGACCCTCCCCAACACTATTTTTAAGAGACTTTTTCCCATTGCAGACTTTTGCCTTCTTTGTTGAAAATTAATTGACCATATAATTGTGTATTTGGGGTCTCTATTCTGTTTTACTTATGTATGTGTCTATATTTGTGCCATTATCATACTGTTTTTATATATTTTTTATTTTTTTATTGAGTTATATTAGTCACCATAAAATACATCATTAGTTTTTGCTGTGGACTCTGAGTACCATGCTGTTTTGATTACTACAGCTTTGTAGTTTAGCTTGAAGTCTGTAATACCTCCAGTCTTGTTCTTTTCCAAGATTACTTTGGCTATTTGGGGTCTTGTGGTTCCATACAAATTCTATGATTAGTCATTCTAGTTCCATGAATAATCCTGTAGGTATTTTGATAGGGTTGCCTTAAATCTGTACATTGCTTTTGGTGGTATAGATATACCACCAAAAGACATGGAATGTCTTTTCATTTCTTTGTGTCATCTTCAATTTCTTTCATGAATGTTTTATAATTTTAGAGTACAGGCCTTTCACCTCTTTGGTTAAGTTTATTCCTAGGTATTTTATTATTTTTGGTGCAATTGTAAATGTGATTGTTTTCTTAATTTCTCTTTCTGCTCCTGTATTATCAGTGTTTAGAAAGGCAGTGGCTTTCTGTACATTCATTTTTTATCCTGTGACCTTATTGAATTCATTTATTACTTCTAGTTTTTTGGTGGATTTTTTTAGGTGTTTTATGTTTATTAACCTGTCCTCTACAAATAGTGAAAGTTTTACTTCTTCCTTACCCACTTGGATGCCTTTTATTTCTTTTTGTTGACTCATTGCTGTGGCTATGCCTTCCAGTACTATGTTGAATAAAAATGGTGACAGCGGACATCCTTGTCTTGTTCGTGAACCTAGGGGAAAAGCTCTCAGTTTTCCCCAGTGAGCATATTTGCTGTGGGTTTTTCATATAAGGCCATTGTTATGTTGAAGTAAGTTCCTCCCAATCTACTTTGTTGAGGGTTTTTTTTTTCTTTTAGTCATGAATGGATGTTGTATTTTGTCAAATGCTTTTTTTGCAACATCTATCAAAATGATCATATGGTTCTTATCCTTCTCTTATTAATGTGATATTTCATGTTGATTGATTTGTGAATATTGAACCATCTTTACAATTCAGGAGTAAATCCTACTTGTGTTGTTGTGAATGATTTTTTAAATGTATTTGTGGATTTGATTTGCTAATGTTTGTTGAGTATTTTTGCATCTGTGTTCATCAGAGATTTTGGCCTGTAGTTGTATTTTTTTTTGGCGTCTTTATCTTTTTTTTTTTTTAAAGATTTTATTTATTTATTTGACACAGAGAGAGAGATTACAAGTAGGCAGAGAGGCAGGCAGAGAGACAGGGAGAGGAGGAAGCAGGCTCCCTGCCGAGCAGAGAGCCCGATGGCGGGCCTCGATCCCAGGACGCTGAGATCATGACCTGAGCCAAAAGCAGAGGCTTTAACCCACTGAGCCACCCAGGTGCCCTCTTTATCTGTTTTTTTTTAATCAAGGTAATGATGGCCATACATAATGAATTTGTGAGTTTTCCTTCCTCTTCTAGATTTTGGAATAGTATGAGAAGAATAGGTATTGACTCTGCTTTAAATATTTGGTAGAATTTACCTGTGAATGTATCTGGTCCTGGACTTCAGTTTATTGGGACTTTTTTGATTACTAACAATGAAATTGACAGTAATCAGTGTGTTACATTTTTCTTTTTCTTCCTGCTTCAGATGTGGTATGTTATATGTTTCTAGGAATTAATACATTTTTTCCAGGTTGTCCAATTTGTTGGCATATAGTTTTTCATAATATTCTGATAATTGTTTATATTTCTGTGGTATTGTTGGTTGTTTGCCCTCTTACATTTGTGATTTTATGTGGGTTCTTTCTCCCTCTCTGTCTCTGTCACTGTCTCTCTTTTTATGAGTCTGATTAGAGGTTTATCAATTTTGTTGATCTTTTCAAAAGACCAGCTCCTGGTTACTTGATCTGTTCTAATTTTTTTTTTAGTTTCTATATCATTTATTTCTGCTCTAACCTTTATTATTTCTCTCCTTTTGTTGAGTTTGAGTTTTGTTTGTTCTTTTGTATCTACTTTAGGTATAAGGTAGGTTGTTTATTTGAGACTTTTATTGCTTTTTGAGATAGGCCTGTATTGCTATCAACTTCCCTATTAGAACCGCTTTACTGTATCCCAAGGATTTTGGAGAGCTGTGTTTTCATTTTCATTTGTCTCCGTGTATTTTTTATTTTTCTCTTTGGTTTCTTGGTTGACCCATTCATTGTTTAGTAGCACGTTACTTAATTTCCATGTATCCGTGGTCTTTCCAGGTTTTGTCTTGTGATTGATTTCTAGTTTTACAGTGTTGTAGTCATAGAATGACTTTGATCTTTATAATTTAAGACTTGTTTTGTGGCTTAATATATGATCTATTCTGGAGAATGTTCCATGTGCATTTGAAAATGTGTATTGTTCTATTTATGGTGGGAAGTTCTGAGTATATCTGTTAAATCCATCTGGTCCAGTGTGTCATTCAAAGTCCCCATTTCCTTGTTGATTGTCTTTTTGGATGATCTGTCCACTGATGCATATGGGGTGTTAACGTTCCCTACTGTTAACATTCTTGTATTACTATTGATTACTTTATGTTTGTTATTAACTGTTTTATATATTGTGGTGCTCCCATGTTGGGTGCCTAGATATTTAAAATCGTTGTATCTTCTTATTGGATTGTCTCATTTATTATTATATGGTGTCCTTCTTTGTCTCTTTTGTTACATTCTTTGTTTTAAAGTCTACTTTGTTACAGGAATTGCTACTCTGTTTTGACATCTATTTGTGTGTGTGTTTTTAAAGATTTTGTTTATTTATTTGACACAGAGAGAGAGATTACAAGTAGGCAGAGAGGCAGGGAGAGAGACAGGGAGAGGAGGAAGCAGGCTCCCTGCTGGGCAGAGAGCCCGATGCGGGCCTCGATCCCAGGATGCTGAGATCATGACCTGAGCCGAAAGCAGAGGCTTTAACCCACTGAGCCACCCAGGCGCCCTTGACATCTATTTGTATAATATATATTTCTCCATCCCCTCACTTTCAATCTGCTGGTGTCTTTAGGTCTGAAATGAGTCTATTATAGGCAGCAAAGAGATGGGTGTTCTTTCATTTGTTTGTTTTTTGTTTTATGTATTCCATCATCCTATGTCTTTTGACTGGGGCTTTTAGTTCTTTTACATTCGAAGTAATAATTGACAGGTGTGTGTTTATTGTTATTATGTTAATTGTTTTGTGATTGTGTCTGTAGTTCTCTGTTCCTTCTCTTGCTCTATTCTCTCATGGTTTACTGGCTTTCTTAAGTGATATACTTTGATTCTTTTCTCTTTATCTTTTGCATATCATTGGCTTTTGACTTGTGGTTACCATTGTTTTTATATAAAATCTTCTGCATAGAGCCGTCTATGTTAAGTTGATGGTCACTTAAATTTCAACCCATTCTTTACTCCTCTTACCCCCTGCCCCCGTTATGGGTATATGGTTTCATGCTTTACATACTTTTATTTTTGTGAGTCCTTTGACTGATTTTTACAGATATATTTACTTTTACTGCTTTTGTGTTTTCTACTTTTTATACCCTTACTTATGGTCTTTCTTTTCCACTCCAAGAGTCCCCTTTAATATTTCTTGTAGGTCTGTTTTAGTGGTCATGCACTCCGTTAATTTTTGTTTGTCTGGAAAATCTCCTTCTCTTCTGAATGATAGCCTTGCTGGAAAGAGTATTTTTGGCTGCAGATTTTCTGTCTGCCCTTTGAATATATCATACATCAGGATATATCATGCAGTCCCTTCTGGCCTGCAAAGTTTCTGATTAAAAATTTTCTAATAACCTCGTGGGCTTTCCTTTGTATAGAACTATCTTTTTTTCTCGTGCTGCTTTTAATATGTTTTCATCATCACTGCTTTTTGCCACTTCAATTACTGTGTGTGTCTTGGTGTGGACTGCCTTGGGTTGATTTTGTTGTGGGATCTCTGTGCCTTCTGGATCTGGATATCTATTTCCTTCCCAGATTAGGGAAGTTTTCACATATTATTTCAGATACTATTTCTTCAAAGAAAATTTCTGTCCCTTTTTCTCTTCTTCTTCTGGGATCCTTATAATGTGAAAGTTATTACACTTGATGGAGTCACTGATTTCCCTCAGTCTGTTCTTATTTTACATAATTCTTTTTCTCTCACCTGCTCAGCTTGATTACTTTTCATTACTCTGTATTCCACATCACCAATTTGTTCTTCTGCTTCCTCTCACCTATTTATTCCATGTAGAATATTTTTAATTACTTTTGTTATTTTCTTCATCTCTGATTGATTCTTTTTTCTTTTTTTTTTAAATGTCTCACTGATATCCTCTGCTCTTTTCTCAAGTCCACAGAGTATCTTTATGATTATTACTTTAAATTCTCTATCAGGTATATTACTTATATTTGTTTCTCTTAGGACTTTGGCTGTATTTTTGTCCTGTTCTTTCACTTAGGACATATTCCTCTGTCTCATTTTGTCTGACTCTGTGTTTCTCTGTTAGGAAAGTCAGCTTTGTCTCCTGCTCTTAAAAGTAATGGCCTTATGAAGACGTGGTCCTGTAGTGTCCTGCAGTGCAGTGTTCCCTGTTCACTAGAACCTGGCACTTCAGGGGTTCTCCTATGTGTGTTGCATGCACTCTGCTCTTTTGTCTTGGCAGCTTTTTCATTCAGTCCAGTCATCTGCAGTGGCTCTTTCTGCCTATGTTGTGGGCAGTGTTTGGTCCCTGTGGTGTTAGTGGACTAGTGTAGGGCCATTTTGGACTTGAGTTTAGCCAGACTGTGCATTTTCCAGAGATGTAGTAGCCTCCAAACTTCCAGGCACCCTCCTGTGTTGTAGGAGCAACAAATGAAGCTGTTCATCTTAAAAACAACAAAGAAAAATCTTTGTTGTTCCCTTTTGTTGGTGGGCAGTGCCTACAATGAGATCAGGTCAACTGTCTGCCCTCAGCCCTCTGCTGGGGCCACCTTTTGACTAGTGTGTTAGATTATCTTCACCCCACCCCAGGGCAGGAATCACTTGGCAGTGGTGCTGGCCCCTTTCTGGTCTCTTGCACAGTCAGGCTTGTGACCCTTGTTCAAATGGGCTCCAGCCCAGAGCTTATTAGAGCTGGCAGGGCGTATGATACCAGTAAGGTTTGCCTTGAGACCAGGCCCACCAGGCTGCGGCCACAGTTTTACCAAGGTGTGGGCAGGTCTTTCGTGGGAGGAGACCTGTAGTGCTGGGAGTGAGACAAGTGTGCCTGTAAAGGGTAGAGCCCCAGAATTTGGGGTGGGGCGATGTGGGGGAGGGTGTTGGGGCAAGGCTTTGCGTAAGCAGGTTAGGTAGTGAATGTAGATGCTGTGCTTATTGTCACAGGTGGCCCTGTGTTTATGCTGCGCTTTGGAGGAGAGAAGTGGGGGAGGGAAGTGGCACTTGCCAGTTCCTTTGTTCCTTGAGAGCTCTCTTAGCCATCCTTGTCCCTCCTGGACCAGCTCTGAGATTAGTAAATAATTCTCCCTTTCATGTGCCCCAGGCATTTTTCAAACTGCTGCTCCTACTCTGTATCTCTGTGGGAGTATTTGTCCTACTATCTGGTTAAGGGAAGGGACTCAGCTTCTGATCACCCTCTGGGCTCTCGTAGAACTGAGCCCACTTATTTTTAAAATTCCAGGTTTTAGGTCCTGCTGGTAGTAAGAACTCACAAATTTTGGTCCCTCTAGTTTTCACAGCCAAATGTTAGGGAGATTTGTCATCCCCATGTGGTCTTCCCTGTGTAATAGTCTATTTCTCTCTGTTCTCTGCATTCTCAGGTTCCTCTCTCCCACAGATGGCCCCCAAGGTCAGTTTACCTTCCCACTCTGTGTCTTCCCTGCCCTCTTCAGTGTATCCTCTTTTCTTCCTTTAGTTTTGGAGTTTGTTCTGCCAATCTTTGGGTCATTTTCTGCATTATTTACACTGATCTGCATGTTATCTAGTTTTATCCACAGGACACAGTGATCTTAGGGTCCTCCTACTCTTGACATCTTCCCAATTTCTCCAAACCACAACTTAAAAGAAAAAAAGAAAGAAAAAAGAAAAAGAAGAAAAAAAGAAAACAAGAAACCCCCCCCCCAAAACAATAAAAGCAAAAGCAACAACAGCAAAAAGAAAAAGAAAAACCAACCAAATAAACAAAACCTTGTAGTTTACTTTCTGTGCCTCTGGTGTGGGCTTGTGAACCCCGAACTCACTGAGGCTCCAAACTGGCTATGGCCTGGACCCTGTTCTCATCTGGGCTTTTAAGGTGGAAGAGGGCCCTTTTAAACTGTGGTGTGTGTGTGTGTGTACATGTGTGTATGTGCACGCATGTATGTGTGTCCTGGTTTGGGCTTGCAGACCTTGAGCTCACTGAGGCCAGTAGCTCACTGTGTCCATTAGACTTGCCAGTTATGACATCGGGACGCTGTTCTGTTCTGGGCTTCTAAGGTGGAATGGGAACATAAACTGTGTTGTTTTCTAATGCCTCTGCCATTTGGGTGAGTTATAGTGCTATCTCTTTTATATGCTAGTTGTTCTTTTAAACCTGTTTTTTTGTGTGCCCAAGGACAGAGGAATCTCTTGCTGGTCCATCATGCCTATCCCTTTCCACTGGTGTTTGCTATTGCCTTTGTTCTTGTGTCTCCCTCTCTTTTGCTGTTCTCTTTGGCCTTTCTATTTTTGGTTGTGCAGAAGCTGTTCAGTTGGCTCTCAGTTCTTCAGGAGATACTGTTCTATAAATAAGTGTAATTTGGTGTGTTCCATGGAGAAGGGGAGTTCAGGGTCTTCCTGCATCCCATCTTGGACCAGCACCTCTGTTGACAGTTTAAATCAGTGTATTGTATGGTGTGTGAATTATATCTCAAAGCTGGTTGAAAATATTATAGAATAATTATTAAGAATAAGATTATGCTTGGGCACCTGGGTGGCTCAGTGGGTTAAAGCCTCTGCCTTCAGCTCAGGTCATGATCTCAGGGTCCTGGGATCGAGCCCCGCATCGGGCTCCCAGCTCCACGGGGAGTCTGTTTCTCCCTCTGACCTTCTCCTCTCTCATGCTCTCTCTCACTCTCTCTCTCAAATAAATAAGTAAAATTAAAAAAAAAAAAGGATGCCGGGGCATCTGGATGGCACGGTTGGTTAAGCATCTGACTTGTGGCCTTAGCTCAGGTCATGATCGCAGGTGCCCTGAAATGGAGCCCATGGGGGCTCCGTGCTCAGGGCAGAGTCAGGTTGTCCCTTTCCCTCCCCTTCTGCCCCTCTCCCTGCTTGCTTGGTTTCTCTGTCTCTTTCTCAAATAAATAAATAAAATTTTTAAAGTGCATGCAGAGGCAGCTGACTGTGGAAGCTACCAACTCTGAGTCATGAGGCTAGATGGTGGAGGCCAGAAGATAATGGAACATCTATAAAGTGTGGAAAGAAAGCACTGGTGTGGCTCAGTTGGCTCAGGTCCAGATGTCAGGGTTATGAGATTGAGCCTTGCCTCTGGCTTGGTGCTGGGGGCATGGAGCCTGCTTAAGATTCTCTCTCTCTCTCTTTTTCTCTCTCTGTGCCCCTCCCCTGCCTATGAGAAAAGGTGCTGAAAGAAAATAGCAACCTCATATTTCATATACAATGAAAATTCTTCAGAAATGGAAGTGAAATAGAGACATTTTCTGATAAAAATAATTATTATCAGCAGACATGGATTAAAAGGGAGTTCTGTGTAAGTTCCACACAATGACTGTGCTCCCGGGACCCTTTAAAAGGGAGTTCTTCAGGGCGCCTGGGTGGCTCAGTGGGTTAAAGCCGCTGCCTTCAGCTCAGGTCATGATCCCAGGGTCCTGGGATCAAGGCCCACATCGGGCTCTCTGCTCGGCAGGGAGCCTGCTTCCTCCTCTCTCTCTGCCTGCCTCTCTGCCTAGCTGTGATCTGATCTCTCTCTCTCTCTGTGTCAAATAAATAAATAAAATCTTTAAAAAAAAAATGGAGTTCTTCAGCCAGAAGTCAGATGATCACTGGTTGGAAACACAGTAATGCAGGAAGAAATGAAGAGCACTAGGAAAGGTAAATATGTGAATAAAACTAGGTGGCTTTGGATTATCGAAAATAGCAATATAGGGTTTAAAATGTATGTAGAATTGAAAGATATATATATATTAATTACATATTTCACAGGCTGGGTAAAATATATTTTAAAAATAGCACAAGATGTGGAAGGGGATACATAGTTTGAAGTGTTGTAAAGTCCTTTCACGGTCTGGGTTAATGGTAAAAATACTGCTTTGTAGTTGATTATTGAGGATGCAAGTTCTCATTTCTAGGGAAATTGATGAAAGAATAATAGATGAGTGTATAACTAATGTGCAGGAGAAGATTAACTCATCAGGCCTGAGTTAGTTAAACCCTGCACATTCCAAAGTCTTCAGGACTGGCCATTGACCAGCTCCTGAGAAATAACCTCTAAGCCCTTGGATATACTGTCTTTGCGTACCTGGTGCTGTGGGCCGTGCCTGCTTGTTTTTTTGCTAACAGTGTGAATTATAGTAAACATCTGTTTTTGTTCATCTGTGACCCTGGGTCATGCTTTATCAGTTTGGGGGTGGTGGTGGGAGGAGCTGCACTGGAGACTGATGGGCTGAAGTCAGTCACCCAGGTGCTCCATGCCTGTATGTGATGACTGATCCCCAGCTCCCCTCCCCCACGAGAAAACCTCTTTGTATGTCAATAATACCTCAGTAGAGCTGGGGTGGACCCCTGGACACTAAGGCCTGGGTGAACTTCCCTGGCCCTACCTCTGTTGGCAATTGTTTGCATGTTGTTATACATCATTGGTGGGAGAATTAAGTGCTGTTGCTTTGACTCCATTGAGAGAGGTCACCAGGAAAGCTGATCCTGGTTTCTTCTGGATTCCATTATGCACTTTTTTCCTTTGCTGGTTTTAACCTATGTATTTGCATTAAATCATAATGGTGAGTATACAGTTTTTCTAGATTCTAAGTTGTTCTAGGAAATCATTGAACTTGAGAGTGGTCTTGGGATCTGCTGACACAACAAACAAGTTGTTAACAACTAATAAATTAATACAAGTCAATAGAGGGGGAAAATGGAATAATAAATTCTTGATTGATAGAGAAAAAAGTAAGGAAAAACAGATGAGGCAAGTGGAAAATATAAATTAAGCTGACAGATTTCGATTCACACATTATTATAATTATACTCAGTGTAAGTGGGTTAAATAATTAAAAGATGAACTGTCAGACTTTATTTTTTAATCCAACTGTATGCTGTTTACAGTGCCACATCTGAAATAAGGACATGACAAATTTGAAATAAAAGGATGGGGGTAGATATTCCAGGCAAACAGGAATGCTATTGTAGCCATACTAATATAAGAAGAAGTAGATTTTACTGACGTAGAGACATTTAATGTTAAAAAGGTCAATTCCAGGGGCGCCTGGGTGGCTCAGATGGTTAAGCATCTGCCTTTGGTTGGGGTCATGATCTCCAGGTTCTGGGATTGAGCTCCATGTAGGGCTCCTAGCTTAGCAGTGAGTCTGCTTCTCCCTCTCCCTCTCCCCTTGCTTGTGCTCTGTCTCTCTGTCTCAGATGAATAAATAAAGTCTTTAACTTTTTTTCTTTTTTTTTTTTTTCAAATTTCACAGACAGGTAATAGTCCTGTATTTGTATGCCTTTAATAACATGTCAAATAAAATTTACAAAAAGAAAATTGACCATTCCATAGTAATATTTGGCTATTAATTTATGTCTCAATCACCAATAGAAACAAGAAGAAAAATATAAAAAATTTGAACATTCTTAATACAATGGACATAGTTAGAACCCAGGACTCAATAACTGAAGAATGCACATTTTTTTCAAGTGTGCATAGAACATTCACTGAAATTGACTATTTGCTGAGACATAAGGCAAATTTCCATAAATGTCAAAGGATTGAAATCATACAGAGTATGTTTCCTGGTCACTGTGGAAATAAGGTAGAAATCAATAACTGAAAAATAACTAGTAAGTGCCAAAATATTTGGAAATTAAGCAACATTTTAAGTGTAACTCATGAGTGAAAGGAGCAATCACGTGGGAATCTAGGAAATATTGAGCTATATGATAATGAAAATACAGAATATCAAAATATATACCTCTGAGGCTGTTTTTAGTGGAATGCTTATATCTCTAAAGGCATTATACTGGAATGAAAGAAGGGCTGACTATCAAGTGAACTAAATATACAGCTTACAAGATTAGCAAAAGAACAGTTAATTAAACTCAAAGAATGTAGAATAAGGAAAATAATAAAAGAACAGAAAGCAATTGAATAGAAAACAAAAGGTACAGTAGAGAAAACCCACCAAAAGCAGGTCTTTGAAAAGACTAATAAATTTGATAAACTTATACTGATGAAGAAATCAGAAGGCACAGATGACCAATAATGGTAATAAAAATGAGACATTGCCACAAATCCTAGTTATTAAAGAGACAACAAAGAGAATGTTATTTACTCCTTTTTTACATATAAATTTGAAATTTTTAACAGAACAAATTGAAAAAATAAAATGGAATCAAGGGGGAATAAATTCAATTAAATTTTCTATTGAAGAAATTGAGTCTAATTAGAACAACCACTCAAAAACAAAATTGTCAGATGATTCACTAGTGAATTCTTTCAAACATTTAAGTAAGCAGTAACTCCAATACGTAAACTTTTCTAGAAAACAAACAAAAAAAAAGAGAGTGCATTTTCCAACTCACTCTGTAAGACTAGAGTAACTTTTATACCAAAACCCAAGACAAGAAAATACAAGAAAGTAAAGGCTGATCTTTCACAGAGACTACCAACCCATACTAGTAGCTCTTTCCCTTTGCTATCCTACTAAATAGAATTCCTTATTGTCTTCTTTTTTATCTAAAACAACCCACTGTCAGTTCCTCTCTCCACTTCTTAGTCTTTTTTTTTTAAAGATTTATTTATATTTAGAGGAAGAGCACATGTACACACACACACACACACACACACACACACACACACACACACACACACACACACACACACACACACATATATATAAGCAGTAGGTGGAGGGGGAGAGGGAGAGAGAATCCAAGCGGACTTCATTCTGAGCATGGAGACTGATGTGGGCCTCGATCTCATGACCCTGAGATCATAACCTGAGCTGAAACCAAGAGCCAGTAGCTTAACTCAACCACCTAGGCACCCCACTTCTAGTCTTGACCTAGTTTTTCAGCTGCTTTCATTCAAACCATCCAGTTTAAGTGTGTTGATGGGGAAGCCCTGTGCTGAAGGTCACATAAGGCCTCAACCTATTCCCAGATCTGCTTTTGTTTTCTGCTCTTTGACCCTTGTGTGCCACTTGTGAGGTCAAAGTGTGCTGTATTCATCTTCCATGGAGTTGTATGTCTTAATAAGTCTGACTTGTTTCTTCTACATCCAGTCTGGATGTTGTGTGCTCAGTCATCTGAACCTATTGAAAAAGGATATCCTTGCCAACCCACGGTGGGCATTCATTGGTAAGCTAATGAAAACAAACATAGACATGTAGACCTACAAATTCAGAATAAAATATTAGCGAATTGAATCCAGCTATATATAAAACTAATAACATCATAGTCAAATTGGGTTTATTCCAGGAATGCAAGATTAGTTCCACATTAAAAAAGATCATTGGAATTCACATTAATAAAATAAAGGACAAAAAACCCCAAATGATCTCAATAGATAAAGAAAAAACATTTGATTAAAAACCTAGCACTTCTTTATAAAAGTTTTTAGCAAACTAGGAATAAAAGCCTACATTCTTAAACTCATACAGAGTATTTACACAAAATAGTACAGTAAACATTAAATTTGATACTGAAATATTGAAAACTTTCTTTCCCGAGGTAGGAACACAAGGATGCCAACTTTCACCATTTCTATTCAAAATTATTCAATGGCAAGAAAAATTAAAGTTGTAAGAATTGGAAAGGAACAAACAAAATTGTCATTATCCATAGATGACATGATTGTGTATGTACAAAATCAAAAAGATACAGATAAATCATTACAAAGCTAATTTAATATGATTAAAATACAAAGATCAATTATATTTCTATACAAAGATCAATTATATTTCCATGTATTATAACTGAACAATCATAAAATAAAATTTTGATATGATAGCTTTGCATTATCACTGAAAACTTCAAATACTTAGGAATAAATCTTTTTTTTTTTTAAGATTTCATTTATTTATTTGACAGATAGAGATCACAAGTAGACAAAGAGGCAGGCAGACAGAGGAGGAAGCAGGCTTCTCGCTGAGCAGGGAGCCTGATGTGGGCTTCGATCCCAGGACCCTGAGATCGTGACCTGAGCCGAAGGCAGAGGCTTTATTTAACCCACTGAGCCACCCAGGCGCCCCTTAGGAATAAATCTTAAGAAAAAAATGTTAAAGATCTCTACAGAGAAAACTGTAAAATGTGGCTGAGAGAAAGACATGAATAAATAGAAAGATATACATGTATGGGGTTGAAAGATGATAAAATTTCCCTCAAATTGATCTGTAGATTCAATGCAATCCCAATATAAACACGAGCAGTTTTTTCCTTTTTAATATAATGCGATATCAATCAAAATGCTGGAAGCCTTTTTTTAAAACTTGGTAAGCTGATTCTAAAATGAATACCTCTGAAAATCCTGAAAAACAAAATTAAATCATTTATGCTACTAGATATTATATTATAAAGCTACAATAAAGAGAATGAAATGGGCATCGTGGGATAATATGACTATGAACATTCCTATACGAGTATTTGTTCAAGTATTTGTTTTTAGTTCTTTTGGATATATACCTACGATTGGAATTGTCTTTCTCTCACTTTTTACTCATCATAACGCCCTCAAGGTCCATCCAAATTGCACATGGCAGAATTTCCTTCTTTCTCATGGCTGAAAAATATACTATAGTTGTGTGTGTGTCACATCTTTATCCATTCATCTCTTAATGGACCTTAGGTTTTTTCCATGTCTTGGTTGTAATGAATAATGTCACAATGAACATTTCTTTGATATCTTGTTTTCATTTCCTTTGTATATATACCTAGTAGTGGGATTATTGGATCACAGGGTAGTTCTGGTTTTAACTTTTTGAGGAATCACCATACTTTTACCGTGGAGGCTGAACTCATTTATATTCCAATTCTTCTTTAAATGTTTGGTGAAATTCAGTGGTGAAACCATCTGGGCCTGGGCTTTTCTTTATGGATAGTTTTTGATTACTCATTCAATTTCTTTATTTTTTTAATCCATTCAGATTATTTACTTTTTCTTGATTCAGTTTTTGTTGTTTGTGTCTTTTGGGGGAATTTGTTCATTTTACCTAAGGTATCAAATGCATTGATATACAGTTGTTCTTAGTATTCTTTTGTAATCCTTTTTACTTCTGTAAGGTTGGTATTAATGTCTCCTCTATCATTTCTGATTCTACTAATTTGAGTCTTCTCTCTCTCTGGTTAATCTAAAGGTTTGTCAATTTTGTTGATCTATTCAGATAACTGGATTTTAGTTTTAGTGATTTTTCTCTATTGCTTTACTATTTCATTTATTTCTAATATTTATTATTTCTTCTTACGTTTTAAGTTTAGTTTCCTTTAGGTTAATGAGTTATGGTAGGAGATTTGGTTATTGTTTTGAGATCTTTCTTAATAGACGCTTTTGCCACTATGAATCTCCTTCTGAGCATTGCTTTAATTGTATCTCGTAAGTTTTGGTATGTTGAATATTACCAATCATCTCTAAGTATTTTATGACTTCCCTTTTGATTTCTTTTTTGACTCATTGGTTATTTAGGAGTGTGTTGTTTAATTTCCATGTGTTTGTGACTTTCCAAGTTTCTTTTTCTGCTATTGATTTCAAATTTCATTCCATTGTGACCAGAGAACACTTTGTATTATTTCTAACCTTTTAAATTTATTGAAGTTTCTTTTATGGCTTAGTCTGTGAGCTATTCTGAAGAATGTTTCACATGCACTTGAGAGGAATGTATGTTCTGTGGTTGTTGAGTGGAGTATTCTCTAGACATCTGTTAGGTCTAGTTGGTTTATAGTGTTGTTTGTGTCTTCTGTTTCAGTATTGATTTTCTGTTTTATCCATCTTTGAAAGCACAGTGTTGAAGTCACAAACTATAATTGAGTTTTCTATTTTTCCCTTCATTTTTGTCAGTTTTTGCTTTATGTATTTTGGAGCTCTGTTATTGGAGGCGTGTAGTTTTATAACTATGTTTTCCTGGTGAGTCGATGCTTTTGTGATTATAAAAGTCCCTCTTTATTGAATTACATGGTTTTGTTGTAAAGTCTTTTGTTTTAAGTATAGCTACTCCTAAATTTCAAGTGGTTTCTATCCCCATAACATATATTTTTTATCCATTTACTTTTCATGTGTTTGTATCTTTGAATCTAAAATGTGTTTTCTGTAGATCATTTTTTTTAACCTGGCAATCTCTGCCTTTTGATTGGATTGTTTGATCCATTTACATTTAGTGTTATTATTGATAGAGTTGGATTTACATCTGCTATTTACTTTTTGCTTTCTGTAGTCTCATGTATTATATGTTCTATTTCTGCTTTACTACTTTCTTTTGCATTATGTAGATATTTTCTAAGGTAGCATTTTAATTTCTTTAATGATTTTTTTACTTTATTTTTTTGTGGTTGTTCTAGGGCTTACTATATATACATCTTATTGGAATAAAGTTCAATTATATACTATTATAATTTCAGTGACATGGAGATGTTATTCCTATATTGCTTTATTCCTTTACCCCTATTTTTGTGGTAGTATTAAACATATTATATCTATATCATAAACACAATGGCACATTATTTTATTACTTTACCATCTGTAATTTTTTTAGTCCAGTACAGCTTTGCTCCTACCCACCTCCTTTTTGCTGTTATTAACAAATACATCACACATATATTGCATTTGTATTTTATAGGCCCAACAATACACTGCATACAGATTATTTTTATGATTTATTTATTTACTTTTAAAGATTTTATTTATTTGATAGAGACACAGCAAGAGAGGGAACTCAAGCAGGGGAAGTGGGAGAGGAAGAGGGAAAAGCAGGCTTCCTGCTGAGCAGGAAGGCTCGATCCCAGGACCCTAAGATCATGACCTGAGCCGAAGGCAGATGCCTAATGACTGAGCCACCTAGGCGCCCCATGATTGTTTTTTTAAATAATTTAAGAGAAGAAAAGAGAAAAAGGCATTTATACTTGTTTTATAATTATATAAAACCTTTACCATGTGTGTGTATTTGAGTTACTATCCAGTTACTTGCTGTCAGCCTGAAGAACTTTCTTTAGTATTCCTTGTAAGGTGGGTCTGCTAGCAACAATTTCTCTGTTCTCTGTTTTAATCCAGAAAAGTCTTTATTACACCTTCATTTTTGAGAGGTAGTTTTGCTGGATGTAGGATTCTTATTTGACAGGTTTTTGGAGAGCACTTTGAAAATGTTATTCCACTGTCTTATGGCTGCCATTGTTTCTGCTGTGTAGTTGGCTGTTAGTCTTTAGTAAGAGTTTTCTAGTAAGTGAAGAGCCATTTTCTTCTTGCTGCTTTCAAGATTTTCTCCTTGTCTTTGACTTGAGCATTTATACAATGATATTTTTCTGGATCTTTGCATTTATTCCTCTTGGAGTTGGTTGTGCTTCTTGGGTGTGTAGATGTTTTTCAATAAATTTGGTAAGTTTTGAGACATTATTTCTTCAAATATTTTTTCTTTTCCTTTCTCCCCCCCCCCTTCTACTGTTCCCAGTATATGTAAGTTGGTGATGGTGTATTTATGCCCCACATTTCTCTGAGGCTCTTGTACTTCATTCTTTTTCCTCTGTACTCTTTGGTTTGGTGATTTCTACTGATTTATCTTCAAGTTCACAAATTCTTTTTTTCTGCCAGGTCAAATCTGTTGAAGTCCTATAGTAATTTTTTAGAACTCAGTTATTGTATTTTTAAACTTCAGAATTTTTGTTTGTTATTTTATAATTCCAGGCTCTTTTTGATATTCTCTATTTGGTGAGACCTTGTAATCATACCTTCCTTCTTTAATTATGCTTTCCTTTAGTTCTGTGAATATGTTTGTAATGGCTACTTTGAAGTCTTTTACTGTTAAATCCAACATCTGATTGCTTTCACCTTTTTCTGTGTCCTGCTTTCTTTCTGGTATATCGGTCATACTTTCCTGTTTCTTTGATATCCTTATAATTTTTTGGAAAATGGACATACTAGATAATATATTGGTACCCTGGGGACTGGACCCTCTCTTTCCTGGACCTTGTTGTATTTTGTTTTTATGTGTAGTGACTAGTTGGATTATTTTAGTGAATTCTTCTTACCCCAACCTCCCTACAGTTCTAAGCCTCTAATGTCGCTTCTCAGAGTTGCAGCTTTGGGTGTGTCCACAGTTATTCTGAGATAGATGACAGTGGTATTGCTGTGGTTTTTTTTCTCTTTCCCTGACCACATCCAACTGTTAAACTCTACTAAATGCTGGCTGATTTCTCTATTTTTTTCAACATTGCTCTGGAGAAGTAAATTACTTTACAAATGTATCCAACAAATTATGTTTCCTTTGAAGGAATAGTTTCTGAAGTTAGTGTTTGATATTTGTTCTGATACCAAGAGGGCTCTGTCCAGCTGTTTTATACCTGTTCTCACTTGTAAACTAGCTACCTGTAGTCTAGTCTGTATTTTTGTTAAATCTGTTAGTTTCCTCCCAACTGTATTTCACCACAGCTTCTACTCTTAATGAGAGTATACTAAAGTTGGACCTCTCATACTCTGTTGCAGATGTGAGTTCATTTGGGAGGAGATTAGGCTTGCTTCTGCTCACAGGCAAAATCTCTGAGGCAGCATTCTGCAGCTGGAGGTAGGGACAATGGAAAATCTTCTCCCTGAGTGTTACCTCTGCTCTGAGAGCTGAGTGCTCACTGGAGGGGGGCCATCGGCCTGAGATCCTCTTGGCTTGCCTCTCCTGTCATGGTACCATCACCTTTTGAGTTGAGGCAAGGGTAATCAGGTCTTCATTATTCTCAGCATACGACACCAAGATGGAGCCTCATTTCCATGAATAGAGGCTGGGTAGAAGAAGGGATCTTTGACCTCTTGACCACATTTGCCCAGTATGTAGCCTCAGCAGTAGGTTTCTGTGGGCAGGATGAAAAATGGCAAAGTTATTCTCCAGGAATGCAAGCTATCCAACTGGTAGATGGCAGCAGAGGGAGCCCTGTGTTCTTAACTGCAGCAGTCTTGGGTCTCTGCCTCATTAAGCTGGGAGTGGGAGGGAGGGAGCAGTCTTAGTTTAAATACCATAGACTCTGGCCTTTCTTAATGAATTTTCATTGGTTTTTTTGAATAGATGTTTCTTCATTTGCTGTTTTCCCTTAGGGCCATTTCCAGAGGACCTAGAGGTTGCTTTTTAATAATGTTCACCAGATTCACTGGAGAGTGAGTTAGTGGAGCTCCTCATGCTATCATTCCAGAAGTCATTATTTGAGTACTCTTTTTCTCTCTCAACATTATTTTAAAAAATTTAACCTTATTGACACATACTTCTAGTTAGTTCATTTTCACTGTGCTATTTTACTGCTACTGCATACTATTCTATTCTATGAAAAAAGTACAGTTTATTTACTTATTTCTCTAGTCAGGAATAATTAGGTTGCTTTCACCTTTTCATTAGAAACAGTGCTGTAATGTGCCTTCTTATATGTATCTCCTTGTACACTTGTGCAAAGCCTCTCTAAGGTAAACCCCTGAAGTAAAATTTCTAGATTATTGTGTAATGTTATGGCCAACTTTATTTAGTATTGCCAAAGTATCTTCTGGAATATTTAGATGAAATTATACTTTCTCCGTCCTTAGCAACATTGAGTGTTACCACACCTAGTAATTACTGTAATTCTAATTAACGTGAAATGATTCTCTTTGTTTTATTAATTTGTGCCTCTTGATTACTACTGAGATTGGGCAACTTCTTATATTTTATTGGTGATACTTCTTTTATACTTTGAAAATTGTCTGTGTATACCCTTAGCCCATTTTTCTGGTTTTGTTTTGTTCTGCTTGAAGGGGCATACTGGGTGGAATGGGGATATTGATTTGTAGGGGAGATTTTTATATTGTGGTATCAGTTCCTTTTTGGCTATATGGGTTGCAAATTAATTATTCTGATTTGGGAGTCATAGCTGGTTGACTTACAAGTGACACATGACCCAGGCTGGGCCAGTATAGCTCTTTCCTTAATATGAAAGAAACTTAGAACACGGAGAGACAGAAACCAGGAATTTTTTTTAATTAACATATAATGTTTGTTTCAGGGGTACAGGTCTGTGATTCATCAGTCTTACACAATTCACAGCACTCACCATAGCACATACCCTCCCCAGTGTCCATCATCCAGCCACCCCGTCCCTCCCCCCTCCACTCCAGCAACTCTCAGTTTGTCTCCTGAGATAAAGAGTCTCTTATGGTTTGTCTCCCTCTGGTTTAATCTTGTTTCATTTTTCCCTCCTTTCCCCTATGATCCTCTGTCTTGTTTCTCAAATTCCTCATATCACTGAGATCATATGATACTTGTCTTTCTCTGCTTGACTTTTTTCGCTTAGCATAATACCCTCTAGTTCCATCCACGTTGTTTCAAGATTTCTTTCTCTCTTTCTTTTTTTTTTTTTGATGGCTGCATAAGGAATTCTGTTTTTACTTCGGCTCTGGAAAAATGATCACCTCCTGAAGTCCCTTGTGATATTCTTGTTCCATCATTTCCACCCTCATCTCTTCTTTGAGTGAAATATCTCAGTTACCCTTTCAATACCCACCTACTCTGCAATCTTGCACCAATTTCTTGTCACTTTTAACTACAAAACCAAATTTTAAAAAGTAACTTTAACACTTAAAACAAATTTCTGGCTTGAGTAATTTGTCTGTTAGTGGTGCCATTAACCAAAGTAGGGATTATAGGAGAGGAGGAGGGAGTAAGATTTGAAGGAAGGTAATTGGTACAGTTTTGGACACACTGAGTTGTGGTACCTGTGGAGTACCCATGGAGAACTGCCCAGGAAGAATGTGAGGTATGAAAAAGACAAAAGACTAAGAACAGAAATCTAGCCAACACTCGCTCTTAAAGGATAGGAAAAGGAAGAAGGGTAAAATTTAAGAGGGTTATCCAGAGCTCTAGGAGAACTCATAGCACCTAGGGGTGAAGGAGATTCAAGAAGGAGTGAATAGTTAACAGAATGAATAAGATGCTGGAGTTTTAAGGAGGAAATAGTAATGATAGGTCGAGTAAGATTTGACAGCGAGGGATCATAAATGACCTTGTTCTGTCAGGGGCTAGAAACTAGAGAAAGTCAAGAGTAAGTCAAGAAGTAAATGTGATATTAGAATGTTAAGCCTGAGGGTAGGGGATTCTTTTGAGGAACTTGATATAAAAGGAAGCAGAGAGATAAGATGATATCTAAAAGGGGATGTGAAGTTGGGGAGGGGGTGATTAAATATACGAAAAATTGTACACACTTACATGTAAAGGAAAGGGACTAGAAGGAGAAGCAAAAAAGACAAAAGAGAACATGATTTCCAGGAGACAGGAGTGAATGGGGCAGAACACAGACAAAGGGGTTCTTCTAAGAAGGAAAGAGAGTAAGGATGTGTTTTGTCACATGGCAAATAATTATATACTGTTTAAGACATGCTATGAAGTATGTACAAAGTGATAAGAGGTTATAAGGGAGAGAGCTACTAAATCTCTGTCTGTGGTGTAAGGAAGACTTCATCTATTTGATGAAGCTCATTTTGATCTGATACAACTGACTGACTACCTGTCTGTGCAGCCTGAATATCCAGGGAACCACAGACATGAACTTTGTCACTTCATGGTCCTTGAGATCAAGGATTCTGTAGACCTGATGCATTTTTTAGGCTCTTCTCTAACTATATTAAAATATGGCAGGTGATACAGAAAATAAATCTTGCTAACTTTGCACTTTTTACGTATCTCTATAAATGCATTCCATGAGGAGTCTCAGTTTTTCAGGCAAGTTACTGAGTTCAGAAGATTTTCTTGCAGCACTTCCCTACTTTTTCTATGTTGTGGCATACAGAAAAACAAATGATTGAATACTAATCCTGCATACTGGGATGAACATACTTCTCACAATTGGTACTAGGGACTCCTGCCTGTCTGCCCTAAGGGCTTCAACATCTTGAGCACACCTGAACACACCTGTAACTCATTTGGTGTACTAAGGCATAGCAGTTGAGATCTCTGTTTTAAGATGCATTCTTCCACACCCACACTTTTGTGTTTGTTTGTTTCTTCTATGAGGTGAAGGACTTTTCCCTTCTGTCATTAAAATCCTAACCAAAATGATTCAACATGTAATTTGGAAGGATGCTTAAATGCTAAAAGTAGTTTGCTGTTCTCTTATATATCTCCTTCATAAATGCTTAAAGAACCATATACATTCAAATATATTTCATAGGTCTGTAAATTATCTTTGTGAAGTTCGTTCCTGTTTCTCACTATATCAAATCTAGTATAAATGTCAAAGCTTGTTTGTTGACTCCCTTTTTCCCCCAGAAATTACAGATTTTTTTTTTCACAAATTAGAGTGGTATAATGCTGGGAGAAGCTATGTTCATCACACCAGACATTATACCACAATATATGCTTAATGCATTGATAAAGAAGGTTCAGTATAATAAAACCATTCATGTATCCTAGTAGGAAATAAGTTAACTTTGTTTTTTAATTTCTTAAATGCATTTTAGGCTGTTCTGCCATGGGCAGAGGCTTTTATGGAGTGTGATTTTTGTAATTAAAAAAATTCCTCAATTTCAGTTATGCATAATGTTATCTTTGGTCTCTGGAGGTTAAGAAGTATCATTCACTGTATATGCCCTTTGTATTTAGGAAAGTTGTGGGAAGAGAAGAACTTGGCCTTTGTCATTTAAATTGCAACAAGAAGAAAAATATAGGAATTTGTTATGCAAGGAAATGTTGAGTTGTATGGGAAATTGTGTTTTAAGACCTACTGTAGATCTATGTCAGTGTCTGTGAAAGAGAGGATAATTAGTGCCTGCACTCTCAGTCATATCAGACTAAAGGTAATGGGGTGTAAGAAATGGTTCATTAGGCTCTCTGAAGTACTTTTACTGTGTCCATACTATTTATACCAGCAGAAAAAATTCAGTCTTTAAAATCAAGTCAAAGCATTAGCCTTAGATTCTTCGGTATGAGAAATAACATTGAATAATGTTCCCTTAAAGACAAATGAAAAAAATGTACATAAAAAACCTACATGGTATTTATTGCCTTATATGTCACTCATATTGACTAGTTACAATGTTTGACCTCCTCTCTTTTTGACTGTTGGCTCCACATGTGCTATGTCTCTAGGAGTTTGGGGTGAAGGAGGTGGTAAAGTCAGAAACCAGTTAGCTAATAAACACAATCAGTGTATGGGAATTTTAATGAGAAGGAACTTTATTGTAAAAGGTCTCCTTACCTGAGGTGGGATGGAGAGTACAGATGAGGGAAGCAAGCTATAATAAGACCTTGCTTCTCAGTCCAAAAGAATTGCCTGTGGTGATAGATAGGCAGATTGGGTTAATTAACAGAAGTTTTAAGTTTATTTCCACAAATTCATTCCAATGTTGCTCAGAGAGATGTTGAGAGAGAGGTATAGTAAAGGGGGAGGGTAGTGTCTTTGATGTTGGTTGGGCCACATCTAGTTCTAATGGAAATTTCTCAAATCAGTCTCTCTTAATCCACCCTCCCTGCTCCCCCTCCACCGACCGTCATCCTTCCTACTTCCTAAAATACTGCTGAGATGCACTTCTGAGTTTTGGAGTCCATGTTGGGCAGGCATTAGTTGAAAATTCTGTGCCTGCATGCAGAACAGTTTCTCAGCCTATAGGAAGAAGGAGGCGGTCCCAGAAGAGTTAGTAGGGGGAAGATCTGTCACAGTTAGCAACTTGGGATAAGTTATATATTTAATTCCTCTGTGAGTCCCTTCTGTAAATTTAGAGAATAGGGTTAAAGTTGAATAACCTGTAATTTCTGTGCTGAATGGGGTCTATGAGTGTTCTGGTAAAGCTCGAAAAACTCATCAGTTGGGGAGAATCTTGGAGTAGATGACGACAAGCACTTGACTTGTACCTGATTTCGTCTTTTAAGATCTCAGGAGTTTCTGGACCCCGTAAACCTTGCAGGCAGCTAAGCAAAAATCGTGGAAACAACTCTATCCCAAATAGGAAGGGAACTTTGTCTGTAAATTCTTTGAGGCCTTGACATCTGAGCAGTGGCTCTATGGCACCAAGTGCAATTGTTGTTAGTAAATACTTTTTTGGTTTGATTGGTATGATAGGAGAGGAAGAATAGTAGAGAGGAAGAAAAAAAAAACCCACAAGAGATAGACAGGAACTGCTAACTCCTTTGCTCACACAGAGACCCTGTTTTATATATCACCTTCGGGGCTGGATTAATCTAATCAAAGAAATACACACTGAAAATCAGATACCTACTGTTACTGAAAAACTAAAATGCCAGCAGATACCTTGGTTAAATAAATATCAAGAAACTAACTTGAGGATTTTTTTTTTAAAGAAAGAGCTTCTTTTTTTTTTTTTTTTAAGATTTTATTTATTTATTTGACAGAGACACAGCGAGAGAGGGAACACAAGCAGGGACAGTGAGAGAGGGAGAGGCAGGCTCCCCGCTGAGCAAGGAGCCCAATGTGGGGCTCAATCCCAGGACCCTGAGATCATGACCTGAACCGAAGGCAGACGCTTAACGACTGAGCCACCCAGGTGCCCTAACTTGAGGATTTTTAAAAATGAAATTGGCTGCTTTGAGAAACTTTCCCTTGCTTCAAGTAAATGTTTCATTTTTACCATTTCAAGTAAAGTTTCTGCATAGCAGGGAATATATTTTTTGATAGGCAAAATTTTCAGTACTTTTGACGATTGACTTATTACTTAAGACTGGTCATGTTTTCATCTACTCTCAAACTATGTCAGGAAATTGGGAAATGGTTAGGTAAAAATTTTCACTGGGAAATGGGTATAATTAGTCAGTGCTCTTTATCTGATATTAGAAGTTTCAAATTGGATTGAAAGTCCACAACATGAAACAAGAAAATAAAACCATCTTGAACTAAAATTTTTAATGGTTATAGCTCTTACAGAGCAGCAACGACTACTGAATACTCTTTCTTAGATAAATTTTCCCAGTTTTATTGAGATAGAACATTGTGTAAATTTAAGCTGTATACTATGTTGATTTGATACATGTACATATTGAGAAATGATTACCACAATAAGGTTAGTTAACACGTCCGTCACCTTACATTAACATCATTTTTTTTGTGGTAAGAAATTTTAAGATTTGTTCTTGCAGCAACTTTCAAGTATACAATACAGTATTGTTAACTATAGGCACCATGCTGCACATTAGATCCTCAGAACTTACCCATCTTATAACCGGAAGTTGTACTCCTTGATAACAATCACCCATTTCCCCCATCTTCCCTGCTTCTCAAAACTACCAGTCTACTCTGTTTTTGAGTTCAGTTTTTTGTTGTTGTTGTTAGAGAGTGGGGAGGGGCAGAGGGAGAGGGAGAGAGAGAATCCTAAGCAAGCTACATGCCCAGCACAGAGCTAGACCCACGGCTCAATCTCATGACCCTGAAGTCATGACCTGAGATGGACACTCAACCTACTGAGCCACCCACGCACCCTGAGTTTAGTTTCTTTAGATTCCACATATAAATGAGATCATACGGTATTTGCCTTTCTCTGATTTTTTTCACTTAACCCTCAAGTTTCATCTACAGCCTCATAAATGGCAGGATTTCTTTCTTTTTTATAGCTGGGTAATAGTCCACTGTGTGTATATATACCACATATTCTTTATTCCTCCATTGACAGATACTGAAATTGTTTCCATGTCTTGGCTATTGTGAATAATGCTGCAATGAATATGAGGTGTAGCTATCTCTTCCACATAGTGATTTCATTTCCTTTGAATATATACCCAGAAGTGAAATTGTTGGACCATATGATAGTTCTATTTTTAATTTTTTGAGCACTCTCTTTACTGTTTTCCACAGTGTCTGTACCAATATACATTCTCACCAACAATGGACAAGGGTTCCCTTTTCTCCACATTCTTGCTCACACTTGTCATCTCTTCTTTTTAATGACTATTGTTCTAAGAGTTGTGAGGTGATATAATGGTTTTATTTTGCCTTTCCCTGATGTTGAGTGCTTTTTGGCATGTTTGTCACTCGACTACTGAATATTCTTGAGAGTTTTTTAAGTTGCTACTA
Organism: Ailurus styani; assembly: GCA_002007465.1. Taxonomy (NCBI): domain Eukaryota; kingdom Metazoa; phylum Chordata; class Mammalia; order Carnivora; family Ailuridae; genus Ailurus; species Ailurus styani. Next base: position 154,317 of record LNAC01000170.1, on the reverse strand, counting down.
AATCACGTACCTAGAGCAGATACATGTAAAAAAATTTGAACACAAGATATGGAGTCAGAAGAGCTGAATTCACATTTTAGCGTTGCTGCTTCTTATTTATCTCTGGTTCTTAATTTCTGAGTATTTCACTCATCTGTGAAATGGGTAGAATAACATCAAAAAAATAGTGTGTCTCACAGTGGAAGTATACTGTTAGTTCGAAAGTGCTATACAAATAGGAATAGTAGCTGCTGTTATTATTACTGTGGTTTTATAAAGTGAACCTTCTCATCTTTTTAGCTTGTCTCACTCAACAATTTTCTATATTCTTCCAAGTTTAATATCCATTTCATCTCAAGCACATGAATCCAGTGAACTTAGAGACTTGGTTTTTAGGACTTCTGTGGTTGCTTGTGAAATTGTGTGACTGAGAAGCCTAGAATTTTTCTAGCTTATTAGACACTAAGAATGCAAATATCAACCCAGTTTTTTTCCATTGGTAAAACACTGTTACCCCTTTCACTGAGAATTGGGATTGAAACACATTAACGGCAATTAGTACTTGAGCCAAGAATTCAGGTTTTGATAAAAACTATGGCTGACATTTGCTCCTGGAAGAGAGAGTGAAAAATGGTCCATAAAGTTTCTATTAACTTCAAAAGCAGCAACATCTGCTCCAATCCACAAAGCTTCAGGGTCTACCATGGAGGAAGAGAGTGCTCTTTGCAAGCTGAGAATCCAGCCAGCAGTCCAGTCCACAGTCTTTGTAACTTGGCATTAAAACATTGAAGGGGGAGAGCATCATTTCCAGCAAAAACTTGGAAAAGACTTATAAACCAAGATTTGAATCCAGTATTCTGCTGTAGACTGACAGGAAACGTGGCTGTGCCGCCGCCCGAAGCAAGTGTTGCCAAATGCATTTAGTTCACAAATATTACTCCAGTTTCTCCTATTCCTTCTCTCTCTCTCTCTCTTTTTCTTTTTGCATCCTACTACAGCTGTTTGCATGATTCAGTTTATAAGTGGGGCACCTGGGTGGCTCAGTTGCTTAAGTGGCTGCCTTTGGCTCAGGTCATGATCCCTGGGTTCTGGGATGGAGCCCTGTGTCCAGCTCCCTGCTCAGTGGGGAGTTTGCTTCTCCCTCTGACTCTCCTGCTCATGCTCGCTTGCTCTCTTTCTTTCCCCCTCTCTCAAATAAATAAATAAAATCTTTTTAAAAATTCGGTTTAGAATTTTATATCCTATAAGTCTTCAGGATGCTTGCTGATATAGGCACTGACTACTGAAAAAAAAAAAAACCACATTTTCCAAATAAACGTCGGTTTTTCTCAGTTATGTAAGATTTCCCCCCAAAATTCAGGGGAATTCCAGACCGTTTTGCAATTAGTTAAGGATTATATTTCCTTATTTTTATTAATTTTATGTAAAGTGGGATTTATCAGCAGAGCATTCATTGACACTGACTTCAATTTATTCTGATGAAACTGACTGACATCTGTGTGTGCTGTTCATCAGTCATAATTTAAACCATTCTTAATTGCATTAAATGTAAATTAAGACATTCAATTTCAGCCATTATTTTTCATAAAACACTGTGAACTGAGTTTTAGTGGGTCATGAGATCTTACATTCAAGATAAATAGGGTAAATTCAAAACCAACCATTGATGTTCATATTTCACCCTATGTCGACTATTTCTTTTGTTGCTTACTAGATTGGAACAATTAATTTACTCTCTGAAGAGCTGGGTGGCTAACGAAGATATAAGCTAAAGTTTTTAACAAATGATTTTATTATTTTTAGAGCTTGTTTATGTTTTAAATAATGTGATTTTTAAAAATCCTTAACTACTTATCTCAGCCAAATGATATATTGAATCAGAAGTGCCAAACTGAGTTCTCTGATTGGGAAGTCAGCCTTTAAATCCTTAGATTTAAGAATTTAGGATTACATACTTTTCTAAGCTCTCTTAGGCTTATATAAAATTTCAGCACTGTGGATTAGACATATTAATATAAAATTAGCAACATCTATGATATATTACAGAATATATGACATAATACAGTAAAGTATGACTTTTCCCCTCCCACCTTCTTGATAAGTGTTGCTTTTTCCAAATAATATATTTTGGTTTCATTTGTAAGCAACTGTCTTCAATGCCTGGACTTCTCCCCATTGAATGAAAACAGTCATCTTTTAATCATACAGTGATTAGAGTGACAATTATAATCATTAATAGTAAATAATAATAGGCATTTGTATTATGTATTTTCATGAGAAAATATATAAATCTGTGGTTAATATTCACCCTTAAAGAAACATTGAAATAGTACAGTTGATGATGAAAAGCCTGAGAGAAATCAGGCCTGAGTGAAAATCATGTTGTTAGCAAGTATTAATTTTCAACAGAATTAAATCTCAAATAGTGTGCCTGAGAGATTAGGTTCTTGTTGCTTATTTTTATCTGCTGCTTAGCCAAATTGATAGTAAGAGATTTCCTTCAATAACAAACTAGCTAGAACTCTGCAATGTCATTAAACCCTTTTGCTTTCCAAATAAAAGTTGGTCAACAAAGAGAAGGAAACTGTCACACTTGCCTTAGTACTCATGTAGTAAAATTTTATATGACTATTATATACGACATTTACATTCCCATGTCAGTTCAACTGATGGAGAATGAAGTGTTGCAATAAGTCTGGAGATGGGTAGTGATGCAATCATCCTACCAGTTTCTTGCTATTAATATATGTCTCTTATTCATTTTTAAAGATAGCATAAATGAGAGTACTGAATATAAATGGCTTTTGTAAGTCATTCAGGTCAGTGAAGCATGTCATTGTTTGCAACCTGAGTTCCATGAGAGCCCTGGCTGTTGATAGGCACACCATATATTTTTCTCATAAATGAAAACACAAACAATTTTCACAGTGTTTAATGAATAATATAAAATAATACAATGTGAGTTTCCATAGGAAAAACTAGTTGCATGTACTTAATAGTATGACCTTAGTATGTCATCTTGGGAATATATAAAGCCTATATAGAAAGGCATTGTGTAATTTATTTCTCCAGATGTAACATTAACAAACATTTTATTATGATTTATTTTTGGCTCCTTGAAAGATGAAGTAAGTTCTTTAGTATTAGCATTGCTAATGATTTTAATGAGGCATTAAAATGTTGCAGTATTGTAGGAACATTTTTCTTTTTTAAAACATTATTTCATTAATATTTCACAGGAGTTTTAATGTTAAATTGATGAAAGAACCTGAGACCATAATCCACAACATGTCAAAGTGCTTGAATAGTGGGAAAGAACCAAAAAAAGGCAGGGCACAGTGATGTGGGGAGGTCTGATGAGATGCCCCTGCACTGGAAACACTCCATGACATTCCAGTTTATTATTGCTGAAATGAAAAAAAAAAACCCAGCAATTTTATTTTCTTGCTTAGGGTTTTTCTGCCATAATCCACAGAAATCTAGCACACATAACACGTACTGTTACAGTCCCAGATTAGGTGTGGGGAAGCCAAGCACACAAAGAGGAGTTTTTCTTGTAGAGGACAGTCTTTTGATGGACTTATGTATTAGGATAATTTTCCTCTTTGGACATTGACAGTTAAATCCTTTCTGCTACATACTGTTTAATAATTTCTAGTGCTTGTATGGCATCTGGGAGTATGCAAAATGCTTATGGGCATTACATTATTTAATCCTCACAAAGACCCATGTGAACTATGGATATGTTAAAGGAAATCATCTTTTACCCCAAGTCATAGTACTTGTGACTATTTGGATAACTTACAGTTACTACAGAGTGACTATTCATAATACACATGGACCAAAGGAAATGAGGACACAAGGTTTTATTCCCAGGTAACAGAGTTCTCATTACAAGTCCATACTAGGAAGAATGACCGGGTTTATTTTAGGTATTTGAGAAAGTTTCAACAGCAGGTGAACCAAGGACTAAGCAACCTTTGCAGCTGTACAGTGGAAATCCTGGCACAAAGGGGAACTGTTCTTGAATAAATTCTCCAATGTCACAGGCAAAAATAGCCCTTGTCATGGTTTGTTCTGCCTGAATCAGAGCATGGTAGAATCGTATTCTGGCTGGACAGTATCGCTATCTTGTACATTTCATTAACTATAAGCCTGACCCTGCCCTTAAGAAGCCCTCAAGGCTACACCTTAAACCTCCATACACCCTGTGAGTGAACACTTTTTTATCACCGCTTGCTTTAGAGGAAGTGTATATTGGATCTTTAACATGGTCTATGTGTCAGGATAGCTGATTTAGACTCAGCTCACCTAGGAGTCGTGGGACTTGAAAAACAAAACAAAAAAAGATCTCTTGGTTCTAGAACCAGATGTAGGAATATCCTACTCCAATTTCATGTCCCAGGCAGTGACTTTCAAAGTGTGGCCCTTGGGTCTTTTATGACTGAGTAACTGGGGTAGGGGTAGGGTTGAGTAGGGTGGAGTCGTGGGTTAATGAAGGGAGAGGGAGAAGGTACTTCTTAAAATGCAGATTCTTGGACCCAAACCTATGAAGTCAGACTCTCCTTAGGGAAATTTTGGAAGTCTTTATTTTAAACAAGAGTCTTAGGTGATTCATATAGCTGTAGTTCCTAGTCTTGAATTATTCCTGTTATTTCTTGATAGCTGGTTTATGGTAAATGTATCATATTTATTTCAGTACATAATTAGTCTGTAAAGATGCCACTTACAAGTGATTAAAAGTAGTTCCATTCACAAAATATTTGCACTACTGCTTGGAATGAGGGGTTTGCACTAATTGTAATGTTGCCATGTTTTATGGGTCACGTAGCTCTGTAAGGATGAAAAGTGGTGGTCCTGTCTCAACTCCAGCATCAACCCGCTGTCTTGCAAGTGCATAAATAGTAGCTTGTCATGGTGGACAAGCTGGAAGTGCAGATCTCTTTTTTTCTATTGGCTCTCTTTAATACCTACCTGAGGACCCTAGAAGACATACAGAAAAAACTAAAAGCTGAAGTGCAAGCCAGTCAGTGATGCTGTTTGTTAACTAATATGAAAGCTTCATTGAGGAGGAAATGGCTTAATACCTTGACTAAAATTAAATTTTTGTGTTATCTATGGATTTCAATTATTCATGCTATTCCAAAACTCCAAACCATGAAAAGTCTAGAGCTGCTTATTACCTGTTGTAGTAGAGCCACCAATAAGTACGTGGAAGCCATTATCAGTATAAATAAAGCCATGGACTCTGTCTCTCTACCTCATTTGTTTTTAGCATTTTAATAGGGCTCAGATTTTCAAGTGTCTGGCCCAAGATACGAAATTTGGTTCAGTACTACCATATTGGACTCTCTTCTAAATAATGGAACTTTTTTTTCCCTGTTGACATGAGCTGGTACAAATGTCTCATTCCATCACATGGAATGCTATTTACCTCTGGTGACTTATGGTGCCCCTCAGATCATGCGGACTGTCAGGAAGACCAGACCCCTCGGCCTGAGCACATCATGCACAGACTTTGATTGCATGCAGTTTGTGCACCCTAAGCTATAGCAGGATTGTGTGTCATAAGTATACAACATATAAACAAGATAGAAAAAAAGTCACTACCCTGACACAAACAAATTTTGATGTCTACTATCAAAAGCATATTTTTGAAACCCCTAGGTTCTCCCTGCCCACTGCCAGCTAACTGCGTGGCGTGCACACCCACTCACACTCACCCACCCCCCCACACACTCATACACACACACCTCACTGAATTAACAAATCCCATTCTTTAAAAAATGGCAGAAAAGACCCAGAAATATTGAAAAGGATAACCTCAAATGAAATGTTTCTTGGCTTGCTTTAATTCTTTTCAAAATGGACAGTTTGGTTCAGAGGGAGTTTTTATTTGCATCCTTTTTGTCATAGTATTTTATTAGGTACTCATCACTGCAACTAATATGCATACATTTAGACTCATCTAAAGAGTTTTATACTATCAACAGAAACAGAACTCCAAAGAGACCTAAAAGACATACAGGAAGGTTAGTAGAGTACAGATATTTAAATAAACATATGAAGAGTAATATATAGAAAAATACCTTCTTAATAGTAGGTGGATAAGCTGGATGGCCACTAAAGCCCCTTCTGGTGCTGATGTTCTGTGGTTCTTTGGTGCATTGGTTAAGAGAATAAGCTTTGAAAAGACTGTCAGTGTGTGAATTTCAACTCTTCCACTTGTGAACTGTCTAAGGCTGATAAGTTATTTAACCTTTCTGTATGTATTTTGTCATCTAAAACTGAGTTTAGGGTTGTGAGAATTAAATGAATTAATACATACATCTGTTATGTGGTAAGCATTCAATGAAGTTTTATTATTTATAATAATCTATCGAGCACCTATAATGTACCTTGAGATACTATAAAGAGAAACATGGAAAAATATTTGACATAGTTTTTTCTTAATAAATTTTCAATATATTCCTATGGACAGAAGATTTATAAAAATGTGATTCAAGAAAAATTATGAAACAGCAAGGTGCTGTCATACATCACAATAGGAGACAGAGAAGGGAAAATTATAGGGGTGTAGTATGACCAGAGGACACGTGGTGAGAAGGTTGGATAGAGCTCATTTTTGAAGGGTGGGTAGTATTTAGGTTGGTGGGATGATAAAGAAGGAATGGTTTTAAGCAGTGAACCAAGGGATTGAAATGGGGATAAGACTGAGGACATTGTAGTTGTCAAATTAAGAATTCAGCCAAAAAGTAGGGTGGGGCTAGTTTATGGAGACTTGGACATTGGCAGAGGAATTTCAGTAGAAATTCCATTAGAATTTCTGGCAGTAGAAAATGATTAGAAAGTTCTGATCACTTAGTATAATCACTGGTGTGCCATGATGAAATTTAAATACACCTTGGGTGTTGAAATTGGAGAGACTAGATACATGGAATCAATTATAACAGTGGTTCCAAATCTGTTGTGCATAAGAATCAATTGGAGGGCTAAATTTAGCATGGAGTGAGTAATCTTGTGGTGGTCTGAGAATCTGTATATGCAAAGTTTTTTCAAAATATTGTAAATACATTGAAGTATTGGGATATGGAAGTGTTATAGCATCCAGGATTTGAGAAGCACTGAAGTAGGAGGTTATCGTTTCATTCTAGGCAGAAGTCCCTGAACTAGAGTCATGACCAATGGGAGTGAAAAGGACTATTCAGATTTGAATGATGTCTTAAAGAAAGAAATACCTTGGTGGTAGATTGACTAGAGGGAATTAGAAAAGAAAAAAGTCAAAGATTACTTCTATGTTTCTACTCTGATGGAAGAGAGAAGAAAAGTAGTTTGAAGGAAGGTGTGCTAAGGTAAGTAATGAGCCAGTTGAGTTTGAATAGATGGCAGTTTGTTTAACAGGGCATACATAGCCTGGAGATAGGTAGAATTTGAAGACTGGAACAGAAATCAAAGGTCAGGACTGGAGACAGGATTTTGGGGTTACTGGCATAGAGTTGGTTGTTGAAACCATTAGAATAAATACGCTGACTGGGGGGATTAAGTGTGGAGATGAGAGATGAGAGACCAGTGTTAGGAGTAGAACCTGCATGTGATACCATCCACTGGAGAAAGGCAGTAAAGGATTTCAGTCAGAAAAGGAGACAAAGAAGTTAGGTCATTCAGAATGTAAGATGATTGAACTGGAGGCTTATGAAAGTTTTAAAAGTGGTAATAAAACTAGATCATCTGAATGGTGTCTGTGAAGTTTTAATGGGCTGTTCTACATGCAGAATATAACTATTGTGAAAGAATGGAATTTGATGATTAACCTATTGTATCAGTTGTTCATTGGTTCAGGTGAAAGGATTTGAAGTGGCAACCTTGCAACATAACATTAGGGTCTGGTATGTCTCTTTTAGGAGATGAATAATACAAATTCATGTATATTTTGCATTCTGTTTCTTTATTTGTGTTCATTTTAATGTAAAAATAATGTTTTGGATCCAGTAATATGTACTAATTTTTTCAGTAGCTTCTGATATTCCCTGGAATACTACCTGGTATCTCCTGAGGGTACATATCACTATATCTTAATTAACTTTTTGTGTCTGGTGCAAAGTAAGCACTCAAAGAATTAGAAAATTAGTGTATCAAAGGGCCATAAAATGTAACTGAAACATGGGATGGTTTTAAAGGGTTGTCAGAAATGGATAAAGTTTATATTTTGGATAAAGTTTATATTTTGTGAATTGCTGTGTGATCCAGTGCAGGAATTTAAGGATATTATACATAGAAGGGATCTGAATAGTATGTGTAGGGGACTGTTGGTTTGGTGAGCTTGGATGTAGAGCTGTCCTAGATAAGAATCAGGTCTGGCATGTGGTTTTGTTGCAGGGAGGCAAAGCCAGAAATCAGAAACTCCAAAGTGATATTTCTGAATATTAGAGGGACCATTAGCCTGTTTGTGGTGATTGAAGAAATGAAGGTTTAGATGTCATCAGGCATTTATATTAATGATAAATGTAGCAGTTTTGAAATTTCATCAAGGAGGAGACTGCTACCATGTTGTAGTCATGTATTTGTCATTCATTAATTCATTCAGCAAACATATTGAGCACTTACAGTGAGTCAGGCACAGGGCTGGATAAGGTGTTGATTTTAAAGATGAAATAGGGCATGTGGCTGGCTTGGTCTGTGGAGCATGTGACTCTTGGTCTCAGGTCATGAGTTCTAGCCCCATGTTGGGGGTAGAGAGTACTTTAAAAAATAAATAATAAAAAAAATTTAAAAAATTTAAAGTTAAAATAGATGGTACTCGCCCTTAAAGAGCTTAGAGTCTTTTTCAGGAACTGAGAGAATATCTATCTTACAAGGTAAAGAGCAATAATAACAGTAAGAAGAGCATAAATCAAATATCAGTAAGAAGCTCAAAGAAGGAGAGGTTTCTTCTTGGGAGAATCAGGAACTTCTTTTGGAGGAGACAGCATTTGAGTCAAGTCTTGAAGGATGAATAGGATTTGGTCACTGACAGATGTCCTACTCATGTTTACTAGCCTCTTGGCATGAATTACTCTCACCTAAGTGAGAGCAAGAAACATGTAGGTTTAGAAGGCAAAATTCACCTGATTTTTTTTTCTGCATATGTGGAACACCTTTCAGTAGTCAAAATACCTAAACAGAATGATACATAGGCCAAAATGTTGTATTTTGTCTGTAAATTTATCTCTTTCTATAACAATTATCATACAATTTTGTGTTTTCTTAGAAGGAAAAATTTGGACATAGGCAATTTTCTGTTGAAGACATCATTAAGCAGCAAAATTTATTAACAACTATAGTTGAACCAAAGGACACATCAACTGATAGTTCCCTGGCACCAAATGAAGATATATTATCAGTATTTGTGTTAAACATTCCATTTTAACAGTGCAAATACATATTCATTAGCAGGCAGAATAACCTTAGAGTTTGCACTTTGCATATGCTTGTTATTTTCATGAAGTCTGAGCAGGTTTTAAAACTTTGCATGACCTCCTTCATGTAATCTCAGAGTCTGTCATTCACATGTAGAAAACTCACCTCTCTATTTAGCCCGTGGTTGGTAAGAGATAGACATTTACAGGGCCCCTCTGCCCTTGAGCTGTTCCATTAGTGCATGGAAAGCACCTTGCAGCCTGTGACAAGCGCAGCAGATCGGCACTAAATCAAAAATCAGTGCCAGCCAGGGATCTAAGCCACCATGAAGGTCACAGCCATCAACTGCATGCCATCTCAATCCAAACAAAACACATTGGATACAGGGGGGATTTTCACAACTCACAATAGGTGACAAACACTTCATGTTAGAGTAATCCATACTGGGAAACTGAGAACAGAGGTTTTAAGTACTTTTGGGTATTTAATCAAACTTTGAAAAAGCTGGAAGTAATTTTGGGTAATATTTTACATTTAAAAACAACAAAAACAAAACCTTCACAGCATGGTTTTACTGTAATCAAGATTTTGATGAAAAATATATTTTTTGTTTTTGGTATTCATGTGTAGTTTTAAGAAACAATCAAACTGTATATAAAAATTTTCATTTGCTTTCTTGAAATATGTATAATCAATCCATTATGAAATGAATAATTTATGCTTTAAGCTGTCCAGTTTTGCTTATTCTGAGAATTTATAATTAATATTTATATTAAATAGGAAATATTAAGACTAGCCTGACTTTAGTACAACTTTACCTTCAGCAATATAGTTCAACTGTATTTGGTGAATTTGAGTCTACATATTATAGAATATCTATACTATCTAGTGAAGGTTTTAAATGTTACATTATTTAAACATTATGGATCAAATTCACTTTTCACCTATAACTCACACACATACACACACACAAATTCAGAAGGTTAAAAAAATGTATGAAAATTAATTTATAAATCTTCTACCTACTTGATGGCTTTTCTTTTATAATTTGAGAATTAATTGCCTCGGTTAATAAGAATTAGATAGCCAAACGAAATAAGCCAGATTTTGTAAATTAACTTGGAAAATGCCTATGTTTTACAAAATGAAAAACTTCTGGGGCGCCTGGGTCGCTCAGTGAGTTAAAGCCGCTGCCTTCTGCTCAGGTCATGATCCCAGGGTCCTGGGATCGAGGCCCACATCGGGCTCTCTGCTCAGCAGGGAGCCTGCTTCCTCCTCTCTCCTCTCTCTCTGCCTGCCTCTCTGCCTACTTGTAATCTCTCTCTGTGTGTCAAATGAATAAATAAAATCTTAAAAAAAAAATTAAAAAAAAAACTTCTATGCAAAAGTTATTTTCAAAATGGAACTAACATGTTAATGGGACATGATTGAATTAATCACACTGCGATGGGGGTGGGATGTGGCAAAGGTTGGTTCTTCTACCTTTGATGTGATAACTGACAAGGGGCTAACAAGAGACACATTATTTTTGCCAACATTAACTTTTGTGAATGATAAACAACAAAGCAGTGGCTGCAGAGAAAAAACTGAAATTCTCTTTACAATCTAATCAGGTTCACAGTGACCAAGACTATTTTGAGACTATGCCATTTCAGTAATCCAACTATCTTTACCATTGAGTGAGTTCGTGGTTAATTTACACTAGCTGGTGAAGTTTCATGAAACTGAAATCAAAGCAGTCCAGCAGGAGGGTATGTAATGGAAGAATGCCATCTGCTGGTGAACCCTGTCAAATCTGTATATAATTAGGAAAACCTGAGGATACATTCTTTGCAAACCAGGAAGATTCAAGTTTGTGGAAGCATTTTTTTTTCTTCTGACAAATCTGCTGTCATTAAGCTGATATATACCTTTGATATACATTATTCATTTTAAATTAACTTGATTGCTAATTTCATGGAGTCACTAGTCAGGAAAACCTTTAAAGGAAATGGGTGCAAAGGGCTTTTTTCCCTCCCTTTTTACTAATTTACAAAGTTTTTGTGTTCATCATTCATCAGTAGTCAGCTAGTGAGTCTGTTCTGTTTAAAAGCTCTGGCTTTTCACTTAATGCATCCCATCTGTTTCTGAAATAAATTGCAATAATCCGTGTTTAATTTTAATCAATGTATTACTAAATATGCAAATTATATTAAAAGCGTGGTTTGAAAAAGCTTTCATTTGTAAATATGGTAGCTTAAAACAGGAAGCATATCTAAAAGCCATTTAGCTACAGTAGCCTAACTCTTACACTGTAGCTGATTTATAAAGCAGATCACAAGTTGATCTTTTTCCCACAAGGGGATATGTAAAACTGTTGCATATCAGATTTTGTTAACATCTGATGGGCTAGTGCTAACACTGTAAGAGACTCATCTTTCAGCAACCATGTCTTTGACATTTAAATTAAGGTAATCTTATTCCATTCTGCATCTTTTTATTATTTTTTTTACACAACGTAACATATGAATTTGCGTGATTGGTATATGAATCACAGTTAAAGCAATTTGAGCAAGCCTTTCAATCAATCTTAAATTTTTAGTGTCTAATTTACTTGTGATTTGCATAATTAATTGTGGAGGGGTTCCTTTGGGAATCTCTTTCCCCCCTTTTCCTTTCTTAACTTGTGTCTTGTTCGTTGACTAGACAGAGTGGGAATGATATTGGAGTTCTTTAAGGCCTGCTGGATGACTTTGTTAGGAATCTAGAAATTATATGTTACATAGCTGTGTCTGATGGGGCTGCAATAGGGGTAAATTCTGAAAATTATATCTGTTATCAGCAGAACAGTCTATTAACACAGCTGTCACTGAATTGTAAATGTAACTTACCAAGCAGGTACCTTAAAGGAGAATTTTGGAATTTTTTTCTATATACAAGTCACGAGTTTATAGGACTATATATAATCACTTTCATATACTGAATTCTGTCTTTTACTAGTTGTTGTACTGTTTTGCGACATTATAGAGTGTAGTCTTACCAGTCATAGGCTGAAACAGAGTTTCAACTGTGTTCTTAAACACAGTCATTAAAAATAAAATTATGTAAGCATACATTAAAATAATACAAAAAACAAAAGTAATAAATGCTCAAACATCACTTCCTAATTACTGTGCTATATTTTCTTGTTATTTATGCTCCTAAGGTTTTTGCATGTATTTCTTCTATATGTATTGTGAAAATAGTAATGATGTGCTACTGCACGTTTTTCCGAATTCTGTATTTAGTAACATCAAATTGGTAGCTTGTAATAGGCCTTGGTGGGAGTGTTTACACCACCGAAACTGGCAAATGCTACACATCAAGGCTTTTTCTCCTCTGTGCAGCTAGTTGTTAACCAGCACGTCCCCTATCTTTAATTATAATATATATACAACAACTCAGTATATGTTCTCTGTCATTCTTGGGCTCTTCTAAGAGAAAAACAATAGTTCTCACAAATCCCTTTACAAAAAGCATAATATGTATTTGACTTCCTATGGAATCATAGCCCCAATTTGTTAAACTTTAAAAATGAAGTTTTTCTTCCTATGATAATAGATAATATGAAAAATATTTTTTCAGTGACTGCATTATTTTGAAAGGAGTAAAGTCTTTTCCATATTCAGAGTTTACTAAAGAGTTTGTGTCTTGTTTATTAGTTTACCAATTTATTGCTGTTGGGCAATCCTGAGATTAGAATGTGTTAGAAAACTAGTTTGTGGAATGAACTCACTACAACAGTATAAATAGTAGAATCATGCCAAGGACCATCTTTGTTAGTAATAAACTTATTTCTTTATGCAGAAGATTTATTAATCATACCTCAGGATGCTTCATAATCAGTGTAAACAAATTAAAAACCTCAGCTTGTGATCCAAGGTCATTTTCAAATTGGAAGTGACCTCAGCCCATTCTGAGAGGGCTAATGATGTAGAAATCAGCAGGGCCAAGTCCTCTGGGGAACACAGCGCAGGTCTGCAAGGCTCTTCTGGTGAATGCACCAATCTGCTCTGCTTCCACAGGCCCTTTGTGTAGCCAGACTCCCCGGGAAAGGTGGGCTGTCTGCTGTTGCTTAGCACTTACATAAGAATTTTCTGTTTTCAATTTCCTTGCTGCTTTTCTGTTCTTGGTTTTATACTCACTGAAAAGAAATAACTCCTAATCCACTAAAAATATAGCCATGTTTAAGTTTTCCTTTCCTAAGCAAAAAGAGAATTCAAGTTCTATGATTTTTTTCTTGATAAAGGTTTTTTAAGTTAAATATTAATTAAAAATATGTTAAAAGCTGAAGAACAAAATTTTTATAATTATGTGCTTACTTTTATATATGTGTAAAAAACATTTGAGGTACCTTGTGTGCCCATCCCTTCCCCATCTACTTAACGTCATCATTATACTGACTTGGAGTTTTCATTTGCTTTCTTTTACTCACTATTTTGACATATTTTTTCTTCTAAACAATATATTGATTAATTCTGCATGATTTTGATATTTATGTAGAGGGAATTATACTCATGTATATTCTTTTATGACTTTATGGCTTCTACCATTTGTTATTTTCATTGTCATATAGTACTCCATTGTATGAATATACTACAATTTATTCATTCTGCAAACATATAAACATATCTGGAAGAGTTTCTTTAGGTAGTGTCAAATTGTTTTCCAAAGTGATTATACTAATTTGTACCACACATAGCAATGCGTGTGTATTAGTGTCTCACATTAATACTTAATATTGTTAGAATTTTAAATTCTTACAGAATTGGCATATTTAAAATTTTTTCTTTCTGTGAGCATCTTTCATCTGTTTATGCTGTGGCTACTTGTACTTTGTGAAATGCTCATTCAAGTATTCTTTTTTTCTATTGGGTTGTATGTCTTTTTCTTACTGATTAATAGTAGTTCTTCATATATTTTGGGTTCAACTTTTTTTGGCCATTTAGAGGGTATTACAAATAACTTTTTTCCAGTGGTTATCTATTTTTTTTTTCTTCTTAAGAGAGGGTGGAGAGGGGCAAAGGAGGAGAGAGAATCTTCAGCAGGCTCTATGCCCAGCAAGGCAACTGATATAGGACTCAGTCTCACGACCCTGAGATCATGACCTGAGCCACAATCCAGAGTCAGATGTAACTGACTGAGCCAACCGGGTTCCCCTATTTACTCTTTTTTATAGTATCTTTTGGTAAAGAGAAGTTCGTAACTTTTCCCTACGGTATACAATGGTACTTTAGTAAAAAATCAAGTCTGTTTCTGGGATATTTTATTCTGCTGGTTATTTTGTCTATTTGTGTGCCAATACCATTGTCTTAATTGTTCTACCTTTATAATATACCATATAATATCTGGTAAGGGTAATCTCATTTTTTTATTCCCAAGTGCCTAAGCTATTCTTGGCTCTTTTTATATAAAATTTAGAATCAGCCTGTTTCCACAGAGAAATCTTGTTAAGATTTTGATGGGAATAGCATTGAATCCTTCTATCTTGATGAACTCGTCTTCCAGTTCAAGAGTATAAGAAATATCTCTATTTTGTGGTTCTCTAGTCTCAACAAATTTTTATAATTTCTCTATAAGGATCATATATATTGTTAGAATGATTTCTAGGCAGCTTTTTTTTTTTTGAAAAAGATTTTTACTTATTTACTTGTCAGAGAGCACAAGCAGGGGGAGCAGCAGACAGAGGGAGAGGGAGAAGCAGGCTCCCCACTGAGCAGGGAGCCCAATTAGGGAATTGATCTTAGGACCCTGGGATCATGACCTGAGCCGAAGGCAGACGCTTAACAAACTGAGTCACCCAGGCTTCCCCAGCTTACATTTTTTTATGTTACTTAAATTAATGTTTCTTTTTGATTTTAGATAATTGTGGATTCACATGCAGTTGTATGAAATCGTATAGAGAGGTTTCTTGAACACTTTGCCTAGTTTGTCTCAATGGTAACCTTTTATAAAACAGTATAATATTACAACCAAGAAATTAATGTAAGTCACTGATTCAGATTTCCCCAGTTTTAATTGCATGTGTGTGTTAAATACTGTACACTTTTATTAGTACACGTATCTACTACCATTGTCAAGATACTGAACATGTGAAAACACCAATTTGAGGAGATATCTGCACCTTTTTGTTCATTGCATCTTGTTTACAATAGCCAAGATAGGAAAGCAACCAAAGTGTCCATTGATAGATGAATGGATAAAGAAGATGAAGTGTATGTGTTTATGCACATATGTGTACACACACACATTTACATGCATACATGTTAGAATATTACCCATTCATTAAAAAATAATGAAATCTTGCCACTGGTGACAACGTAGTTGAACCTAGAGAGTACAGTTCTAAGTGAAAGAATTCAGACAGAAAGACAAATACCATATTTTTGGGATTGACTTTTTCACTCAGAGACTCATCCAAGTTGTGTGTATGTATCAATAGTCTCTTCATTTTGATTGCTTAGTAGTATACCATGATATTTATATCCCACAATTTATTTAATCATTCACCTGTTGATTCAGTTTAATAAATCAGTTTAATCAGTTAAAAAAAACAGATCCAGTTTTTTAGCAATTACAAACAAATCTACAAACATTGTTCGGGTGTTTGTGTGAAAATAATGTTTATTTTTCTGGCATAAATGCCTAGGAGTGCAGTTAGTGAATTGTATAATATTTGCATATTCACTTTTTAAGAAAATTGTCAAACTGTTTTCTAGAGAGGTTCTATCATTTCACGTTCTCTTCAGTAATGCGTGAGTGAGCCAGTTTCTCTGCGTCTTCACCAGCATTTGGTGTTAATATTTTTTATTTTAGTCATTTTGATATGTATGTAGTAATGGCTCATTTTGGTTTTAATTTAAATTTCCCTAGTGGTTAATGATGTTGAACATATTTTTATGTGTTTATTTTTCGTCTCTATATCCTCTTAAGTAAACTGTTCATTTTTTCCCATTTTCTTACTGTAACTTTTGTTTTTTACCATTGAGTTTTGAGAGTGCTTTATATATTCTAGATACTCATCCTTTTTTAAATATGTGATTTGTAAATATTTTCCCCTGGTCTTTAGTTTGTCTTTTTATTCTCTTCCCCTGGGCTTTCACAGAACAAAAGTTAATTTCAGTGTGGCGCATTTTATCAATTTTACCTTTTATGGGTCATTGGTGTCAAGTCTGAGAACTATTGGTTTAGCCCCAGATCCTGATAATTTTCTCTTAGGTGATTTTCTAAAAATTTTATAGGTTCATATTAAATCTGTGATTTGTTTTAAGCTAATTTTTGTATAAGGTATGCAGTTCAAGTTGAGGTTCTCTTTCTCTGTCTCTTTGTTTATGGATGTACAGCATAATTTGTTGAAAAGCTTGTCCTTCTTTCATGGAATTGGTTTTGCACCTTTGTCAGAAGTTAGTATAGTATATTTGTATGGGTCTATTTCTGGGTGTTCCATTTTGTTTCTTTGATTTATGTGTCTGTTTCTCTGCCCATACCACACTGTCTTGATTACTCTAGCTATATAGTAAGCCTTAATATAGACAATAATTTTTCCCAATTCTTCTCTGTCAAGGTTGTTTTAACTACTCTAGGGCAGGTGCCTTTCCATATAGATTTTAGAATAATTTTGTCTATGAAAAAAATCTTGCTAGTGTTTTGATAGGAGTTGTATTAGACTATAGACCAATTTGGGGAGAATTGACATTCTAGCTATAATGAGTCTTCCAATTCATGAATGTGATATACCTATTTATTTTAGTTTTCTTTGACTTTTTAAAATCAGCATTTGGTAATTTTTAGCATATAGATTATATACATGTTAAGCGTATAAGCAAGTTTTTAATTTTCCTTGGAGTGATTATAAATTGTATTGTGTTTTTATTTTCAGTTTTGACATGTTTGTTAGTATAATTGATTCCTGTGTGTCCTTTATATTTATTTAAATTATTGATATGTTTAGATTGATTTTGACAATTTTATTTCATGATTTCTATTTATCCTACCTATTCTATGTTTCTTTTTCTCCTCTGAATCAGTAGCTTATTTTTTTCATTCAGTTTCTCCCCTACTAGGGAATTTTATGCTCTGTTATTTTTATTTTGGTAGTCATTCTAAAATGAGCTTTTGAATTCTAACTTATGAAAATCTAACATTAATAAATATAATCACCCCTTTTTAAATGTACAAGGTTCTGTTAACATTTTAACTCTAATCACATCACTTCTAGCTTACATGTTTTGACTTATGTGCTGTTGTTATGGATTATAATTTTATTTATCTTTTTTGTTTTGCTCCATTAAACATTACTATTGCTATTTTTTGAAAAGAAGAGTTTGTTTAAATCTAATCACATTTCTACTATTTTCTCAAATGGAGATGACTTTCCTTCTATCTGAAGTATATACTCCTGAAAGAAACTTATCCTGTTGTCATTAAGATCATGTACATGTTAGACCTTGTTACTTCATGGCCCATGTTTCTTAACCTTTCTTTTGTATTTTCTATATCCTTGTTTGGTTTGTAGAAATATGATTCTGCTGCATTTTTAATAAATTGCTATAATATATCTTCTAGTTCACTAATTTTCTCTATTTCTTACTAATCTGCTATAGAATTTATTAATTGAATTTTAAATTTCAGTTATTATATACTTGGTTCTTTTTCAAATGTTTAGTTATAATTTACTTTCTCATTTTTTTACTCCTATCTTAATTTTTTCACTAACTATATTAAAATACTTAAACTCTGTGATTGACATTATAATATTTAAAGTTCTCATACATTTTATCCTGTTCTTTCTTATTTCTGTTCTTTCTTATTCATAGCAGTTTGTGTTCTTGTGTGTTTTGTGAATTTTAATGACCATGAGTTGATATTTCTTAGAATAGTGTGAATTCTTTGAGGCTTGCCTTGGAGGTGAGTTACACCAGATAGGATTTACATTTCCTTCTGTTTTATGTCTGAGACAGCTTAATTCTTTTGCTTGAAATTTTTTTAGACTACCCAGATAGTATGAATTCAGGACACAAACCATAACATATTGCAGTTAATAATACTTGGGTGGTTTTTATTTTGTTTTGTTTTGTTATGACTCACCATTTATTCTGTAATTTTCAGAATATTATTCAGGCAACTTTCTCTGCAATTCTTTTTTGGGGGTTTGAGAGAATCAGATTGGGATTATTTTTTAGTATAAGTTTACACAGAGGGTGTAGCATTCTGTCTTATCTTTATTAAAGGAGTCACTTATTATGCTTTGTAACTTGAGGAAGCCATAGTCTCTTTTTTCTCCCTCAACTCCTGGGAGGCTGTGGAAATCTAAGATCAAGTCGTTTAGGTAGGTACATGCTCTCAAAAGAAGAGTAGATTGCTGTCCTGCATTTACCTCTCTGGGTTCTCATAGTCACTTAGTTTTTTTTTTTAATTAATTAATTTATTTGATAGAGACACAGGGAGAGAGGGAACACAAGCAAGGGGAGCAGGAGAAGAAGCAGACTTCCCACCAAACAAGGAGCCTGCTGCGGAGCTTGATCCCAGGATCCTGAGATCATGACCTGAGCCAAAGGCAGACACTTAACGACTGAGCCACCCAGGTGTCCCAGTCACTTAGTTTTGACTTCTAAATATTCTTTAGTATCTTGTCAGGCTCACTGATAACTTTAAAAAAAGAGATTTTAATACTTAATCTGGCATTTTAATATTTTCATTAGGAGGTCAGGCAGGTATGTAGCCCATCATACTTCTAGAAATGAATGTTCATTTTCTTTTGAAGGCAATTAACGTGAAGATTATAGTTATCCTTAATAGTACTCACAATGACTTAAACTCATTTTTGTACCTAAGATAGATAACTTTGGTTCAAAATTAACAAAGGGCATACAACCAAATAAATAATCTATTGCATATAGATATCCAGTGTGAGGGGCTCTCCTCTATAGATAAATTAATAAAATAAATGTTAGAACGAATGGGAACATTTGTACTGTTATGGCTTCTCTTCCATTTTTTTACAGGTTTTTTTTATCAGGATGTATGATCATGGATGCCAAGATGTATGATATATTCTTTACCACAATCCTGTGAAGTTGCTATTTTCATTGTGCAATCAAGGTGTTCTAAGAGTTGAAGGTGGTAATAAATGAGGATAATAATAACTGCATTATATTTCATTGACTTGATATATTCTTTTTCATTTTAAAGTTTTTATTTAAACACCAGGTAGTTAACATGCAGTGTAATATTAGTTTCATGTGTACAATTTAGTGATTCAACACTTCCATATAACACCCAGTGCTCATCACAAGTGTGCTCCTTCATGTCCATCCTGTTTCCCCCATCCCTCTCCCCTCTGGTCACCATCAGTTTGTTCTTTATAGTTAAGAGTCTGTTTCTCAATTTGCCCCACTCTCTTTTTTGTTCCTTCACTCATTTATTTTCCTTCTTAAATTCCACATATGAGTGAGATCTTATGGTATTCGTCTTTCTCTGACTGACTCATTTCGCTTAGCATTATACTCACTAGCTGCGTTCACATTGTTGCAAATGGCAAGATTTTCATTCATTTTTATGGCTGAGTAATACTCTGTTGTATATATTTACCACCTCTTCTTTATTCATCAGTCAATGGATATTTGGGCTTTTCCCCTAATTTGGCTATTGTTGATAATGCTGCTATAAACATTGGAGTGCATGTATCCCTTTGAGTTAGTGTTTTTTTATCTTTGGGATAAATACCTGCTAGTGCAATGGCTGGATCATAGGGTAGTTATATTTCTAATTTTTCTGAGGAAGCTCCATACCGTTCTTCTCCCAAGTGGCTGTATACCAGTTGGCATTCCCACTAACAGTGTAAGAGGTTTTTCCTTTCTGTGCATCCTCACCAACACCTGTTGTTTCTTGTGTTATTAATTTTAGCCATCCTTACAGGTATGAGGTTAGTTTTGATTTGTATTTCCCTGATGATGAGGGCTGTTTAGCTTCCTTTCATGTGTCTGTTGGCCATCTGAATTTTTTTTGAAAAATGTCTGTTCATGTCTTCTGCCTACTTTTTAACTGGATTATTCGGGTTTTGGGTGTTGAGTTTCATGTTTTTTATGTATTTTTCTTTAATTATCACTTGTTAGCATTCAGGTTAGTTCCATTTGTTTGGGGTTTTTTTTGTTATAAATTTTAGGTCATAAATATTGTAAGGTCATAAATATTGTTGATAGGCATTTTCATTCTCTTTTTTTCCTTATAAGAGCATTCTTAGTAAAAGGATTTTTGGGTAATAGACTATGGAAAACTTTAATTATTAAAAGCTTCATATGGGTATGGTGAGTTGAGATACTACATTTCTCAAGTTTCATGTAATAACCCTCAGAGAATCAAGAAAAATTTTGTATTGTGGTTGTGGTAACCACATGATCTTTACTGGTAATTTTTTTCTAGGGCTTTGACTGCTCATGCATCTGCTCATTTGTGAGTAGACTTTTTCCTTGTAGTTGTCAAACTGTCTCCTTCATTAGTAGAAGTCCATAGGCTTTAGATATGAAACAGGTTTATACAAGTTGATTGCAATACAACATTATGAATTTAGACAAAAAACTGTTTGAAATGGAAGAATGACATAAACTCTTAGCACTATATTTAAAAAAGATTATTGGTGCACTTGGGCCTGGGAAGCCCCAGGCTGTGACTGTAACCAGGGTACAGATGTACAAGAGCACCTGACTCCCAGGGTCCCAAATAGACCGGGTTGGACCACTTGCCACTGACAAAATCCAAAGGCAGAGAGATAAATGGTGGTGAAACAGGAAGGGAATTTATTTCAGTGAGGTCAATATTGAGAAGACAGCAGACTAGTGTCTCAAAGACTGTCTCCAAAGTGCTGAAAGACTTCTGCATTTATACAAGGAAAATGTGGGACAAAGGTCTGTGGGTACCTGCAGGTGGGCCATAAAGATCAGGTTGATTATTGTCTTGGAGTTAATCTCTTGGGGTTAGTCATTCATGGTCTTGCTGGCTCAGGGTAGTCCTTATTGCTTGATAGGGTAGTTTTGTTTCCCATCATGGGAGATTCTGCCCTCTGTGTCTTTTTTTTTTTTCTTTCTTTCTTTTCAAGTAGACTGCACATCCAGCATGGAGCCCACTGTGGGGCTTGAACTCACAAACTTGAGATCAAGACCTGAACTGACTTTGTAGAGTCGGACACTTAATCGACTGAGCCACCCAGGCACCTCTGCCATCTGGGTCTTTTGCCTGAGTAAGAGACAAGCTGGAAAGTAGAACTTAATCAGTTGGAAAATACAGACCGGCTTCTAAATATCTATCTACTCTTGAAAAGTTGTGAGAATTGAGATTTAAAAATTGAGATTCTTTGACCTTAGCTTGCAGCAGCAAGACTGGCTGGGGGGCTTGGTGCTGCTGCTACTGTACCTGCTAAGCTGTGTCCACAGAATTACCAAAGCAAGAGTCATTCCATAGGGTCCTTCAGCTGCTAGAGTGACAACCAACCCCACTCCCACCTCCTTTTACAGAGTATGGAGAACATGAGATACCATAACCATTTCCCTCTTAGGTGAGTATCTTTACTTTTTCCTCTTTCCTGGGTTGAGGGAGGCTAGGAAATAGTCTTAAAGATTGCTTAGGTTTTACTTTGTGTTTTATCTTGTGAATTTGTATTCTCTTTGTAAAGGCCTAGTTGTTTAGAGGGAAAAGAACCTATTCGTCTTCCCTCCGGGGAAGAAAAAGTAATCTTAATCACATTAAATTTTCTTTTTGGGAACTGATGCAGTACCATTTTAAAGTCCTGAACACCAAGCTGTCAGAAAGTCTCACTGGATCCCAAGTTGGTTTATGAGGACATCCTTCTATCCTGCAGACTATCATTGTTATTATTATTGCTGCTGTAATTATTTTTACCACCTTTTTTAGATTGCTGTGTTTTTTTTGGCTGTTGTACAAAATAGTGTGCTAATTTTAGACCAACTCTTTGAAACAAGTGCTATTATTACCCTCATTTTACAGGAAACTGAGGCTTAGGTTAAGTATCTTTTCTGATGCATCAGAGCTAGGATTCAAACCTATTCTTGCTCTTAGCCAGTTCTGTGTATTATATTTATATTGCCTCTCTATTAATATTAGAAAATAATCCATCTGAAACCTCTACATGCTTAGAATTCAAAGTGTAACCCACAGATCAGCATCAGAGGCCTTACCTGGCTGCTTATATTTAAAGAGGCAGAATCAGCTTTACCCCACACCAGACCGATTGAGTCATAATGTGTACTTTAACAAGATGCTCAGTTGATTCTTATGCACATTAAATTTTGAGAAGCACTGCTCTAAAACAATACTTAAGAGGCAGATTAGCTCGATCAAGGAAGACATTCTGGAGGTGGGACATTAACTGATACTTGAAGGTGGGTAATTCCAATCTTTGTCTACAGATGGTATGTAGTAACACTGAAAACTACTTCTGAAAAAAGTAAGCAAATAAAAACTTCTTCAGTTTTCTAGTCATTATCCAATTGCTCGATGTATTTACCCTGACCTCATTATAAGACATATAGTAGATAGTCAATAAGTACTTTAAAATGTGTTTTAAGACTCAGTATGATATGCAGGTCCTCTCATCTGACTTCAGTATACATGTTTAGTCTTAATCCCACTACACATTTTCATCTGTTTTATATTTCAGTCACATTTAAGTAATTTCCCATTCATTTATTCATCCATATAACAAGTATTTGTTGAGCTTCTATATTTCCCAGGCATTACAGAAGCAGTATATATCGACTGTATATATTACCTCATTTTCTGTATTCTTGATCCTCTGGCATTTGAGATCTTGATCCTGAAAAAATCTTTCCTTCCCTGAGCTATCTAATTCCTAGAGGTAGGAAATATGTCCCCTGTGAGCATGCTTTTGATATACAAGCCAACCAACGCAGAGCTCATACCCAACGTGCTCTTTATCAAACTCACACACAACAAGCATATATTTCCCCTTGACCTAAATCACTCTAGGACCAGGTACTACACAACTAAGGACCATCCCTATAGCTTAGAGCCTTCTGAATTTAGTCAAACTCTCCCATCCTAAATTTACTCAGAGGACCTACCCTGCTATGCCCTTTCCTTCCCAAACCCACTCTAATAAAGACCCTGGGCCATGCTCTCCCCAATTCCTCATCTGTCAACCTTAGTACCTCTGTGTGGCCCTGTGGACCATGTCATGCCTTCTGTTTTTAGGTATCTGTGAGTATCAGCTTCTTCCTTCATCACAATCATTTGTGTGTTTTTGTGTCTTACTGTATCTGATGAAAATGAACCATTTCTAGAACAAAGTGGTTAAAAATGGTTATTCTCTTGGAAACTGCATTCTAGGTAGGGGAAGATGGGGGGAGGAAAAAGATGTAGGTAAGTTGATACTCACTTTAGATGCACGAAAATGTCTGCACTGATTATTACAGCCAACATTTGTTTTGATTGGTTAGTCACCAAACCAATCATTAAAGTTTTTGAATAACATCTCTATTAGGTAAACTCTAATCCCATTTTTCTTATCAACTAAGTTTCTTTAGAGAGTAAGAGATGAGGCAGGAACTGAAACCTTAGTCTTGGGATTTAAAGTCCTATGTTCTCTCTCTTTTAAAATAGAATTCTGCATTACTTAATGCTTAAGCCTCTTTTGACTTTGTTGGTAATGCCCTTTTTCTTCTCTTCTCTGAGTTTAGAAATCTTATTTCTAACTTAACTGCTACATCTTCCATAGAGACTTCTCTGGCATCGCCAGGTAAATTTCACTACTTTTTTTTTTTTTTGCACTTTGCTTATGCATCTGTTAGAGTTCTTACTTTATTTTGCTTTGTTTATGCATCTGTCTCTTCTATTATACTATCAGCTCTTTGAGCACAAAGGAGATACTTATATTGTTATCTTCACTACCTAGCACAGCACTGCACACACACAGTAGGATCTCAGTAAATGCTGAAATGAAATGACTAATCAGCAGGAGACTTGTAGAAGGGGTTGTTCCTTGGAATGTAAGTTCTAAATATAACTTTCCTCATCAGCTAGCATAAACACGTATGTGTACTTGGTAAAGGAGGATATTTGAGATAGGCCAAAAAAACAGTGAGGTATTCTTTAGTGTATTCCAAGGAATGGGAAACTGCTTAGACCAGTAACTTTCAACTTTATCTGGCTCAGACCTTGATGACCCAGGTCTACTGTGACAGTGAAATCCTTGGACAAAAATTTAATCCTTGGCCCATTTCTCAGGAGAACTAAGCTGATCTCACATGAACTGGGAAGGCAAATCCTAGCAAGTAAGCTTCATTTGTTCTAATTTTCATAATTTAAACTTCTGCTGATGAGCCTATACCATATTACTCTAATTGAGGAGCAGAGACAATTTTGTCTTGTCATCTAGCAGCTATTCATTAATACTGGTGACTGATAAAGGCTAGACAAATTAGTAAAAAATAGTTTTTGTGAGTCTAGGATAAATGGTCGAAGCTAGGTCAACTGTTCCTTTTCCTGTAATTACAGAGTTAAACACCTTAGTATTTTGTGACTCAGGTAACCACTGTGGGAACTACTTAACTGGTGAGATGTGGCAGAAAATAAAATCTTTGTTATTAGCCCTCTGGGCTAGTCATCCTTGCCTCTGAGCTGTGCCTACTTGGAGGTGTTTGTGTACAATACAGACATAACTGACATCAAAGCAAACATAATGCAATAGCTTTCCAGGAGAGAAAGCTTTGTTGTTACCTTAGGGTCTGACATTACTTTTGACATTCTAAATCTCAGTGTTTATGAGAAACATCAATAATAATAACCACCCTTTGCATGGGTACAGCACCTTTCTCCCCAGGCTCTGAGTGTTCACAAGCATGAAGTGTTCTGTGCAGAAAGGGAAGATGGAGTGGGAGAATCTGGCCCCAGACAATTAGGATCTAAAATTTTTCTCTACAGCAAGCATGGAACATAAAGAGGACAATTTAGGATAGGAAATGAAGGACATTGGGTCCAGCTGAGACTGTAAGGGGGAATTTAGCAAGACAGTGATGACCTGACTCAGAGTTTGTCCTGCTAAAATTCACTTGGACTCTAAAAAAACAAAACAAAACAAAACAAAAAAACACCTCAGAAATAACTGGATCCATGAATATCTCTGGTATATGCTCATAACAGTTAAAGTGTCAGATAATGTTTAATCATAACTACTGGCTTCACAAACTCATCTAAAATAACTTCAAAACTATTTTGTCTTAATTTTGTCACATTTTATAAACATAGTCAAAACATTTCTTTTGGTCTGGGGAATTAAGACCTTAAAAACACCACCACCACCACCATGTATCATTTGTTGTCTTTAGACATTGATCTTTGAGGGAAGGATTTACATCTTCATGTTGGTATCCCTAGCTTCTAGACTATGCCTTTCCCATACTAAATGCATAGTAAATGTTTGCTTAAACTGAAATTTTGCAGGTGCTTTATAAAATTTTTTTAATAGTCTTTTCTCATTACCTTTGGTTTTCATTTTTTTTTCATTTATGGAAAAAATTTTTGCACATATAATGGTATAGATGTAAATTTGTTCTACAATGTTATTTTGAATTTTATGTTTTAAACATAATTTCCACATAAGATCCGTATAAATTATTAAAAAGCAAAAATTATATTTAGTTTTAGAAGAGGTAATGAGTTTTTCAAAACTATTTAAACTTCTTTCCTTGGAATAGAGCCTTTAAATTCAACTGTGGTGGTTGAAATTTTCTCTAGAAATGTTATATTTTGTAGGCTAATATTTGTATAATAGTTGAAATGGTAATATGCTTATCAAAATTGCACACACATGATATTTGTAGAGCTTATTTCTTTGGTATAGTTTAACAGCTGCACAAAGTGATTCTGTAAGTTTTGCAAAGAAAGATGTGGTCCTGGTGAGAACAGCTCTTTAATATTTTGGAAAGCACAACATAATATAAGAAGTAGCCACTGCAAAGGGAATCCTAAGAAATAAATCTGGTAGGTTTTAAAGATGTGGATGGAGTCCCCACACTGTTCTTTTCCCCTCCACATCTTAGCCAACGCTTGTTATTTCTTGTTTTTCTGATAATGGCATTCTAACAGATGTGAGATGATACCTCATTGTGGTTTTGATTTGCATTTCCCTGATGATTAGTGATATTGAACATTTTTAAATGTGTTTGTTGGCCATCTATGTCTTTTTTGGGACAAGGTCTATTCAGATCCTCTGTCATTTTTTAATTGGGTTGTTTTTGCTATTGAGTTGTAGGAGTTCTTTGTATATTTTGGTTATTAGTCCCCTATCTGATAAATGATTTGCAAATGTTTTCTCCCATTCAGTAGGTTGCCTTTTCATTTTTGTTGATGATTTTCTTTGCTGTGCAGAAGCTTTTTAGTTAGGTATAGTCCCAATTGTTTATTTTTCTTTTGTTGTCTTTGCTTCTGGTGTCACATCCAAATTACCATCACCAAGTCAGATGACAGAATGCTTATTGTCTATGTTTTCTTCTAGGAGTTTTATGGTTTCAGGTCCTATGTTCAAATCTTTCATCTACTTTGAGTTGATTTTTGTGTATAGTGTAAGATAGTTCCATTCTTTTGCATGTGGATGTCCAGTTTTTCCAGTACCTTTTTATTGTAGAGACTGTCCTTTCCCCATTGTGTATTTTTGTGGGTTTTTTTTTGTCATAAAGTAATTGACCATATATATGTGTATTTATTTCTGGGCTCTTTGTTCTGTTTTGTTGATCTGTATGTTTTTATTCTAATATCATACTGTTTTGATTATGATAATTTTGTAATATAGTTTGAAATCAGGGAGCATGAGATCTCCAGTTTTTTCTTTCTTTCTTGAGATTGCTTTAGCTATTCAGGGTTTTTAGTGGTTCTGTACAAATTTTAGGATTGTGTAGTCCTTTGGGTCTCCTGGACATAAGCCTTGTTGAGCTTCAAAGCCAGACATTTTGGATTCCACTATCCAGTGCTGGTCCTAAGGCTTTGGATGACTCCTCAAGGAGAAGCTTTGTGTTTGTGAGATCCTCCCTAGTTTGGGGATTGCTACACTGGGAATTGGGTGTTTGGTGAGACTACGCGTCCACTTCCCTTATTTATTTATTTATTTATTTATTTATTTATTTATTTATTAAATTTAAACTTTAGGTAGTTAACATACATAATTAACATACTTTAGATAGTTAACATGGTTTCTGGAATAGAATTCAGTGATTCATCACTTGCATACAACACCCAGTGCTCATCATAACAAGTGCCCTCTTTAATGCCCATCACCCATCTAGCCTATCCCCTACCCACTTCCCTCCATCAGCCCTCAGCTTGTTCTCTATCATTATGAGTCTCTCATGGCTTGATTCCCTCTCTTTTCTTTTCTCCCTTCCATATGTTCATTTGTTTTGTTTCTTAAATTCCACATGAGTGAAATCATGTGATATTTGTCTTTCTATGACTGACTGATTTTACTTAGCATAATATACTGTAGTTCCATCCATGTCATTGCAGATGGCAAAATTTCATTCCTTTTGATGGCTGAGTGATATTCCATTATATATATGTGTGTGTGTGTGTGTGTATGTGTGTGTGTATGTATGTGTATGTATATGTATGTATGTATACACACGTGCGCACCCCCCCACACACACACCCCTCACATACTCTTTATTCATCAGCCGATGGATATTTGATCTCACTCCATAGTTTGGCTATTGTTGATAATGCTGCTATAAACATCAGGGTACATGTATCCCTTTGAATCTGTATTTTTGTGTTCTTTGGGTAGATACCTAGTAGTGCAATTGCTGGTTTATAGGGTAGTTCTGATTTTAACTTTTCGAGGAACATCTTCCATACCATTTTCCAGAATGGCTGCACCAGTTTGCATTTCCACCAAGTGTAAGAGGGGAACCCTCTTTTTTTGCATCCTTGCCAACAACTGATGTTTCTTGTGTTGTTAGTTTTAGCTATTCTGACTGGTGTGAGGTGGTATCTTATGGTTTTGATTTGTATTTCCCTGATGATGAATGATGTGGAGCATCTTTTCATATGTCTGTAAGCCTTCTGGACGTCTTCTTTGGAAAAGTGTCTATTCATTTCTTCTGCCTATTTCTTAACTGGATTATTTGTTTTTTAGGTGTTGAGTTTGATAAGTTCTTTTGTTGATTTTGGATATTAACCCTTTGTCAGATACATTTTTGCAAATGTTTGCATTTTGTAGGCTGCCTTTTAGTTTTGTTTATTGTTTCCTTTGCTGTGCAGAAGCTTTTTATCTTGATGAAGTCTCAATAGGTCAGTTTTGCGTTTGTTTCTCTTGTCTGTCGTGATGTGTCTAGTAAGAAGTTGCTTGTCAAAGAGGGTGCTTCCTGTGTTCTCCTCTAGGATTTGATGATTTCCTGTCTTACATTAAGGTCTTTCATCCATTTTGAATTTATTTTTGTGTATGATGTAAGAAAGTGGTACAGTTTCATTCTTCTGCATGTTGCTATCCATTTTTCCCAACACCATTTATTGAAAAAGATTGTCTCTTTTCCATTAGATACTCTTTCCTGCTTTGTTGATTAGTTGTCCATAGAGTCGTGGGTCCATTTCTGGATTTTCTGTTCTTTCCCATTGATCTATGTGTCTGTTTTTTGCCAGTACCATACTGTTTTTGTGATTACAGCTTTGTAATACAGCTTGAAATCCAGAATTGTGATGACTCCAGTTTTTCTTTGTTTTGTTTTGTTTTAGAATTGCTTTGGCTATTTGGGGTCTTTTTGGTTCCATATAAATTTTAGGATATTAGTTCACAACTCTGTGAAAAATGCTGGTGGTATTTTGATAGGAATTACTTTAAATGTGTAGATTGCTTTGGGTAGTAAAGACATTTTAACAATGTTTGTTCTTCCAATCCATGAGCATGAATGCTTTTCTATTTCTTTGTGTCCTCTTCAGTTTCTTTCTTTATTTTTTTTAAATTTAAATTCATTTAGCCAACGTAAAGTACATCATTAGTTTTAGATGTGGAGTTCAGTAATTCATCAGTTGCATATAACATCCAGGGCTTATCACATCATGTGTCCTCCTAATGCCCATCACCCAATTACCCCATCCCCTCTCCTACCTCCCCTCCAGAATTCCTCAGTTTGTTTCCTATATTTAATAGTCTCTCATGGTTTTTCTCCCTCTCTGATGACTTCTCATTCAGGTTTCCCTCCCTTCCTCTGCACTGTATCTTATGTTCCACATATGAGTGAAACCATACGATAATTGTCTTTCTCTGATTGCCTTATTTCACTCAGCATAATACCTTCCAATTCTGTCCTCATCAATGTAAATGTTAAGTATTCATCTCTTCTGATGGCTGAGTAATATTCCATTGTATATATATACCACATCTTGATCCATTCATCTGTCGATGGACATCTTGTCTCTTTCCACAGTTTGGCTATTGTGGACATTGCTGCTATAAACATTGGGGTGCAGGTGCCCCTTCAGATCATTACCTTTGTATTTTGGGGATAAATATGTACTAGTGCAATTGCTGGTCATAGGGTAACTTTTTGAGGAACCTCCATACTCTCTTCCAGAGTGGCTGCACCAGTGTGCATTCCCACCAACAGTGTAAGAGGGTTCCCCTTTCTCCATATTCTCACCAAAATTTGTTTTCTGACTTGTTAATTTTAGCCATTATGACTGCTGTGAGGTGGTATCTCATCGTGGTTTTGATTTGCCGAGTGATGTGGGACATTTTTTCATATGTCTGTTGGCCATTGGTATGTCTTCTTTGGAGAAATGTCTGTTCATGTCTTCTAACCATTTCTTGAACAGATTATTTGTTTTTTGGGTGTTGAATTTGATGAGTTCTTTATAGATCTTGGATACTGGCCTTTTGTCTGGTATGTCTTCAAGCATTCTATAGTTTTCACAATACAGATCTTTTAATTCTTTAGTTAGATTTATTCCTAGGCATCTTACTGATTTTGATGCAGTTGTAAATGGAATCAATTCTTTGATTTCTTTTTCTGCTATTTCATTATTGGGTATAGAAATGGAACAGATTGCTGCACATTGATTTTATATCCTATAACTTTGTTGAATTGGTATACGAGTTCTAGCAGTTTTTTTTTTGGTGGAGTCTTTTGGGTTTTCTACATAGAGTATACTGTCATCTACAAATAGTGAAAGTTTGACTTAATCCTTGCAAATTTGAATTCCTCTTATTTCTTTCTGTTGTCTGATTGCTGAGGCTGAGACTTAGAGTACTATGTTAAGTAGTTATGGTAAGAGTGAACATCCCTGTCTTGCTTCTCACCATGGGGGAAAGCTCTCTGTTTTGAGGATGATATTAGCTGTGGGTCTTCTGTATATGGCCTTTATGATATTGAGGTATGTTTCCTCTATCCATATTTTGTGAAGGTTTTTTTTTTTTAAGATTTTATTTATTTATTTGACAGAGAGATCACAAGTAGGCAGATAGGCAGGCAGAGGGACAGGGGGGAAGCAGGCTCCCTGCTGAGCAGAGAGCCCAATGCGGGCCTCGATCCCAGGACCCTGAGATCATGACCTGAGCCAAAGGCAGAGGCTTAACCCACTGAGCCACCCAGGCGCCCATTTTGTGAACGTTTTTATCAGGAAAGGATGCTTTATTTTGCCAAATGCTTTTTCTGCATCTATTGAGAGGATCATATGGTTCTTATCCTTTCTTAATATGGTGTATCACGTTGATTTGAGAATATTGAATCATGCCTGCAGCCCAGGAATAAATCCCACTTGATCGTGGTGAATAAATATTTTAATGTACTGTTGAATTCAATTTCTTAGTATTCTACTGAGAATTTTTGCATCCATATTCATCATGTAATTCTCCTTTTTAGTGGGGTCTTTGTTGTTTTGAAATCAAGGTAATGCTGGCCTTGTAGAATGAGTTTGGAAGTTTTTCTTCCCTTTCTATTTTTTGGATCAGTTTCAGAAGATTAGGCATTAACTCTTCTTTAAATGTTTGAGATATCCCTGGGAAGCCATCTGGTCCTGGTTCCAAGGACCAGATGTTGGGAGATTTTTGATTACTGCTTCAACTTCCTTGCTGGTTATGGGTCTGTTCAAATTTTCTATTTCTTCCTCTTTCAGCTTTGGTAGTTTGTATCTTTCTAGGAATTTATCCACTTCTTCCAGATTGTTCAATTTGTTGGCATATAATTGCTTATAATATTCTCTTAGAATTGTTTACATTTCTGCAGTGTTGGTTATGATGTCTCCTCTCTCATTCTTGATTTTATCTATTTGGGTCCTTTCTCTTTTCTTTTTGATAAGTCTGGGTAGGGTATTAACAATCTTGTTAATTCTGTTAAAGAACCAGCTCCTAGCTTCATTGATGTGTCCTATTGGTTTTTTTGTTTGTTTGTTTTTAATTTCTATAGCTTTTATTTCTGCTCTGATCTTAATTATTTCTCTTCTTCTGCTGGTTTAGGCTTTTCTTGCTGTTCTTCCATCTTCTTTAGGTATAACATTAGGCTGTGTATTTGAGACTATTCTTGCTTCTTGAGTAAGGCCTGTATTGCTATATACTTCCCTCTTAGGACTACCTTTGCTGCATACCAAAGGTTTTGATCCTGTTTACATTTTCATTTGCTTCCATGTATTTTTTTACTTCTTCTTTAGTTTCTTGGTTAACCCGTTCATTATTTAGTAGGATGTTCTTTAATCTCCATGTATTTGCAGTCTTTACTAATTTTTTCTTGTGTTTGACTTCAAGTTTCATAGCATTCTGGTCTGAAAATATGCATGGTATGATCACAGTCTTTGTATTTGTTAAGGCCTGATTTGTGACCCAGTACATGATCTCTTCTGGAGAATGTTACACGTGCACTCGAGAAAAATGTGTATTCTGTTGTTTCTGCTTGTTCAGATGTTTATACACTAGTTTTCTTTCCCTCTTTTTTCTGCTTCTTTATTTTCCATAATTTTGTCTTCTGTATCACCTGTTTGTTCCTCTGCTTCTTCCATCCTCATCCTCCTTGTGATTACATCTAGTCGGTTTTGCATCTCACTCAAGCATTTTTTATTTCATCTCCCTAACTTCTTGTGAATAATGCTTACCTCATTAATTTTCAATTGTTCTTCTCTTCTAGAATACATTTAATGTTAAAAATTTCTTTTGAAACACTTCTTTAAACTGCATTTTATGAGTTTTGATACTTCATGTTTTTAGTTCAAAATATTTCCATGATTTCTCCTTGGTCCTTGTATCACTTAGATTTCTTTCTTTCCTTCTTTTTTTTTTTTAATGTCAAACTTGCAATAAATGTAATGCAATTCAAATAGAATTCTTTTTTTTTTAATTTTATTTTTATTCTTTGCCCAAGGGGTACAGGTCTGTGAATCATCAGGCTTACATCTTTCACAGCATTTACCAAAGCACAATCAAATAGAATTCTTAATAGCATTGTACATTGACCCAAACAAACTGAATGTGAAATCTATGTGAAGAGATCATGGTTCAGAATAATTCTGAAAAAGTAGAACAAAGAGTGTGTGTGTGGGGGGGATCTTGTCTTAGCATATCTGTGAAAATATGAAACCTTAATAATTAAAACAATATGGTATAGATTTAATGCCAAGTATCTATGAGAACTAAGGCCTTGATAGAGGAATGATTAGAATTTAGTTGGAAAAACAAGGTGTTAGTAAATAAATGATATTAAGAAAAAGGATCTTTTATACTGGAAAAAGTTTAACTTTCATATGAATTAACTTATCAGTTTTCATTTATATTTGGTGATATTTCATATATAGCTTCTAAAGTATTTTTCTGACTAAATATTGTCTTTTCTAAAACAGAAATTTACTTAAACTTGTATCATCCAGTTTTGTTTAACCAAAGTGGGTTTTTTTTGTTGTTGTTGTTTTTGTTTTTGGTCAGAATTGAATGAGATCTAAATGCTATTTTGGTTGCTGTCTGACTTAATGAAAGGCAGTAACTGAATTTCTGGCAGAATTAGACTAAACAAAACATATAGAAATTTTCCATATCATTTTATTATAAAGTTCTAATTTCAATGTTGACCTTTCATGTTTATATATTTTTCTCAGGCTATCACATATTTTTATAGTTTAAAATATGTTTAATAGTTTAAAACAGAAGGGAAGTATTTTAAAACATGGTATTTATTTCAAAAGCCAATTCATACACAAATCCATTTCTGATAAGTTAACTATGGGATAGAAAAAGGTAAAGAATTATGGTCTGTAATTCATAATGACTTAAATACAGACCCATTCATTAGGGCTTTCCAAGCAAATTATATGCTATTGAAAATGCTGTTGGTCAAATAACTTTAGTACTTTAATATGTACGGCAGACCTTGGCAGGGAGTAGTAGTCAGTGGTCCTTGTATATTAGCATGCAGAGTAACCACTTGAGAAAGCTTTTAAAAATGGATATCCCCTTATACTGCCTGAGAGATCCCAGGTACAGATTTTATAGGCAAGGCTAGAGCTCTTCCTTGGTAACAAGCATCCACATGACTCTGATGCAAGAGCCCTTTGACCACATTTTAAGAAAGGCTGGGAAGGAGAATCAGGGAGTCTCCTTTCTTGTTCTTCTTTTGACATCTCCATCTTCCTCTTCCTCCTTTTTTGCTCCAAAAATTCGAAGAGGGAGGGAGTTGAAATGGACACTGGCCAGGATAGATAGGGAGAGAAATACCAATTCCCTTTATACTTTTTATCCTAAGGTCTTTTAAGGTATATTTGTCTATATATTTGAGGTTCTCTGTCATTTTATGCAGTGACTTGATCCAGAAGACCTGGGTGTTTGGTTTAACTTTTCAGATGTTATCTCTGAATCTTGAGTATCAAAACTGTAAGTTGGTCTAATTCATAGCAGTGCAGTAATGCTGAAATAAAAAAGCATAAATAAAGTAAGTGTGATATAGTTGGGAAATCATACCTCCCTTCATTGTTAGATTTTCTTTATTAAATATAATTAAAATATTCTACAGATAAATGTCTATACTCTTTTAATACAAGTAATTAAAAATTATTGGAAAAGGAACCATATTATTATAAGTTCTAAATAAAAATTTGAATTCAAATCTTCTACCTGAACAGTGTATTCATTCATCTTTGATTGCTTGATGAACTAGATATAACCAGAAAGACCCACTTCTCCAGCCAGAACAACAAATAGGATATCTTTTCTATTTCTTTAATTAATCACTTGATCCCTCCTCTATATCCATTAGCCATATAAGACAACAGACCAGAATACTCCTTTTGGATACCTTTTGGCCAATTGTCCCATATTTCTGGTGATTATTCAGGTCCAGAGCTGTGGAGCTGCTTCCAAACATGAAGTGGTGAGCATTAGGACATTTTGATCAGTTCATTGTCGGTTGCTGATTCAGGGTTGCCATTGTGTCTGTTTCTAGAGGCAGATTGCTTATTTTCCAAAAACTTGGGACTTTTTAAGTTACCTTTTCTTCATATTGTCATTTAGCTTAGATATATTATAGTCAGAGAATATCTCTCTGTGATTTCATTTCTTTGAATTTATTGAGACTTGCCTTGCAGCACATGTTCAATTTTTGAAAATGTTCTATATGCATTTGAAGATGCATTTGAGTTGTTGAGAGGATAATCTGATTATATCAATCAGGTCAAGTGTCTTCTTTTATTTAAATTACATATATATATAGTCTATGTTTTCTGTCAATTTCTCCTCATGATTGTCTTATCAATTTCTAGTCATGATTTTGCCTCTAGTTCTATAACTTTTGCTTTGTATATTTGAGGCCAACAAATTTAGAATTGCTTTATCTTTTGTATGGATCAAACTTTTTATTATGAATTCTCTCTATTTCTAATACTGCTTTTGCCTTAAATACTATGTTGCCTAATACTGTAAATACACTAGCTTCTTCTTTCCAAGTGTTTGTATGGTATATGTTTCCATTTTACTTTTAATACTTTTATATCCTTCTTAACATATGTCTACTTTGAATAGCATAGAATTAGGCTTTGTTCTTTAGTCCAATCTGACAGTATTTTTGCTAGAGCATTTATTCCACTAATGTGTATTTCTCTCAGTTATGGGTATCTCTGCTTTGCTGGGGTGACCTAGAGTTAGGCTTTTATTAAACAAAGGCTTATTGAATGGCCCTTCTGAGATATTTACAACAGACTCAAATTTTCCAGTTGTGTCATAGACATCTTGAGAAAATTTCCTTATTTGTTTAAAATACTCTGTGAAAAAGGAAGGTGACTGTGGATGTGGTTTCAACCTGAGATTTAAAGAAATTAGTCTCCATAAAAGAGATTGCTATTAGAGGCACTGGCTGAGAAAGGAGCCATATCAAGTTTACAAATACAGCCAAATTCAATCTTCACTTTGGTATTGACACAGAAAAGAAAGTATCTAGGTTTACTGAGTTATGAATAAAGCTGTATGAATCACATACCACTGTATATTTATACATGTATATATATAGCAAATGTGGTTTTATATGTAGTATAATAAGGGTCTTTTTAATGGGGCCTTTTTAATGGAGAAAGTAATGAGAGAGCCATAACTTAAGTGTATTGGGGTGAAAAAGCAGGAAGAATATCTGATGTAATCATTGAAGTGTTAAAAATATATCAAGGCTGGGATAAAGATTGGGAAGGTGTGCCTGAAGTTAATGACTTATGTATAAGACCCTTGTAAGTAAGGTACAAGTTCAGAATAGAAGTTGTAAAAAGCAAGAAAAACTGCTGAATCCAAATGTTGAATTTTTTTTGTAGTAAAGTAAAAATAAATAGTTTAATTTTATTTATTTGAGAGAGAGAGAGTGGGGGAGGCACAGAGGGAGAGAATCTTCAAGCAGACTCCTGCCTAAGCCTGGAGCCCAACTCGGGGTGATCCCATGACCCTGAGATCATGACCTAAGCCAAAATTAAGAGTCCACTGCTCAGCTGAGACACCCAAATGCCCCTAGAAATAAATATTTTAAATGAGTGGAAAACTTTAATAAAGATGTTTTTTGAGATAAATAAGGAAATTTAAATATTGATTGGATATTAGATGTCATTAAGAAATCATTGTTGGGGAAAAAAAAATCATTGTTGGGGCACCTGGGTGGCTCAGTCCATTAAGTGTGGGATTCTTGATTTCACTCTGCTCATGATCTCTCAGGGTCTGAGATTGAGCCCTGCATTGGGATTCGTGCTCAGAGGTAAGCCTGCTTGAAGATTCCCCTCTGCCCCTCCCCCTGCTCACACTTGGGAACTCTCTCTCTCTCTCTCAAACGAACAAATCTTAAAAAAAAAAGAAAAAGAAAGAAAAAAGAAATCATTGTTGATTATGTATGTGTGACCGTATCGTGGTGATAGAAGAAATTGTCTTTACTTTTCACATGTATACATTAGAAGAATTAGGATTGAAATGACATAGACACAATGTCAGGAATATACTTTAGAATTTTGTCCTAACAGAGAGAAAGAAAGGAGATAAAGCACGTGTATCAAATGTTAAAAACTATCAAATTTGATCAATAGGTTATACGAGTGTGTTATACTATTTTTCTCTAGTGTATGTTTGAAAGTTGTAATAAAATGTTTTTAAAGATTTTATTTATTTGAGAGAGAATGAGCGGTGGGAAGGAGCAGAGGGAGAGAGAAAGACAAAAGCAGACTCCCCCCTGAGCAGGAAGCCCGATTTGGGGCTAGATCCCACACTCTGGGATCGTGGACTGAACCTAAGGCAGACACTTAACTGACTGAGCCACCCAGGCAGCCTGTAATAAAATCTTTAGAGAAATTCCTGGAAAGGCACTGTATCACCTTAATGTTAAAAAAAATTTACATGTTTTCATGATGGATAAAATTTTTGTAAGTTTTAAAAAATGACTGGAGGCTAGAAAATGAACTAGAGAATGCTAAGAATGATGCTGGCTGGCATTTGTTGTAGTGGAGTGAGCACAGGCATGGTTGTAAACTACCACTAATGAGTTCTGCCCTATTTGGCAGGACATTTACCAGTCTGGGCCTCAGGAGTTTTTGTTTCTAAGATGGGACATTGGGCTAAATGAGCTGGAAGTCCTTTTTCCGGCCTGTTACATGTGGTTCTGAATGAACTGCATTTTACTGGGCTTTTTGGAGATTTTCGTTTACTAGAATTGGAAATGTGCATAAAATGTAAGGTTTCTAGATTGAGCCCCTCAGAATTCTGGTGCTTTTAAGGAACTCCTTCAAGTTAAAGGAAGAATGCTGAGTGATCAAGCCACAAGATGGTAGGGGGAACAGCTCAGCCTCTATTTTTTTTAAATTTCTCTGGGGTTTTGTTTGTTTGTTTTGTTTTCTTTGTTTTGTTTTTTGCCAATTCCTTTAGGAAGAGTTGGTCTCTCTGTGCCCAATTATTTTTATAACTCTTATTCTCTCGTACTGCTTGTCCCTTTTCACAAGACTGTGAGATCCTTAAGGCAGGGATTTTCTATTTCATTTTTGTATCTTGAGTACCTAGCACGCAGCTAGCTTCAAAGGGGCATAATCCATATTTGTTGAATGAATAAATCCATGAGTGAATGAATAAAAGAAACTTAAGGAATCTTGTGGAATTTAATTTAATTTCATGGGACATATGAAAGTATGAATCCATCCTTACTGTTAAGTATAGAAAACTTGGGCTCTTTAGTGGAGTTCATTTACATTGACCTACTTGCTCTCCCTGTTGCCTCCTTATTCCATGATCAGCAGTGTGTCTTCTGAAGGATTAATTTGATCAAAAAGCATTAATTTATGTGCTCCCCTCATTACCTGGTTTCCCATAGACATTATTCTAAAACTAAGACTGAGGGAAAGGGAGGTTGGGAAACTATTGGTGAATTGTGGTGCATTTTCCTAGAGGGTTGATTTTACCCAAATATTTAGGAAAGTGGAATGTAAATGGTGGAGAGTTTAGGGCACTGTTTTATATTAAAACAAACACAGATGTTGTATGGTATGGAGTGGGATGTTCAGTTAACACAAAATTCTAAGATATATCTTACGATATATCTTAAGATTGAAGGGAGCCTTTTGGGCTGTGACTGTCTATCCTACCCAAACTCTTGGGTCAGTGATTTATTCTTCACTATGATACTTGGGTAGAAAGTGCCTGAGTTGGACTAACCTAAGACATATGTAAAAACTCTAGAGAAATAATAAGAGAAAAAAATTTAAACTGTCACATTTTCTTTAGGAGTAACTTGATAGTTTTGTCCCTTTGTATGAACATATGTATCCTGCTATTTTGAACTGTGAAATATAATTTATAAAAAGTGTAAGAAAACACATTTAGTAAAATACATAATTTTTAAAAATAATTTGAAATAACTGTAAATTCCCCAGATAATTAGATGCCCCATTGCTCTTTAATAAGAGAATTGGATAATTCAAGTTCTTAGTTCATTCAGATCCTCTTTTTTTCCCCTTGTTTATTTAGACTTCAAAAGAATGGGCATTTAAAATTTTCGGTAAGTACAGTGAGTATTCAGTGTTGAGAGTCCTTACAGAACTGTAATTTGATCTTTATTCTTTATAATCAGTTTTTTGAGGGACGGTGTATGTGGGTATATCTAAATCAATTTCTCATCACTGTTGAACTAAGAACGGGCCTGGTACTCCAGAGGTCTATATTGATTGTAGTGACACTAAATTCAAGTATTCTTAATTCAACTTAGTTAAAAAATAATAATAAGCACTGAATAAAGCATGACACTAGTGTGGCTTTCTGTAGGTAGCAGGTAATCAATGAAAGCTTACTAACTAGAAATAGTAATAGTAATGAACAAAGTACTTAAACTCTGCCTTTGCTTTACCATCTGCAAAATAAAGTTACTTCTTATCAAAGTTATAAAGCAGAATAATAAATGAAATGCTTTCCAACCCCCTGATAAATATAAAATTGATGCTGTTAAGGGGAGAAATGTTTAGATTATTCTAAAAATTGTTACTCCATTTTGTTTTTCAAAGGCATTAAGTGTTTACCATTATTTTTCTAATTTTCCTTTTCTCAGGTAGCTACTACAGTTGTCTGTATTTTTTCTCAAATGAGTGCTCTGCATCTGTCAACTATACTCCTTCACGACACATCATACATTCCCTTGTTGCCTTACTGAAACTACACTTTCAGAATCTCTAGTGACTTCCGTCCAGTCAAAATGTTTACTTTTTGCTCAGACACCTCAAAATCCCAAATCTTTTTCCAGCATTTAATTTTTCTGGTTACTCCCTTTAGGAAGTTATGTCTTATCTTGACTTTGATGGTGCTGTGGTTTTTGTCCTCTTGTGGATGGTTTTTTTTGTTTCTCTTAAAGATTTCCTTTTTCTCTGGCATTCTCTGGGACTTTCTTGTTTTTTTTTTCTCTAAAATTAGCTGCTGTCTCAAAGTTCCAATTTTTAGTTCTGTTTCCTATGGCTCTTGCTCCTGTACCCACCAGAACTGCAGTCTATCTGTAAATCTGCCAGGAGGGCATCTTCACATTGTCTCAAATGCAGACAGGTATGAAATTGAGTGCATTTCAGGCGTGCTGTTCCTCCTAACTTCACCTCTGATGTTTTTAGTCACCTATAGGTCATGAAGTTCTATTGATTCTTCCGGAAAAATAACTCTTGTAATTATCTCAAACTTAGTAGGAACCAAGTAACTTATTCAAAATCATTGAGCTAGTAGGTGGGCCAGGGGAATAAAGCTGAAGATCTGAAACCTGAACACCGAAGGCCTATTGCTTATAAGGCTCATGATTGCCTTATCTGAAATTCTTGGTACCAGATATATTTCAGAAAATAACTTTTTGGACAACACAGCAGACGTAATCAACACACTAATATTTCTGCATTAAAATGTGTGAATATTCATATGTAATGTGATAAATCAAGACTATAAAAAGCCTCGTGTTAATTTAGGTTAGGTTTTGCCACAAAATGTGGTTAAGTCAGGTGAAGTTTTGCCACCAAATGAGTTAAGAGAAGTCTTCAATTTTGAGAGCTTTTTGGATTTTGGAATTATGAATAAGAGATTGTGGACCCCAAAAATTACTCATTTGGAATTAATGTTTGTAGTTTTGATACAGCATTTTTATTGGGCTAACAGGCAGTTTCCCCCATTATTATCTAAGGAACAAAGTATTTTGTATCTTAAAGAGAACTTTGGGTGATAATAGGGAGCCTAGGCGCAATACCAGTTTGGGCTAGACTCATAACGTAGCCACAGCCTCCTGGCATATGAAACTCCTATAGGTTAGGGATTGAGGACTAGAAATTCAGGTGGTAATAACAAGTTCCAGCAGGTGAGATGTTCTGGGGGACTGGGGGACTTAGAAGGATGAAGCATGTATGTTTTCAGGTAGTTATGAGGACTTAAATGGAGAGTTGTCCAGGCAACATTCTAATCTCTTTTCTTGCCTCTTTGCCTCTCTCCATTTCACTTCACCTTGTCTTAGCATGATTTCATATTAGAGGTCTTTTATGAGTCTATGAAGTGAGGAAGTAAGAAAAGACATCAAGTTAAAAAGTTGAACAAATAATGGATTACAACTTTAGTTCCCTGGTTCTGGGTTTGGTCAT
Source organism: Ailurus styani (assembly GCA_002007465.1). Taxonomy (NCBI): domain Eukaryota; kingdom Metazoa; phylum Chordata; class Mammalia; order Carnivora; family Ailuridae; genus Ailurus; species Ailurus styani. The sequence goes on along the minus strand of LNAC01000170.1, from coordinate 113,337 downwards.
AATTCAGTTTCTTTGTGGAAAAGGAGATTGAATGAATTATTACAAAGGCCCATTTTAGTTCTCAAATGCCATGATTATGTCCTGTCATTTTATCCACAAATTTTTCTTTACACTCAGCCCATCTGCCTTATCAGAATCTCTAACTCAAAGTCCTGAATTTTGGTAGGCTGTGGTTGCACCAATCTTATAATTTATGTAGGGGACAATGAAATATGGGCATATAGAAACAGGGAGAATTTGAATTGACTAGGAGAGTACAATTTTGTGATTTTTTCCCCTTACTGCAGAATGGTTATAACAACTAATCATTTTTCTCCGATATAGTTGGGCAGAAATAAATTTATACCAGTAATAGGCATATAGGCTATATAGTAAGGTCTACATTGAGGACGCCAAATAGGAAACTAATTATCTAATTATTTGGGACACTGTATGATAGTCAAATATCATGACTGAAAGGATTATAGTCCAAATAATTCAATTTGTTCAATTCTCCGAGAAATGGTTGGTTTTGAAATTAAATTTCAACAAGTTCTCAGGTAGTCTTTATAATCCTCATGCTTTGTATAATATTTTATAATTATATTAACAAACCTAGAAATATACATTTCCATATTACAGGTGAGGAAGCTAAGATTCAAAGAGGTTAAGTAAATTGTTTAAATTTAGACTAAGTGGGAGAAATAGATTAATACCTGTTTGTCAGAATCTAAACTCTTCATTATCAAACTAAATTTTCTGTTATTTTTTTAAAATAAAAACTATTGTTAGGTCTTGCTATGTTAAAGAGTACCAAGTATAATCCCCACAAGTATAATCTGAACCCATTTATCCATGAGTGGCTTTATTTATTTATTTGTTTTTATTTTAAAGATTTTATTTATTCATTTGACAGAGCACAAGCAGGGGAATGGCAGGCAGAGGGAGAAGCAGGCTCCCTATTGAGCAGGGAGTCAACACAGGGCTCTATCCCAGGACCCTGGGATCATGACATGAGCGAAAGGCAGATGGTTAACTGAGTGAGCCTCCCAGGCACCCCACAAGTGGCTCTTTTTAATAGCTATATTGGTACTCCATAATGTTTGGGAACAGGGAACAAAGTGACCTGTGGTGTTATGGGGCTCAGGTTCAGGAAAGGAAGTTCCTTTCCAGGATGGATCAGCATCAGAGGAGGATCAGGAGGGGAGAAAGTAAGGAAAGGCTTGATTACATGGGAATAAGGCTAGTAAATTTGGTGATGGAGGTGGTCATTTTGTGTACACCAGTGTATAAAGCACCTTCTATTTATTCAGTCAAGTTTCCAGTCTTTGGGCTCTATTTCCTTGCATGTGTGATTTTGAGCAGGTTCATTTGTTGTTGATTTGTTGTTTTCATGTGGAAAATGTAACTATACTTTTATCTTACTGCCTTCCAGAGAAAGTATGAAAATTAATGGGTTAATGCTGGAAAAGAGTTTAAAGATCTTTAGACAATGGTACTGTTATCAATCCTAGCATAGAAGTATTTGGACTCCAGAATAATGTTTAAGCAATTACTAAGATATTGTCAATGTACATTTAGTAAAGTAGCTATTTTTTCACATTATATTTGTGGTTTCTAATTTAACAGATCTAATTTTAGTTAATCAAACCATTCTAAATGGGCCTGGAACCCAGTCAGAGGGGATCTTACACAAAAAGGCCAAGATAGATAATTATCCTGGCTTTCTCATCTGACTGTTAGTTCTGTAATTAGGCTTTTTTTTTTTCCAGTGAGGGTATGCATGGGCTCTCTGAAAATAACACTCTAAGTTACTTTAAGGAAAGCAATTTTAAAGACCTAAATTTTTTCTTTTTCTTTTATTAATTTATTTGAGAGAGAAAGCATGAGAGTACAAGCAGGGGGTGGGGTAGAGGGAGAAGCAGACTCCCTGCCAAGCAGGGAGCCTAATGTGGGACTCTATCCCAGGACCTGGGGATCCTGACTTGAGCCAAAGGCAGACACTTAACTGATTGAGCTACCCAGGTGCCCAAGTTATTTTTCTCTAATCTACTAAAAAATAAAAAATGTTAATGTACTAGAAAAACATATTGAAATATATTGAAAAAGTAATGTCCTTTAATATTTTCAGTGAGTAATACAGGATCTTAGATTAACTAATCTTCAAGAATTTTGAATGTAATAGCTTTCTTGTTTGTGCCGTGTATGACAGATAACAGAAAAGATTTCATACTTTTTGTTACCATGAGAGTTAAAAGTAAAAACTCATGAAAAATTTTAAGTGCATGCCTAGAATTGGAACACTTTTGGCATGGACTGCATATTTAATGTAAAAATACAAACCTATTTAATAAAGATGAAAAAGAAAAAACTTAAAAAGCTTGGAATTTACCTAATTTAGATACAAACAAGACTGTCTCAATATTGTTCTAGAAAAAATTTTAAATCTGGTGTAAATTTTCACAAGAAGCTATTTTCCAGTTGAATCTTAAATAATTCTTAATAAATATTATGTTTTAATATATTAGTGCATTAAGTTAGAGGTAATTTGATACAGGAATGGGTAGGTTAAATTTGAAAAGAGCAAAGACTAAGTACTTGGAGTTAGACAGTTACCTAAGCCTTCAGTTTAAAATTATGTTGATTATTTAGTAAGTGAAGTGAATATAAAAGTTAATCTCTTATGGATAAAATTGCAAAACCTATTTATATACTGCCTACAAGAGACTGATTTTAGACCTAAAGACACCTGCAGATTGAAAATGAGGGGATGGGGAAATATCTATCATGCAAATGGATGTCAGAAGAATGCTAGGGGAGCAATACTTTATATGGGACAAAATAGACTTTAAAACAAAGAATATAACAAGAAACAAAGAAGCATGCTATATAATAATAAAGGGTACAATCCAATGAGAAGATATAACAGTTGTAAATATTTATGCACCCAACATGGGAGCACCCAAATACATAAAACAGTTAATAACAAACATGAAGGAACTAATAGACAATAATACAATAATAGTAAGAGACTTTCACAATCCACTTCCATCAATGGACAGATCCTCTAAGCTGAAAATCAAGAAGGAAATAATGGGTTTGAATGACATACTAAGCCAGATGGACAGTACAAATTCTCTAAGGGTTAGTTAGTTAAAGTCCTTAGATACTCAAACAGTAGAATTGATTATGGTGTCTAATCTCAAATACAGTTTGGTAAGTTTGACATTATATATTTTCAAAATAATTTATAGAGGATTGATGTGTGAAAAACAAGTGTACAAGTACATAGGATAGTAATTTAAACAGATTTATTTTGCTGAACATAAATAACTGGGCAGGATATTGTAATAAGGATTATTTTCTTTTTCGTATTCATTACAGTAATTTACTATTGAATTCTGTTGGTCATATGCCTGAAATTAATGAATAAACAATTTTCAATATTTAATACTAGCTGAAAAGCATACTCCCTATACCAACTCCTAGCATTTAGATAATAATAATAATATTTATTTATTTATTTGACAAAGAGAGAGAGAGAGCACAAGCAGGCAGAGTAGCAGGCAGAGGGAAAGGGAGAAGCAGGCTCCCTGCTGAGCAAGGAGCACAATGTGGGGCTCGATCCCAGACCTGAGCCGAAGACAGTTGCTTAACCAACTGAGCCACCCAGGCACCCCTTAGATAACAATCTTAAAAGTGTTTTTCAGTTCAATAAATGTGTGTTCTTTGAAATCAGAGAAACTGAGTCTAAGGAAATAATTTTCAGAGGTCACAAAGAAAATTAGTGACAGCTGCAAATGAACCTCTCCCCTGAGATTTTTCATTTGAGATTAAACTTATACTGTGCATATATATTTATTTAAATGTATATTATAGATTCTTAAAGATAGTATCCCTGAAAAAATTTTTCATATTTTGCTCTTTTTCTGGAAATTTTGGTTTTAGACTATCTTATTTGGAAAATGTTTTATTTTAATCAAAACACATTTTAATTTCCGGGCGCCTGGGTGGTTCAATCAATCATTAAGCCTCTGCCTTCGGCTTAGGTCATGATCCCAGGGTCCTGGGATCAAGCCCCACATCGGGCTCCCCGCTCTGTGGGAGAGCCTGCTTCTCCCTCTCCCACTCCTGCTGTTGTTCCCTCTCTTGCTGTGTCTCTCTCTGTCAAATAAATAAATAAAATCTTTGGGGGGAAAAAAACCACATTTTAATTTCAAAGCTACTTCAGAATTAAGAGAACTTATTTAACATAGAGAAGTAAACAAATTAAGAAAATAGTATTTTTCACATTCACATTTATCATTGGAGTAAAGGGAATTTCTTGTTGAAGTAGTTCTGATTAGTGCCATATGAAAACAAATGCCTTGGGAAAAACAAGACTGTAATGCCATCTGGGGGCTTTTCAGGACATCACACTTCACAGAAGTAAGAATCATATAGGGTAATTCACAACTACCTCCACTTGCCCTTCATAACAGTAATTACCTTTTATTTTTCCCTTTTCATTGATTTTTATAGTAATTACATGGAAGGAATAATGGCTCAAAATGTCCTGTTTTCTATAGTCTACCTTATCAAGATATTTCCTATAGCCTGGCAATCTTTCTTTCCTCTCAAGAGGCAGGATATGTACTACATAAAATGTCTAAAATTTTCTGTTACATTATGAGATTCAGTAGGATTACAGGGTAAAACTAAGTTAGAATAAACTTCACAAAAAGGCATATGGTTACATGCATCTCTGGCAGGGGAATTATATCCCTTTTTGCTGTGGGAGTTAACCTGAAAAACTCATAGAACTGTTGGTCATACCAGCAGAGCCACTTTATCAGGGTAGCATTTGAGAAGTGGTTACAGTGCAATACCAATTTTTGAAGGAGTTCATTTGCATCATCAATTATAGTAGTCTTAACTGAATGCGTGTTGTTTGCTAAATATTGTTAAGGAAAAAGAAGGTTCCTTTGTGCTGTCAGAAGGTTATATAGAATACATACAAGATAAAAATATATAAGAGCTGTTAATATCCTTACGGTATTTTTATTTGTTTTGTTTTACAACAAAATGTTTGCTTTTAAGAATTCTGAAATGAGTTTAGTGATCTGATGCTTTAACTATATCTTTCCCATTTGGTTGATTTCCAAATCCCTGCTGCTATAAGAAATGTCGTATTTAATGAGAAGGTCATTATTCTATTTGCCAATTTATGCACATCCCCTTTTCTTCCTGTTAATTACTAGTTAACATATAGTAGATGTTCAATAAATGTGAATAAATAAGTCAGTTTTTTGGAGTTTTTCTAGTTGTCCCAACAAAAATACATCATAAAGGAAAAAGAAAACAAAAAAGTGGCTTTTTGTGGGATGAAGGATTTGGCCCACTGTTTGTAGCCTAACTCTATCGTTGAGAGGAGTCAGGTCTAGCTGTTTGCAGGGGCATTTAAAACAAGCAAATAAATTTGCAATGAAATCTGATCATTTTTCTTCAGTTGGTCACTATTGCTCTCTTAAAAGCTCTGATTAGAGTGGATAAAATTGGTCATCTAAAAATGGACATCTGTAAATTATTTGTACATTATTTGAACTGTATTACATTACTGTGGCAGAGACCAGTAGTAGTTCTTCAGAATGTCCATCTTTGTCATCAGCAATAGAGTTTTTATCTGGGCCTTAAAATATAGGCTATGGTCAGCAATCAGACAACAAAAAGAAATAAGCCAATCCAGATCAACAAGGAAGAAGTCAAACTTTGACTCTGCACAGATGGCATGATACTCTATATAGAACACCTGAAAGATTGCACCAAAACCTGCTAGAACTGACACATGATTTCAGTAAAGTCGCAGGATAGAAAATCAAAGTACAGAAATCTGTTGCATTTCTACATACCAATAATGAAGCAGAAAGAGAAATCAAAGAATTGGTCGCATTTATAATTGTATCAAAAACTATAAGACTTAACCTAGTAATAAACCTAACCAAAGAGGTTAAAGATCTATATTCTGAAAACTATAAAACACTTACGAAAGAAATTGTGGGCGACACATAGAAATGGAAAAACATTCTATGCTTGAATATTGAAAGAACAAATATTGTTAAAATACCCATCCTACCCAAAGCCATGCGTATGTTTAATGCAATCCTATAAAAATACCACCATCATTGGGACGCCTGGCTGGTTCAGTCGGTCAAGCGTCTGCCTTCGGCTGAGGTCATGATTCCAGGGTCCTGGGATTGAGTGCCATATTGGGCTCCTTGCTTGGCAGGAGACCTGCTTCTCCCTCTGCCTCCCACTCCCCCTGGATGTACTTTCTCTCTCTCTCTCTCTCCCTCTCTCTCTCTCTGATAAATAAATAAATAAAATCTTTTAAAAAATGCCACCATCATTTTTTCACAGAGCTAGAACAAACAATCCTAAAATTTGTATGGAACCACAAAAGACTTTTAATAGCCCAAGCAATCTTGAAAAAGAAAAGCAAAGCTGGAGGCATTCCAATTCTGGGCTTCAAGCTATATTACAAAGGTATAGTGATCAAGACTCTATGGTATTGGCACAAAAACAGACACATAGATCAATGGAACAGATCAGAAAACCCAGAAATGAACCCACAACTATGTGGTCAGCTAATCTTTGACAAAGCAGGAGAGACTATCCAATGGAAAAAAAAGACAGACTCTTTAACAAATGGTGCTGGGAAAACTGGAGAGCAACCTGCAAAAGAATGAAACTGGACCATTTTCTTATACCATAAACAAAAATTCAAAATGGATGAAAGACCTTAATATGAGACAGGAAACCATCAGAATCCTAGAGGAGAACACAGGCAGCACCTCTTTGACCTCAGCCTCAGCAACTTTTTTTTTTTTAATTTATGTCTTCAAGAGAGAGAGACAGAGACAGAGATAGCAAGAGAGAGCATGAGCAGGGAGAAGAGGGAGAAGCAAGCTCCCCGCTGAGCAGGGAGCCCAATGCCAGGCTCCATCCCAGGACCCCAAGATTGTGAACTGAGCCAAAGGCAGATGCTTAACTGACTGAGCCACTTAGATGCCCTACTGCAGCAATGTCTTGCTAGACACATCTCCAAAGGCAAGGAAAATAAAAGCAAAAATGGACTACTGGAATTTCATCAAAATAAAATTTCTGTACAGCAAAGGGAGCAATCAACAAAACCAAAGGCAACTCACAGAATGAGAGAAGATATTTGCAAATCACATATCTGCTAAAGGGTTAGTATCCAAAATACATAAAGAACTTAAAAAACTCAACACCAGAAAAACAATAGTCCAGTTTAAAAATGGGCAGAAGACATGAATAGACACTTCCCCAAAGAAGACATCCAGATGGCCAATGGACAAATGAAAAAATGGTCAATATCAGTTTCATCAGGGAAATTAAAATAAAAACTACAATGAGATCACTTCATCCCCATCAGAATGGCTGCAGTTAACATCAGAAACAACAGGTGTTGGCGAGGATGCAGAGAACAGGGAACCCTTTTACAGTGTTGGTGGGAATGCAAAGTGGTGCAGCCATTCTGGAAAACAGTATGGAGGTTCCTCAAAAGTTAAAAATAGAACTACCCTAAAATCCAGCAATAGCACTACTAGGTATTTATCCAAAGGATACAAAAATACAGATTTGAAGAGATACATGCACCCTAATGTTTATAGCAGCTGTTATAAACATTAGGGTGCATGCATCTCTTCAAATAGCCAAATTAGGAAAAGAGCCCAAATGTCCACCAATTGATGAATAGATAAAGAGGTGGTATGTATATACAATGGAATATTACTCAGCCATCAAAAAGAATGAACTCTTGCTATTTGCAATGATGTGGATGGAACTAGAGAGTATTATGCTAAGTGAGATAAGTCAGTCATAGAGAGACAGATAGCATCTGATTTCCCTCATAGATGGAATTTAAGAAACAAAACAGATGAACATAGGTGGGGAAAAAGAGAGGCAAACCAGAAAACACTCTTAATGATAGAGAACAAACTGATGATTACTGGAGGGAAGGTGGGCAGGGGGTTAAATGGGTGATGGTGATTAAGGAGGGCACTTGTTTGTGATGAATACCACATGTTGTATGTAAGTGATGAATCATTAAATTGTACACCTGAAACTAATATTATACTGTATGTTAACTGGAATTTTCAAAAAAACTTGAAAAAATCAAGGCTACAACTACATTCCCTAGCTTCCCTCGCATCTGCCTGTGTCCATATGACTAAGTTCTAGCCAATGGGTTGTAAATGGAAATATATTGTGGCAACTTTTAGAAAATATTCTTAAGAGATAGGTGGCACATGACATTTGCCTGTTCTTAATCTCTTCTGCTGCCTGGAACCAAGATGCTACTCTCTTGGGCCATAATATAGAAGTCACAGAGAATAAAGCTATATGGAAGAAGCTAGGATCCTTCAAGTGCTGTAACAACCGTGAACCCCTTACCAAGGAGAGGAATCAACTGTTATTATGGTACTCATTTTAGGTTTTCTACAACTTGTGGCTAAATTTAATATCAACTAATTGCTATGGAAAATAGAGATTCATTTGTTGATCACAGTAACTAAGAATGTATTCATGTTTTCATATTTTTATATAGTATATAATGTGTTTACTGCATTAAATTTGTCCATCTTCTCAGCTTAAAAGTACCACAATAGTAGTAGAAATGTTGATTTAAAGAAGTGCAAATAAATATAAAAATTCAACCTAAAACAAAAATTACAATTAAAATAGTAAATTATCATTTAACTACTAGAATTTTAAAGCATTTTTCAAAAGTAAATTGGAATGTCAGTTTATTACTTTTGGCATTTTAAGTTAGAAAAAATATGTATCAAGAACGATAAGAGTGGTGCCTGGGTGGCTTAGTTGGTTAAGCGTCTGCCTTCAGCTCAGGTCATGGTCCCAGTGTCCTGGGATCCAGCCCTGCATCAGGCTCGCACCTCAGGGGAGAGTCTTTTCTCTTGCTCGCTCTCAAATGAATAATTTTTTTTTAAAAGAACCATATGAATATATTTGCCTTTTGATCTAGCAATTCTGTTTCTGTGAAACAGTTATAAGGAAATAATTGTAAACATTGAAAATTTTATGTACACAGATACTCATTGAAGCATTATTAATAATAGTAACAGATTGGAAAAAATCTAAATGTTCAACAGTAGGGAGTGGTTAAATTACAATATAGATCAGACAGATTGTCAAATGGCCATAAAGAATGAGGATTATTTATTTAACAAATTTACATTGTTGGCACCTAGTGGCATGTCAATAGATATTTGTTGAATATGAAAGCCTACTATGTTGGAACATTTGTTCAGGTTATATAATGGTGAGGAAAAGTAGATAGACATGGTCTTGGTACTCATGAAACTTTTATATTTTATAGCCTTGTGAAAAAGACAGATAATGAAATAATTATATTTATGATTAGTGCTATATAGGAAAGGGACTTGGTTCTATGAAAGCAAATAGTAAGATAACCTGACATGGAATCACATGTTAAGCATCATTAATTAAAGATGTGACCTTTGGGGGCACCTGGCTGGCTCAGTCAGAAGAGTACATGACCCTTGCTTTGGGGTTGTGAATTTGAGCTTGGGTGAAGAGATTACTAAATTAAAAAAACAAACTTTAAAAAATGCGACCTTTGAATTGAGGTCTAAAAAATGGATAGAAACATTCCGTAATAACATGAAAAGTGCTTAGGTCATAGTATCTGGAAAACACCATGTACAAATATGAATCTACAATATCATTATGTACAGAAACAAATGTACAGAAAGAAAGACTGGAAAGGAAACATGAAAATGTTAAGAATTATTTAAATGATAGTAAGGTTGGGCTCCTGGGTGGCTCAGTGGGTTAAAGCCTCTGCCTTCAGCTCAGGTCATGATCTCAGGGTCCTGGGATCGAGGCCCGCATCGGGCTCTCTGCTCAGCGGGGAGCCTGCTTCCTCCTCTCTCTCTCTCTGCCTGCCTCTGCCTACTTGTGATCTGATCTCTCTGTGTGTCAAATAAATAAAATTTAAAAAAATGATAGTAAGGTTTTAGGTGATATTCCTTCTCATGTTTTCCCAGTTTTCTGTAACTCTGTCATAATTTTATGAAAAAATTATTTTTTTGTTATCTTAGTCACCATACAGTACATCATTAGTTTTTGATGCAGTGTTCCGTGATTCATTGTTTGCATATGACACCCAGTGCTCATCACAACACGTGCCCTCCTTAATACCCATCACTGGGTTAACCCATCTCCCTCCCCACAAAGCCCTCAATTTGTTTCTCAGAGTCCACAGCCTCTCATGGTTCGTCTCCCCCTCTGATTTCTCCCCCTTCATTTTTCCCTTCCTTCTCCTAATGTCCTAATGTCCTCCATGTTATTCCTTATGTTCCACAAGTAAGTAAAACCATATGATAATTGACTTTCTGTGCTTGACTTATTTTACTCAGCATAATCTCCTCCAGTCCCAACCATGCTGATGCAAAAGCTGCATGTTCATCCTTTCTGATGGCTGAGTAATATTCTATTGTATATATGGACTACATCTTTATCCATTCGTCTGTTGAAGGGCATCTCTGCTCTTTCCACAGTTTCGCTATTGTAGACATTGCTGCTATGAACAACTGGGGTGCATGTGGCCCTCCTTTTCACTACATTTGTATCTTTGGGGTAAATACCCAGTAGTGCAATTGCTGGGTCATAGGATAGCTCTGTTTTTAATTTTTTGAGGAACCTCCACACTGTTTTCCAAAGTGGCTGCACCAACTTGCATTCCCACCAACAGTGTAAGAGGATTCCCCTTTCACCCCATCCTCTTCCCAACATTTGTTGTTTCTTGCCTTGTCAATTTTGCCATTTTAACTGGTGTAAGGTGGTATTTCAGTGTGTGTGTGTGTGTGTGTGTGTGTGTGTGTGTGTGTGTGTGTGTGTGTGTTTTATTTGACAGAGAGATAGCACAAGTAGGCAGAGCAGCAGGAAGAGGGAGAGGGAGAAGCAGGCTCTCCGATGTGCAGGGAACCCGATGTGGGACTCCATCCCAGGACCCTGGGATCATGACCTGAGCCAAAGGCAGTGGCTTAACCGACTGAGCCACCCAGGCGCCCTCAATGTGGTTTTGATTTGAATTTCCATGATGTCTAATGATGCTGAACACCAAATTAATAAAATTATGAAAAATTTTTAAGAAATGCTATTTTTCCATTATGCTAACATATAAAACTATTAGCATAACTCATGTAGGAAAGCTTTGCCTCTTACGGTATAAGAAAGAAAAAAAATTAGGGCGCCTGGGTGGCTCAGTGGGTTGAAGCCTCTGCCTTCGGCTCAGGTCATGATCCCAGGGTCCTGGGATCGAGGCCCGCATCGGGCTCTCTGCTCGGCAGGGAGCCTGCTTCCTCCTCTCTACTCTCTCTCTGCCTGCCTCTCTGCCTACTTGTAATCTCTATCTCTGTGTCAAATAAATAAATAAAATCTTTAAAAAAAATTAAAGTTTTTGTAAAGCAAGGTAAAGAAAACAAATGATTAGTCATTGATAAAAGCCATCTGTGGGCATGTGCAAAGGGTATAAGATTTGGCTATTCCCAGAGGAAAGGGAGAAAGGTTTTTTCTTACCATTCATAGGGTCTTTTGTAATTGAAGGAGCTAGAAAAATAAATTGGGCTCATGAACATTTAAAAGGCATACTTAAACTCTGGCAGATACTACGTGGAAATGATTGAGTTTTTGGAAAGTGTTCTTTTAGTGTATGTTTAAATTTTTATAAAGAAAAAAACTTAAGTACCCCTTTCAAAGGGCTCGTTTAAGGAAAAACGGGACAGTTTCTTTATGTCATCTCTAATATGGTGTGCAAAATAATTTCTATTCCTTCACTCAATACCAAGAGGAAGAAGGCAGATGGACGAATGAGGAATAGTAATTTAGTTCCCAAGGAAACCCTTTGCTAATTGAGGAAAAAAAAGAACGATTTCAGGATCTGTGACTATGGCGATGTATCTAGACAGCTGTGAATTTTTCTTCTGTTATTTTCTAATCTTGAAAGGAACGAGTTTGCATTACAGATTTTGAGTTTAAGAGCTAATTTAGTTATATGGTGAACGCTGACCACTAGCAACATGAGAAAGGCAATGCCAATGAAGAATTCAAGTTATTACTGTTAGCACAGATCCGTAGAGTGCCAAGCAGTAATAGGACACTAGAGTTCATGAATTAGGCTTAGGAATCTTTCATTAAATGGGGGTCAACAGAAGAAACTATGTAGAAAAGTACATATGGCATGTACTTGACATGTATGCATCCTAAGAATATAGAGGTGGGACAAATCCATATATATGTTATTACATGCATGTATATTATTATACACCAATCACTTAAGTATGTTTTAGCCAGCATCTGCTGAATAAAATCATAATTATTTAAAGTTAGCCTTTAGCCTTCAATCAAGCAGGAAATTTATAAGCCTTTTTATTATGCCTTAATCAGAAATTTTCCACTGCTACTTAACATTCCCCGGGGGCTTGGCACGTAGTAAGAATATTATATGTAAGTGTTCAATATGATAATGTATTTATATATTAATTACTAACTTCTATTTTCAGAATTTTAAGATTCATTCTACTTGCAGGAAAGTTGAGGTCTCTAGCTGAATTGTATGTCCTAAAGACCTTGTACTGTTGTTAGTCTCTTCTTGACTACTCCCAACATGCATATGCATGTACACAGACATACAGGCACATATGTAATAACAGACCATGGTTTTTCTTAATTTTCAGTGCATATTATAGTCATATGGGGAATTTAAGAAACCTGATGCCCAAGTTGCTCCCTATACTAGTGAAATATATTGTGGGTGGAATCTACTATCATTTTTTAAAGCTCTCCATGTGACTCTAGGGTGTAGCAAAGAATTACTGTAATTAAAAGGGACTATAAACTAGATAAATAAGTAAACCAGCAAAATTATAAATTCACTTTAACTTTTCCCTATTTAATCTAGCTAAAGATATAATACTTTTGCTCTGTATTGACAGTTCCTGGCTATGTATCCCAATGGAATATTGTATTCATTGACTGATTAACTTTTTGAACCTTAAGGATGGTAGAAGTGGGATAGGTGGTAAAGTAATTAAAATATACATTACCTGCTACTGATTTACGGAGTGTCTTAAATGTACTCATCTGTAGTATTAATAATAAGAGTGGCTTTTGGGTAAGAATCCAAACTTAAGTAATTCTTCTTGGTAACCTAAATGGAGATTTAATATCTCAGAAGTTTTATGTACCAGAATTCTAAACAGGCACAGTGATAGTAACAATAAAGCAATTAAGCTTATGTATTCTTGCAACTTTCTAGCTGTTGACAGTGAACTAACCTAGGCTGACCTTTTCTAATAGAATTGCAGATGTGATAGAACTGTGGATGGATGTTTGAACAGATTCATATTGCTAAAGATTACTCCATGGGCTACATGGAGAGCAAATAAAAATTCTTTGCTTGTATTGTTCAGAGGTTTAATGTGATACACTATTGACTGACTGTGGTTGATTAATAAGTCATTAAATAAGAGTCTGAAGCTAATTTACACAATGGAAAATGTTACGGTGGATTTCTGTCATCACCAGTGCACTCATTACTAATACTATAATTATGAATGAAAAGCCATTAGAGATAGAGACCAAGAACTCAGTTTAAAATTCTGCATTCTTTTTAATTCCATGAAGTATACAACCATTTCTTTAGTAGGAATGCAAAATCCTTAGCTGAACAATTCCTTATTTGAGTGAGAGCACAGGATATATTGGTGCAGTGGAGTGTGTTGAAAAGAGGTCACCTGGAGAAGAAATGAACTGGTTGTATTTGTTAAAGGGGAGAGTAAAAAAGAGCTTTAAATAAGAATTGGGGTCTAGAGGATCTTTCAGTGGGAAGTTATAAAAATTACAAGTAACACTTGGTTTAGTACAAATCCTAATTAATAAGGGTATGGTTTTTATAATTCTAATTTAAAATCTTGAGTCAGAAAATCTTTGAGTTCTACCTCCATCACTTACCAGACCATACAACCATGATTAAGTTACTTCGCATCTTTGTGACTCAGGTTTAACATCTGTAAAATGTAGGTCTTTCCTGCCAACTTCATAAGGTAGTTATGAGGAAAAATTAGGAAGTAGAAAGAGATCGAAACCTGATAATGTTAAGTAAGTGTGTAGCAAACATTGTTAGCCTATGCAGCGGCCATTACCTTCTTAATTCTTTTTGGCAAAACTCTGATTTTGTTTAGGTATTTACCCATCTCCCATGAGGTAAATCGTGAACTAATTATTGTGGTGATCCCAGTTCCATACTGGTGATTGTTTTAAAAAGCTGAAGGAAAACCAGTCCAGGTCAATGAGATGTGAGGGGAAGTTTCTCAAGAGGTTCTGTTAAAGAGTTAACTTTCATATGTTGGTAGAATAGCAAGATTCAGTGACAGCTGTAGGTTGCCAATAGATATCTGTATTAGCTTTGATTTTTAAAATAGCTTGATTGAGATATAAATCATATACAGTTTACCCATTTAAGGTATATAATTCAGTACTTTTTAATGTATCTACAGGTAAGTGCAAATATTAACCATAGTCAATTTTAGAATATCTTTATCAACCTCAAGGAAAAAAACTTCTATCCTTTAGTTACCATTGCTCTGACCCACTCTCCACCAGCCCTAAGCAGTCACTAACCTACTTTATGTCTCTATAAATTGCCCTATTCTGGACTTTCATGTGAATGGATCATACAGTAGATTTTGTGACTGGCTTCCTTCACTTAGCATAATGTTGTCAAGGGTCACCCATGTAGCATATATCCGTATTTGATTTCTATTAATAGCTGAATAATATTGTATTGTATGGACTTATATTTTACTTATCCGGTTGATGGACATTTGAGTTGTTGCCCTTTTTAGCTTTTTTTTTTGTTTAAAGATTTTACTTATTGATTTGACAGAGAGAGATAGCGAGAGAGGGAACACAAGCAGGGGGAGTGGGAGAGGGAGAAGCAGCCTTCCCAACGGAGAGCCCAACAGGGGGCTTGATCCCAGGGCCCTGGGATCATGACCTGAGCAGAAGGCAGACGCTTAACAACTGAGACACACAGGCACCTCCCCTTTTTAGCTGTTAATGAGCAAGTGCTATAAACATGCACGTACATATTTCTGTGGGGACATGTGTTTTCATTTTTCTTGGTTATATACATAGGCGTGGAATTGCTGGGACCCTAGAAAAAAAGGGAATTCCAGGAAGATGACAAAAGATACTCCAGGGTGACAGCTTTGTATCAGGCCTAGAAAACCAGAAAACCAGCCTGGATGAGCAGAAAGTTTAAAGTTTTAAGGAGGGAGGCTTTTAGGAATAAAATGGAACTGGTATCTTACACGTTTGATCAATCAGAAAATTATATTGAGAACTACAAAGTAAACCATTGGTCACTTAGTTCACTAGAAAGATGGAGGCATAGAGACAGTAAAGAAGAGCCTTCCTGGAAACAGAACAAACCTTAAACAATGACCTCAAAAACTGCCCGTCTGAATGTTATTGGATCAGACTGTGAAATAAGTTGTACCGCTGGGGTGTTATCAAAAACAGTTAGCTGGGCGGCTGGGTGGCTCAGGTCATGATCTCAGGGTCCTGGGATCGAGGCCCGCATCGGGCTCCCTGCTCAGTGGGGAGCCTGCTTCATCCTCTCTCTGCCTGCCTCTCTGCCTACTTGTGATCTGATCTCTTTCTCTGTGTCAAATAAATAAATAAAAGCTTAAAAAAAACCACCCCAAACAATTAGCCAACAATTAGTGGAGAATAACTACTGATTGTAATATCAAAAGGGGCAGATCACTTAAAAGAAAAATCAATGTGGGGTATCTGAGTGGCTCAGCGGGGAGGCTGCTTCTCCCTCTGCCTGCCCTCACCCTTCTTATGCTCTCTGTCAAGTAAATAAAATCTTAAAAATAAAATAAATTAAAAAGAAAAAAAGTAAAATACGGGAAAGAGGCAATTAGAGAGTCCTGCTAAAGCCAGTCATGCCATAGTGACTGTTCCATACCCAAGGCTGTGCCCTCTGATGAGCTGTAGAAGTTCTTACACTTTGTGGCAGGGAGAGGGGGGATAGAACACTAGTCTGTTAAATTAGCCACAAATCTATTACTTTAGTGCTTTAGCCAAGCCGCTAAATTAATACAAAGCAAACAACAACAAAAACAAGCACCAGAGAAAAAGAAAGATATCCAATGTTTATATAGTACATTACCTAAAAGTCCATTTTTCAATAAAAAAATCATGGCACATGCAAAGAAACAGGAAAGTGTGACCCATACACAGGAAGAAAGAGCATGTAAGAGTAACTCCCTGTGAGGGATGCCAGACATAGGATTTAACAGAGTTCAAGGGTAGCTTTTATGAATATGTTCAAAGAGCTGAAGGAAGCCATTGTTAAAGAAGTAAAAGATTATGTGATGACATCTCGTCAAATAGAACGTACTAATAAAGAGATAAAAATTATGAAAACAGAATGAAAAGGATACTTTGTAGTTGAAAAGTAAAATAAAATGAAAAATTCACTAGAGGGGCTCAACAGATTTGAACTGTCAGAAAAAAGCAATCCGCAAACTTGAGGATAGGTGGATAAAGATCATGTAAGCTAAAAAAAAAGAGAAAAAGAAAGAAAAATGACAGAACCTGAGAGAAATGTGGGACACATTGAACATACCAACATACATGTAATATGAATACTAGAAGGATGAGAAGGAAGAAAGGGACAGAAAAAAATATTTAGAGAAATAATGGCTGAAAACTCCCCAAATTTGATGAAAACCATCAATCTA
Organism: Ailurus styani; assembly: GCA_002007465.1. Lineage (NCBI taxonomy): Eukaryota > Metazoa > Chordata > Mammalia > Carnivora > Ailuridae > Ailurus > Ailurus styani. Next base: position 96,499 of record LNAC01000170.1, on the reverse strand, counting down.
TATATCGAAGAAGCTCATAAATTCCAAGTGGGATAAATATAACGAGATCTATACTTAGTTACATCATAGGAATGAAATCCTGTGACTCCATCTTATTCAATAGTGAGTAACTTTTACAGTCAGATATTACAGCCATTAGACTATAAACACTGAATATTGATTTAATAAAAAATTTGTTATACTTTGAGTGGATGTTGAGAACTACAGTTGGAGTAGTGAGTTGAGGAAAGTTTAATGTGAAGCCTTAGTGGTGAAGTTTACATTTATTGTTGATCCTCATCTAACATAAGAAATCAAAGATTTCAAATGTTGCAAAGAGCAAAAATAAAAGCAAGTGATAGCAGTATATGCATATTTTCAGAAATATGTAAGTAAATTGAGAAAGAAGCAGCTACAGCCTTGGAAGTGGTTGCCTTTGGAAGCAGCACTGGGACGGGGAATGAGTGGGACAGTGTGTTCCTGTTTTTCATATAAGCCCTTAGTACAGTTTGACTTTATGTATGTACATGGTTTTACATTCATAAAATGCAAATTAACTTTTTTACCTTACCACACTTTGGTGATATTTTCTTCCCCAGCTTTATTGAGATATGATGTATAATGTGATTATTTGGTACATGTATACATTGCAAAATGATTGTCACAGTAAGTTATCACGCCTATCACCTGATACAATGATCTTTTTTTGTGTGTGTGGTGAGAATATTTAAGATCTACTGTCTTAGCAACTGTCAAGTATATAACATAGTATTGTTAACTGTAGTCATCATGCTACACCTAGATCCCCAGAACTTACTTATCTTATGACTGGAAGTTTGTACTCTTTGCCCAACATCTGTTTCCCCCAAGCCTCTGACAACCAGTCTTCCACTCTGTTTTTTTTGAATTCAGCTTTTAAAAATTCCATATACAAGTGAGGTCGTATGATATTTGTCTCTGACTCATTTAACTTAGCATAATACCCTCAGGGTTCTTCCACGTTGTCACAAATGGAAGGGTTTCCTCCTTTATCATGGTTGAATAATAATCCATTGTGTTCGTGTGTATGTATCCTGTTTCTTTGTTTAATCATAGTTGGATAGACATTTAGGTTGTTTCCATGTCTTGGCTATTGTGCATAATGCTGCAACAAACATAGGGGTGCAGGTATCTCTTCAGGATAATGATTTCATGTCCTTTGGCTATTTACCCTGAAGTGGGATTGCTGGATCACATGATAGTTTTCTTTTTAATTTTTTGAGGAACCTCCATACTATTTCCATAGTAGTTGGACCAGTTATATTCCCACAACAGTATACAGTGTTCCCTTTTTTCCAGATCCTCACCAACACTTGTTATCTCTTGCCTTTCTGAGAATAGCCATTCTAACAGGTATGAAGTGACATCTCATTGTGGTTTTTTGATTCGCATTTCCCTGCTAATTAGCAATGTTGAGAATCTTTACATGTACCTGTTGTCTACTTGTGTGTCTTCTTTAGAGAAATATCTATTCAGGTCCTCTGCCCATTTTTAAAATGATCGTTTTTGTTTTGTAGTTGAGTTGTATGAGTTCCTTGTATATTTTGTGTATTAATCTCCTATCAGATGATTTGCAAACATTTTATCTCATTCCATATATTGCCTTTTCATTTTGCTTATTTCTTTCACTGTGTCGCAACTTTTTAGTTTGATGTAGTCTCACTTATTTTTGTTTGTATTGTTTTTTCTGGTGTCATATCCAAAAAAATCATTGTCAGAACTAAGGTTAAGGAGCTTTTTCTGTGTTTTCTTCTAGGAGTTTTGTGATTTCAGGTCTTATGTTTAAGACTTTAATTCATTTCAAGGTGATTTTTGTGAATGGTATTAGATAGGAGCTCAGTTTCATTCTTTTGCATGTGGTTATTCATTTTTCCCAGCACCAGTTATTGAAAAGACTTTTCTTTCCCATTAAGTATTTTTGACTCCCTTGTCAAATACTGGTTGACTTCATACATAGGGGTTTACTCCTGGGCTGTCAGTTTTGGTACTTTGGTCTGTGTGTCTGTTTTTATGCTAGCGCCAAGCTGTTTTGATTACTCTTTCTCATAGTTTGAAATCAGGAAGTGTAATGCCTCCAGCTTTGTTTTTCTTTCTCAGTATCGCTTTGTCTATTTGGGGTCTTTTGTGGTACCAGTTTGTTCTATCTATGTGAAAATGTTCACAATTGCCATTTGAAGTCTTTTAGTAGCTCTTTAAAGTTTTTGTCAGATAATTTCAGCATCTGTGTCATCTTGTCATTGGCATCTGTTAATTGTGTTTTCCCATGAGAGTTGAGATTTGTGTATTTCTTCATATTCCAAGTAATTTTGTATTGTATTTCTGGACCTTTGGAATATGACACTAAGAAACTGTTTTATTTAACTCCTGAAGACAATGTTGAGTTTTTGTTGGTGGTGTTGTTTATTTGTTTTTAGCAGTTTACCTGGTTTGATTCAGGCACAAGTTCCAACCTTCCTTCTGTGACTGTGATTCCACTGTTGATTCAGTTTTAAAGTTTTGCAGGGTTATTTGAATATGTCCCATATGTGTGCCACCTAGTAATTAGTGTTGGACCCAAGTGAAATTGTTACTTTAGTTCTCAGTGTCTTTAGTATGCTAATTAGGATAAAAGTGGTACATATTCAGGTGAAAGAAGTGAGCCCAGGAGTTCCTACAGAGCTTTATATAATTGTTTTCCCTTTCTACTATCTCTATTCTACTGTCAGGTTTTTTGAGATTTCTCTTTTTGGATCTTTGGTCAGAAACCACCTGCTTCCCCAAGTGTTCCACCTCTGGTACCACTTGGTGGAAGAGTAGACAGGGGAAAAACTGATTAAAGTCTTTGGATCCACCATCTTACTGCCTTAACTTCATCAAATGAAAAAGTTTCTTTTCTTTTAGAGAAACCACTCCTGTGGTCTCTTGTTGATAGCCACTGTTGCTGCTACCATTGCTATGGGAGATCTTGGAGTTTGTGACTTGAGAGACTGGAGAAAATGTATTGAACTCTCCCACCTCCATGAATTACCCTCAAGATTTTCTCTGAACTTTTAGGGTTTTTTGTTTGTTTGTTTGTTTTTTCTTCTGACTCCTTCAGCCAGACATGGGATTTTCTGCATCTTTTTCTGTCTGCATGACAATGTTCCTGTTCTGATTGGAGGCTGCATTGGATTCAGGCTGGAAAGATACTGGAGGTAAAAGAAATGAAGAGTAGGTTGTGTGTGAATTATAGTTTTCTTCCCCATTCCACTTTTTTCTTGGTAGCTGCCCTACTTGATCCTCAAGTAGCTGCATTATCCATTCTGTCCAGGTTTTTACAGTGGTCAGGTAGAGAAGGTATTTCGTGTTTATTCCATTTTACCTAGAACTGCACTCCTGCTATGTTTTGAGAATATACTGGATATAAACCTTTTATCAGATAATGATTTACAAATATTTCTCCTGGTTTGTGGCTTATCATTTCATTCTCTTACAAGTGTCTTTTAAAGAGCAAAAATGCTAATGTGATGAAGTACAGTATATCTTTTTAAAATATTTTTACTTTTGAGATCAGATCTAAGATATCCTTGCCTAATGCAAGGTCAGAAAGATTTTTTTCTATGCTCTATTCTAGAAGTTTTATAGTTTGAGGTTTTACATTTATGTCTATGGTCCATCTTGAATTTTGTGTATGGAGTGAGATACGGATTAAAGTTCATTTATTTGTATATGGATGTCAAAATGTTTTAGCACCCTTTGTGAAAACTACTGTTTCTCCACTGACTGCCTTTATACCTTTGTAAAAAAAAAATTGGTTTCCCTATATAAATAGTTCTATTTCTGGACTCTATTCTGTTCCATTATTCTATTTGTCTTTTGTGGTAAAGTATACATAATATTTATCATCTTAGCCATTTGTAAGTGTATAATTCAGTGGCATTAAGTACATTCACAGTGTTGTATAATCATCACCATTATCTATATCCAAAACTTTCATCTTCAACATAAACTCTTTATCTATTAAACAGTAACTTTCAAATTATCTCTCTATATGAATTTGCCAGTTCCAAGGACTTCATATAAGTGCAGCCATACAATATTTGTCCTTCTATGCCTGGATTATTTCATTTAGCATAATATTTTCAAAGTAATCATGTTGTAGAAATAGAAAAAGTCCATTGCTTTTTATGGCTGAATACTGTTCCATTATATGTGTATATTTGGAGATTGTTGAGTTTCTTGGATTTGTAGATTGATGGCTTTCATCAAAATTGGGCCATTTACAGCCATTATTTCTTCAGATATTCTTTCTGTCCCTTTCTCTCCTTGCCCTCTAGGACTCCCCCTTCACATGTTGATCAATTTGGTGGCGTCCTTCAGGTCCCTTAGATTCTTTTGTCTTTCTTTTTGCTTCTGTTCAATTATACTGCTTTTTTTGTGTCTACTCAAATCTGCTTTTGAACCTCTCCAGTGAATTTTTCTTTCTTTCCTTTTTTTTTAAGATTTTATTTATTTATTTGATGGATAGAGACACAGTGAGAGAGGAAACACAAGCAGGGGGAGTGGGAGAGGGAGAAGCAGGCTTTCCCACAGGAGCAGGGAGCCCCATGTAGGGCTCGATCCCAGGACCCTGGGATCATGACCTGAGCCAAAGGCAGATGCTTAATGACTGAGCCACCCAGGCGCCCCTCCAGTGAATTTTCCATTTCAGTTATTTAACTTTCAGCCTCAGAATTTCTTTTGCTTCCTTTTTATAATGTATTTCTCTTTATTGATATTCTTATTCATGCATTGTTTTCCTTTGTCCCTTTCTTCCTTTAGTTCTTTGAGCCTCTTTAAAAAGACAGTTTTAAAAAAAGTGTCTAGTAATCTCAATGTTGGGACTTCCTCAGGGTCAGTGTCTGTTAATTTTGTTCCTTTGAAGGGCCATGCAAGTCTATTTCTTTGTATGCCTGTGATTTTTTTTGTTTTTTGAAAACTGAACATTTGAATCTTTTAATGTGTTAACTCTGGAAATCAGATTTTCTTCCTTCCCCTGAATTTGTTGTTTTTTATTTTTTTGTTTTTGGTTTGGTTTGGTTTTTTATTGTTAAAGGGTGTCTCTGTGTTGGGGATTAGCCTGAGTTGAAAGCTCAAGGTCTCCTTAGGTCTTTTTAAGGCCGTGTCTTTCCTTGAGCCTGTGTGATGGTGGCTTTCTAAATTCCTCTATATGTTTATTTGCTTTTGAGTGACCTAATCCTTAAATGTGTGACTTGCAAAACAAGGAAAAGGGCAAGGAAGAAACCCAAAGATGTGTCATTCCTGCAAATGCTCTGGAAGCAGCTGCAGTCCATAGGGGTTAAAACAATGGAGGCCAGGCTCTCTGCTAGCCAAGATTTCCCCTGAAAGCTGCAAGCTTTTAAATAATGAGAGCTCGAAGATACTTAATACAGTTCCTGCCAGTACAGTTGTTGTATAGATAAAGGGATTGCTGGTGCTTCCTACTCCTTCAGCTTCTTTGAGGTCACTCTCATATAATCTTTTATAAAGTTCCTTCTCAGCTGTCCTGAAAGGAACCAAGGGAGGAAGTCTTCACCCCTGGGCCAATGCTTGAGAGACCAGAAGAGTGTTCCTTAGATCAGACTAATGAGGCAGTGGGATCCCTCCCCCCCAACAAAGAATGTGGAAAATCAGAAAGATAAAATGTAGACTACCTGGGCAACTATGTTGCCTCACTTTTGAAGATGGACTTTCCAGGACCAAAATCCTGGCAGCATGTCTGGGTCTTGTTTCACTTAAGATGAGTCCCCTTTTCTAGGGGCTGGGCAGTCTCTATATTGGTCTATCTTCAGTTGCAGTCAGACTACAATTTGGGGCTCGTATATTAAAAGCAACCTTTTCCTGTCAAATGCACTTCATATGAATACAAAGATGAATCACAGGAGATCCCAGTTTTCCAGAGACTGGCAGTTAGATTGAGCAGCGGGTCTTAACATACCTTTAAGTAGAGTGTATGGCCCTCTATTAGAGGTATTCAGTACATTCTGCCTTGACCCTAGAGAGTAGCAATTTTATTGATTTTTGTATCTCAGTGCATCTGCACCCAGCACATATTTGTTGAATTAATGCATTGGTGGAACAGTTGGATAGATATGTAAGAATTTACTGCTAGGACCCTCATTTGAACCTAATAATCACAGATGCAAATATATGTATGAATTTTTGTAGACTTAAGTATAAGTGGTCCCTATACTAGTGATTCTCAAACCTTGCTACTCATCAGAATCTCCCGGAAAACTTTCCCCAAACCCTAATTCCTATGTTTTAACCATAGAGATTGTTTTAATAAGTTAGGGAGCCAGGAATATGTATTTTTAAAAAAACTACCTGCATTATTCTGATAGGCAGCCAGAGTAGAGGATCACAAATCTTTGACTGCCTAAGAATCTAGTAGTCACAGTAGAAGATATAAAGTGCTTTCTGTTATTTCGGGAGATTCTGGGTTAAACATTATAGCATACAGTCAAGAGCAGTAGTTTTGGAGTGGGGAGATTGTATTCCATTCTCAGTGTAGTCGCTTTCAAGCTGTTAGCCTAAAACAAACTAATCTTTCAGAGCTTTGGGTTTTCTGTTTTTTGTTCTTATAGAATAGGGGCTATAGGGTTGCCATTAGAATTTATGTAAAGCCTTCCTTAGCACAATACCACTCCTGCAGCACACAATAAATGTTGGTCAGATTTATTCTGGTGTACATATGTGCTACTGGATTAGTTTGTATGCAGAATATACTGCAGTACACCTTGTACAGTCAGTTCTTTAGGAAACTGGCACGGGGACGGTGCTGGTTTTCGGGCCCCCCAGCCAAGGGAAGGCTAAAAGCCAACAAAAAAGGAGGGGACTAGTGGTACTGGTTGCTTTCTGGGCTCCAAGTGCTGTGCTACATATGTCCACCAGGGGCCGCTGAAGCTAACTAAGCTTAGGGGAGGTCCCCCCCCCCCCCCCCGCGCGTGCTCACTGGGTGCTGCGCGCGCCTCCGAACACCGGGCGCCGCTCTAGATTTCGGCTGCTCTTTTCCTGGTCGCTGCCCCAAGCCAAACCTCTCTGGCTGAGTACGGCAGCACTTTGGGGACAAAAATCTTCCTGTTCTCTGGGCTCGGCCTTGTACTTAGTCGTTCAGTGGGTAAATCGGGCGGCAAGTATTTGTGTCTCCATTGTGCTGCTATCCCGGAGGTAGGGGGAGGCTGGGCCCGTCGCTGAGTTCGGGCTGACTGGGGCCTGGGCCCAGCGAGTCAGTGCCGCGGCGCGGATGTTGCGATGGCTGATCGGGGGAGGCCGAGAACCTCAGGGACTGGCGGAGGTAAACCCGCAAGCGACCCTGCCTTCCCCCGTAGACGCCGAGCTTGCCGGCGTGGGGGCTTCTGTCTCTGTCCTGCTCCGGGTTCAGACGCCGGAGACCAAGCAGAGGCGGGGCCTTCGTGTTCGCAGGCTGTGGAGGGCGTGGTTGGCACGGGGTGGGGGGCGGGGAGGGTGAGGAGAGGGATGCGGGGATGGGGGCGCTCCGGACTACAGCTAGTCCGAGCTCCTGATTCCCCTAAGACCTCGGGAAGTAAATACTGCCTTTTCAAAAGGAGGAAACTGAAACTGTTATAATTCAGCAACAGGCTCAAGAACTAGTCTTCTCCGTACTTAAACTAGCTTCAATTATAAAACTGTCCGACTTAACTACAAACAAGTGGTGACTGCAACTTTCTGACTTTATTAGAATTGGTGTCACTTCCCAACATCAACTGATGCTTGCTCAGGGAATAGAAAATCTATTTGATTATTCAACAGCAAAAAAGTATGAAATTATTTTAAAAAATTAATAATTTGCTTCAAAGTCAAGAAAATGATTTTGTAATTAACTCCTATTTTTGGTTCCATAGTCACGCTTTCTTAATGGGCCTGAATAATTGGATTGACTGTAATTTACATTTGAAATATTGAGAAGAAAATAATTTTGGAATCTTAAAAGGATTGAGGTCTGGAATTTATTTCACATGCCACCTGAGAATTAGAATTTGTACTTAGAGTCCCTTTTATTTCTCATAGTAAACAGTTGTTTTGATGATTGAAAATAAAAAGTTGGGGTTGTTGTGAGTCAGCAGCCTTACTTCTCACTTTTAACTTCCTCATACCTTTGCAGTTGAGGTTTACTGTCTATTAAAAAAATATTTCAAATCAGGTTCATTTCAGATAGGCTGAAATCTTAAACATTAAGGAATAGTTGTAGATAATTATATATGTGACATGATAATTCTGTATTAACCCGATTCCTTGATTAATCATATAATTTCATTAACTAATTCTTTTTTTTTTTAAGATTTTATTTATTTATTTGACAGAGGGAGAGAGATCACAAGGAGGCAGAGAGGCAGGCAGAGAGAGAGAGGGGGAAGCAGGCTCCCCGCTGAACAGGGAGCCTGATGCGGGCCTCGATCTCAGGACCCTGAGATCATGACCTGAGCCAAAGGCAGAGGCTTAACCCACTGAGCCACCCAGGCGCCCTCATTAACTAATTCTGCCACGCATGGTAAACTTTCATTTGAGGGAAGTGGTATACAATTTTCATATTTCTCACTTTTGCTTTTCTCACTAGAACTACCACCAGAGGTGAGATGGTATAAATAAAAAGCACCCACTGCTTTGGGGGTGATTTTTTGTGGAAGACATTTGTGCATGTTAGGTTACACAATTTGTACTTTGTCAGAGCCAGTGATTTTCCTTAATTTATGCAAAACTGCTTCTAGCTTTAGCCCCATTTCTCTGCTGGGATGATTTTGCCCTTAGGACATATTTGGCTCTGTCTGGAAACATTTTTGATTTTCAAAATGAGATTAGATTTCTGTTAGCATCTAATATGTAGAAACTAGACATACTGTTGAATATCCTACAGTGCATAAGGTAGTCCTCAATAGCAAAGAATTACCTGGTCCAAAATCTCAATAATGGCAAGTTTGAGAAATTGTAGTTTAGAGGTAAAAAACTATTTATCATGAAATAGTACAGGGATTGACTACAGAAAGGGGGTTAATAAGACCTACCTTACAGAAAAGTTGAGTGAATTATATGCCATGTGTGGTTTGCAGTGTCTGGCATATGGGCTGTGACCTAATTCTCTGTAAATGTTAGTAATTATCTTTATCAATATTATTGTCCAAACTTGAATTTATTGACTTTATCCACTCTGAAGGATTTCATTCTTTCGTTTATTAGTCAGCAATCATGTATTGAGTACCTGCCTGTAATGTTTTGGGTACTGTTTTAGTCTATATTTACCCTTTTGAGCTGTAGGTTTGTTTCTGTTAAGTTTTAATTGAGAAACACTCACTCTGAATACTAAATTGGATTGGCCTCTTAATTTTTTTTTTTTTAGGTCAGGTTTATTGAGGTGTAATTTCTTTTTTTTTTAAGATTTTATTTATTTATTTGACACAGAGAAGGAGAGAGATCACAAGTAGGCAGAGAGACAGGCAGAGAGAGAGGAGGAAGCAGGCTCTCCGCTGATGCAGGGCTCCATCCCAGGACCCTGAGACCATGACCTGAGCTGAAGGCAGAGGCTTTAACCCACTGAGCCACCCCAGTGCCCAGAGGTGTAATTTCTTAAAATTCACCCTTTCCATAAATTTATGGTAACCTGAAAATATTAAAATTTATGGCAAGGGTGAGATTCTTTTCCCCCCTTACATTGTTTTTAGCCGGCAATCTGAAGAGTGATGATCTGAGTTTAAGGATAGTTAGATCAGTTCTAAGAAAGAGGAAGAAAATTCACGATGTGGATTTGTAGTAAGAGAAATGTTGTATATTAAATTGGTAGTTAATTGATATTAGGGGAAATAGTATATAGTATTAGAACATGGTATCTTACAGCTTTTTAAATCTTGTATTCTTAGATGTATAACTTGCAGTTTTATTTCAGTATGGTCTTTTATCATAAATTATTTAATCTTTTTCTTTCTCTTTTTTGTTTTTGTTTTCTTTTTTTTTCCATTACAAGAAATCTCCTTTACAGACAATAGGTGAAGAACAAACCCAGAACCCCTACACTGAACTGCTTGTACTGAAAGCTCATCACGATATTGTACGATTTCTGGTGCAGTTAGATGAATACAGGTAAGAAGCTTTAGTTGTCCAATTGCCTACTGTCTGGAAAGAATTTTTAGGGAATCGTATATTTAAAAACAACATAATTAATATCTCTTCTAAAAATTTCAAATCTGATCATTACTAACATTTACTGGAAATTGACATCTGCATCTTGATCAAATATGTGCCAAAGTCATTTATTGCCCAGAAGTCAGGGTGTTATATCTGCTGACTTGATGGTGATTCTTGTTTGAGGTTTTTTGTCTTTTGCTGTTAGTGCTTAGAAATATTTTTTTGGCAGTTTTGTGGTAGGGATTGAGTTGAGAATTTGAGTGGGAGTTACGTTAAGGTGAATCTAAATTTGAGAAACAAATACAGGGAATGTTTAACTATGAAGTACTTACCAGGAAATGTGCTGTTTTTAGTGGAAGGTAAGGTAAGTAATCTGAATCTTTTGTTATTGAGGAAATTCTTTTAAAATGTGCATTATTTACTTTCTTGTCAACATGTTCAATGTTGTGTTTAATTGTAAATAGAGGTAAGGTATGTAGGTTTTAGGACTGTAGATTTAGCTTATTACTGATCTTTATATCTGTTTATTAAGCCCTTATTCAACTAAATGCTTAGTAGCATGTAACATAAAAACAATTAGAGTTAATTTTATAACTATTTAATATTTATCTTCTCTAGAATCTAAACTTCATGGGGGAGGCATGTTTTTCTTATTCACCATGGTATCTTTAGTACCTGGCACAGTGCCTTACATGTAGCAGGTAATTAATAGATAGTTGTTGAATGAATGACTGCCCAGGCAAGTGTGCATGTTACATGCCATCCTAACTCCCTATCCCCCTGTTTTCCCTATCAATTGTCCCACTGTCCTCTAATTTTCTCTTTTACCTTTGATACTGTCTTTATTTTTTTTTCAATTTTGACTCCATGAGTGACTGCTGTTATTATTCCTGGTTCTGACCATCACTTCTAATGTCTATTAACCTTGTATTCTCTCTGCCTTTTTTTTTTTTTTTTTGTCTTTGGTATTGCTTTTCCCATGTGCAGTGCAAGTCTGGCACTACCTGGAGTTAGGTCACATTTTACAGGTTAGGGGCATAGTCCTGCACAGCACTTCCCTCACCTCCATCACCAGCTGCACTGCACCAGGTGCCAGGCCACCCCCACTTCTGACCAGCTGGCTACAAATCTCCACTGCCCTCAGTTTGGATATTTACTGGATGCACTGACAGAACTCGGGAAAGCACTATTCTTAGGATTATAATTTTATTATAAAGGATACAGTCAGGACTAGCCAAGTGCAGAGATGCATAGGACCAGGTCTAGGAAGGCCTCAAACGCAAAGCTTCTGTGTCCTTAGAACATGTCGCCCTTTCAGCACATCAATGTATATTACCATCAAGGAAGCTCACTCAAGCTCTGGATATACAGAGTTTTTATTGGGGTTCATTACTAGGAATGATTGAGTCATTTGCCACCTGATTGAACTCAGTTTCCAGCCCTTCTCTCCCTGCCCTGTCCCCACACTCTAATGCCATGTTGAAAGGTCAGGCTAATATCTGTGGCTCAAAGCACAGCCCTCTAATGACCTGGTTCATATTTCCCACATCGCCAGGCCATATCCTTAAATTGTTTAGAGGGTCCAACCTGAATGATCTCATTTGCATAAACTGAGGTGAGGTCTGAGGAGCCCAGCTCTATTCTAGAAACCAGGGACACAATCCAGCCAAATTATTATATAACAATACGTTCCTCACCTTTTGCTTGAGATGATTTGTTTCTTATCTATATTACTAGCCTACAACACTGCTTTGTTGTCATATGAGCCAGCCAAATCATAACGTGTAAACAATAGTTATAATAATCTTCAACCTTTTTGGTAATATTCATTGTTGATATATTCTGAGAGACATTGTTTATTTAGTCAGTTAGCCAGTCAGATCTTTGAAACTAAACAGTTCTGGAAATACAGGAGATTAGGACTGCTAAAGTTTCTTGTTATTTTACCATATTAAGTTGCTAGGTAGGTTTTAAAAAAACCCAAATAATTTTTTAGGCCATAATCACTAATATTTGGGTCTTAAGGAATCCTCAGATCATGTTGTCTAAGAAAGTTAAATAAAAACTATACAATGTACTTTCAGGATGTGATCTTTAAATTTTTATATAGAATATCCAGTAAGATTCCATTTTCAGTGTTATCTGTCCTGTGAAATGTCCTGTTTGGTCTATTACATAAAAGAAGAATCTGCAGAAAAGGCCATCTCCTAGAATAATGATCATTGTGCAAATGCTGATATTTGATTACATTTTCCCCACAGTGATGCTCCTATATGAATCAGTTGTTTAATGAAGTAGTAAATGTTCTGTAAACAGTAAAAAAATACAGACAAGTGTATCAGTTTATTGCTCTCTCAAATACCACCCCAAACTTAGTGGTTTAAAACAATCTGCTGTTTACTTAGCTCACTAAACTGCAGGTAGCTATTGGGTGAGACTCAGCTGGATGGGTTCCCCCCTCCCCCCCATCTGTACTGGGATCAGCTGATCTTGTTTAGGTTTACTTAATGCATCTCTGGTCAACAGGTAAATTGGCTGGGGCTGGACAGTTCATATTGGACTCGGCTGGGGTGACTGGGCTTTCTCTCTGTATGGTTGCTCAAGTGCTTGTGTGCATAGTGATCATGGAGTTGTAATGCAAGTGAAAGGGTGAGCCCTTATGTAAAACTCTTCTCAGGACTCTGTATCATGTTTGCTGCTGTTTCATTAGCCAGAGTGAGTCAGGAGTTGGCACAGATTCAATACGTGGCTAAATAAATTCTACCTCATGATGGGAGAAGCGACTAAGTCCTGTTGCTAATGCTGGCAGATGTAGGAAGGGAGAATAATTTGTGGCCATGTTTGCTACTGATCACAGGGAATCTGAATGTCTAGAAAAAGATGAAAAACCTACATTTTGGCTTTTACAACAAAGTGAAGATATTATTGCATAAGTCACAGTTAATTCTTTGTGCTTAAGTCGTTACTGTGTCAAAATTTACATCTAGTCAGATACAAGGTTTTCCTGTCAAAGACCTGTAGAAGTTTCAGTATGTGTTTTGTTTTAAAAAATTTAATTCTGCACTGAAAAAAAAACCAAAGCAAAACCCTGAAAGAGTCACTACTGGTAAGGAAGATCTAAGTATCTACAAACTATATAAATATTTATTTAAATGGAATTAAGAGCATGGCATTTTCATTCTTAATTTAGTAGTTTAGGTAATTTAGAATTATCTTTACCATTGCTAGTATACATTATTTGTGTATGTTCAAATTACAGAAATATATATTATACTTTTTATGTTTTTATTTAATTTTTGTGGACCTTACATTCTGGTTTTTTTGGTCAGCTGTTATAATCCAGGTTTCACGCTTCAGGTCTTTAGATAATATCATTTTATTGAGAATTTTGCAGAAGGATTTTCTTGTTTTCTTGGTGGCTCAGCTAAAATCAGTGAGTGGAAAATTTTCACAGATTGGTTTTTGAAGATACCAAATAAATCCTGTATAACCTAACAGACAGCTGCCTTTTCTTTTCTTCTTTAGTGTTTTTTGAACATGAAGTGAGGGTCATATTGATTGGGAGATCACTAAAGAAGGCTAAGCCTCAGCAAGAGTCTTCCAAAAAATGGACTGTGCTAAAATTGCATGTAATACTCTAGCATTTGACACATTAAACTAAACTGAGTTCATAACACATTTTAAGAATAGTTTTCTTTGTTGCTTATTTGACCATTCCTTGCTCCTCCAGGAAACAGACAAGGTTTTATGTAGGATGGTGATCATGACTGGAAAAGAATGAGGTGACCCATGAAATGCCAGACTAGAGAATAGAATGTGCCCTAGGATGACTGGTGAAACTGTATATTCACAAGACACTAAACAAACTCATCAGTCTGGTAATTCACTAACAACAAACAGTATGTTATATCTTTAAGGAAATATTCTTAAGCTAAAATTATCTTTCTCACTAACATTCAGAGAATAGAAATCAGTAGTCAAGGTGATTTAGACCCTTTTAATACTTGAGTTCCTTGCAAAGCAGATAGCAAAATGGAATTAAGCACACAAGTGGTTTGCTAGAGAAACACATCAATGAAGGGAAAATGGAGGAAGCAGGTTTAGATAAGGGGAGATATCTCAGACTGTGGTGTAGATCTGACAAAGTCTCTCTAGGCCCAGTGGGGAACTCTGGAGGAAAGAATGCTCTTTAGAGGAATTCTGTGTTGGATAGAAATAATTGGGACTTTTAACCTTGCCTTGCTTAGTCACTCACTGAAGGTCATCCAGGAGCGTGCTTCTGGAGTCCACGACCCTGCTTAATTTTCTTTGGCTAGGAGCCATCTGAGATAGTATGACTTCGGCTTAAAAGCTGAAATGGACCCTAAAGTGAACAGCTGGAGGCATGTAACCACATTCCTCAGAGCTGGGCAGCTTCTCTCTTAAAGGGATATCTGTAAGATGTATGTTGCCTTTCTTATACAAACTGTATCTTGGGATCAGTAATAATGGATGAGAGGAAATTTCTCTTTATAGAAGAATTCAAGCTAGGAAGGATCATGAAATTGGAATATTGTAATTTTGCAACCTCTCATAACAAGTTTAGACAATTTATTGTTGGTTGGTAACATCATGTGCTCACAAAAGAAAGACCACCAGAAATTACATTTCCTATTGGAATATATGAACTCCCAATGAAGTGGCCCTACCAAAAAGTCAAATTTAAATCTGATTAAGTCTCTAGACCTATCAATTTACCGGAAATACAGGGGACAGAGGTGCATGTTGAATGATCGCATAGGAAGGAAGCTAGCAAAATCCAGTCTGTGAGAACTCTATGAGACAAATGTGTAATTGTAGGGAGAAAAATAGGAAGAAGGAATCAATAGAATAGAAGAGACTTCAGAGATAATCAACCACTGGAATTACAAACTCTATTTAGATCCTGCTTCTCATAAACATAAAAAAAAAAATCCTGAGACAGGAAATTTGATCCTTGAGTATGTGGTGACATTAAGAAACTAAATGGTTTCTTTAGTCCTGTTGTAAAGTAGTTCTAAAAGATACACACTGAAATATTTACTGATGAAATGCAGTTACTGGATTTGCTTCAAAGTAATCTGCAGGGGGGGCTTGGTTGTCTACTGAGGAAATAGTATTGGCCATGAGTTGATAATTATTGAAGAGAGATGAGGAATACTTAGAATTTTTGTTATACTGTATATTTAAGTTATCTGTGATGAAAAATTTTAAATATATATATTTGATATAGAAGAAATAAAAATGCCAATTTAAAAGGTATTTTTGTTTCAGAATAAAACTTTTTCTTAGATATTAGGTACAGGAATCAAGCAGATGGACCTGAACATGAAAACTAATTCCTGGCAAAAAGCTGAGTTAAAGGATGTTGGCTTTGATATACAACCCTAGTGGGATTTCTAAGACTTCATCTTGAGTTAGGTAGACTTATTCACTCAAATCCCTGGTACACACCTGGACATCTGCAAGCCTCCCATTCAGATGTAGGCTTACATGAAAAATAAGAGCAAAGCGAATGTTTCCCCTATAGAAACAGATAAATCCTCAGAGAAAACCCTGCAGGGTCTGAACTAAGCATTCTCAATTCATTCTCATACACTCATTTATTTGACCAGCGGGGCAGAGACCGGCCAGGGATGTTTCTCTAGTAGTAGAAATTCTCTTTCTTTCCTCTCTTTCTGTTTGTTTCTTTCTCTCTCTCTCTTTTTTTCTTTCTTTTTCTTTCTTTCTTTCTTGATTTTATTTATTTACTTGATGGAGAGAGAGAGATCACAGGTAGGCATAGAGGCAGGCAGAGGGAGAGGGGGAAGCAAGCAGAGAGCCCGATGCAAGGCTTAATCCCAGGACCCTGAGATCATGACCTGAGCCGAAGGCAGAGAGAGAGGCTTAATGCACTGAGCCACCCAGGCGCCCCAGTAGAAATTTTTTCACAGAAACTTGAGCTCTGATGAATGGAGGTTTCCCCTAATAGAAGTCCTAGGGAGTTTTGGTTTTCTAATATTTGTAAATTTTGATGTTGTAGTTTAGCTTTCTATTTGTGATTTGGGGGAGGGGAGAATTTACTAAGGGTTTACCTTTCCTATTGACCATGAAAACTATGGAATCATCTCACCTTCATTGTGTGTGAGCTAAAAAAGGACCTTAGACATTAGGTATTAACATACCTTAGAGGTATGCATTTTTTAAATGTATTTTTTATTTAAGTTTTTAAAAGATTTTATTTATTTATTAGAGTGCGGGAGGGAACACAAACAGGGGGAGTGGGAGAGGGAGAAGCAGGCTCCCTGCTCCATGGGGACTCGATCCCAGGACACTGGGATCATGACTGGAACCGAAGGCAGACGCTTAACAACTGAGCCACCCAGGTGCCCCTGTATGCTTTTTTTCTTGAGAAAAAAAAATTTGATGGATGTTCCAGTAAATCTGTTGAAAGGATCGGTGACATCAATGTGTGTGGCTCATGAAAACACTTTCGAGTTCCCTTCCACTTCTCTTATAAGTTTCCACATACTTCTCTGATTTTCTTCAAGTAGTTCTAGCATACAAGATAAATAAAAATCTATTTTAAATGAAAGTTTTCTGTTTTTTCGGTTTGATTGGGTTTTCGATATTGTACCATTTTTCATTTCTATTTTATTGTAAAAGATATTTATTAGTTGCATCATGCATTGGAAAGTCCTTGTGGATTGGGTGGGGAGTTAGTTAACTACAGGGATTTTTTTTTTCTGTAATAATGTTCTATTTTTATTTTTCCAGTGCTTTATGGTAGATAATGAGTACAGGAAGTTTTATGGACTGTACCTTTCATTGTGTCCTCTAAGGTTATATGTAAATCTGTAGTATCTTTGACCTAATTGAAATAAATTCATATGAATAAGAACTGTTAAATAAGCCCTTAAGTAAGAGACATATGAATTACTTGTGAAAGTATTTTGTGTTATACAAATCTTTGCGAAGCTTTGCTGTACTTTTCAGTTCACAGTTGGCAAGAATGAGAGTACTTTCTCTGAGATGTTCAAAGGGAAGGTGTATAAAAGGAATGACTTCTATAAATTGAAATGAGTACAAATGAGAATTCTCAATGGATTTGTGATCTGTACCCTATAGCATTACTTAGCAATGTAGACTGAGTTCTTTAAAGGCAGAACTATTCTTTTGATCTTTATTTTCAGTATCAAATATATTATTAAATATACATATAATTACATTTAATGCTTAATATATAGTGTTTAATATTTCTTGAATGAATGAATCAACTCATAAGTTTTCTCATAATCAGTAGGAGAGGATGGAACATTCTAGAAACTCTGTTATAGGCCTCCGTTAAATCATGCTTTACCTTGTTAAGCTTCTTTTCATGCATATAGTTTTTGCTGGGTCATTTAGTCGTATACTGTCAATGAGTATTTTTGAAATCATGGTTTCAAGTTGAAAGATACACGCGCGCATGCACACACACATACACGTGTGTGTGTGTGTATGTATGGGACAGGAATATAAAAGGAATTCTGGGTTTTAAATTTTTTTAATTTTAATTTTTGTTTTTACAGTATACTGATACATTAACAATGATAAAAGGAAAAATGAGGTTACTTTAAACCTATTAGAGACAACCAGAAATCTGTTGGACTAGAAAGTGCCACATCATAAACATCAGTAAATATGGCTGTTACTATATTTCATTGATTCTAAGAAGCCTGTTTTTTTCCTATTTTAAGACCTCTGAAATTTGGAGACATAATTGTTGGTGTCTTTCAGTTATATTTGGCAGTATAGAATGTCATACATTTGATAATATCTTAAAGTTGATGAAATACATTTTTGAACAGTCACTGAATTTTAAGATCTTTTTTTTTTTTAAAGATTTTATTTCTTTATTTGACACAGAGAGAGAGAGAGATCACAAGTAGGCAGAGAGGCAGAGAGAGAGGAGGAAGCAGGCTCCCTGCCGAGCAGAGAGCCCAATATGGGCCTCGATCCCAGGACCCTGAGATCATGACCTGAGCCGAAAGCAGAGGCTTTAACCCACTGAGCCACCCAGGCGCCCGAATTTTAAGATCTTGAAGCAAGAACCACATATAATTGATCTTGACGTTTTCCTGTCACCCAGCATGAATCTCACCAAATACATTTTGTACTAATCAGTAAGGAAGCATTTCTCTTAAAACTTCAACTATAGATGTGAATCTTGGTATTATATGAATTTAGAATGTTTTAAAAAATTATTATATGTAATTTTAATGCAGTACAGCTACAATTCTTCCTTCCATTGAATAGTTTAAACCTTACTGGCATTTTAATTACTCCTTTTTTATAGTTCATTACTTCTTTTTAGCAATTACGATGTATCTTACTATTAGGAATTCTTGGGTTGAATTTTCATTTCTGATTTGCAGATGGCTGAAGTGTGTGCTTGACTGATTAGGATGAGCTGATTATAGTTTAAGATAAACTGATAAAATGTAGCTAGTTTTCAATTATCCATCCTAATAACATGGATAATTGTTATTTGCGAATGATCTCCCAACCCTTTATTCGTTATTTTATGGGAGATACTAATACATAGCAAAGTTATATTGATTTGCATTTCTAAGCTTCATGTTTTCTCTTTAGAGGAGGTAATAATAAATACTGAAATGGAAAAAAAAGGCAGCAATAGAATATATAAGAAAATTGAAAGGCCTGAATATCCACCAACTGGGTAATTGACCTCTGAGCAATAAAAAATTGGCTGTGATTTCATGCATTACTATTGAGCATTGTTTAGATTTAACTTTTGTTCACTACTGATTGAATTAAAGTTTGAGGTGAAATGCTCTATATCTCATTTCTAAACTCTCAACCGTTCAGTCGTCTCTCATTGTGAACTCATGAGATTCAGACATGATAAAACAATAATGAGAAGTTAAAAATCAGGGTTAGAAAGAAGTATGTATTTTAAACCTGCCATCTTCTAGAAGGGAGAAAAGCAATTATAAGAGTTTCAAGAATCAATAGAAATTGATGTTTTATACCAAAGAAAACTTAAGACCTTGAGTTCTGCCTCCCCACCATCACTATACAAATAAAAAGAAAGCAATAGGCCTAGAAACATAAGCTATTAAAGATTGATGTTCAGCAACTATTTTTGATATTTAGGCATTTTTTAGTATTCTGATTCAGAAAAATGTATGTTATTAAATGAGAAATTGTATTTTTAATTTTAAAATGATTGTTTTCTTTTTAATCTCCAGATTTTTTATATACTTCATTTTGAAATAAGAATAAATGTTAGGCATGGATTTAAAAAATAATTCTGCATATGATTTCTTAGTAGTTACCTAGGAAGTTCTAAAGGTCCTTCCATTAAAAAGATACATAGTTCTGTATTAAAAAATTGTTAACTTGGGGTGCCTGGGTGGCTCAGTGGATTAATCCTCTGCCTTCAGCTCAGGTCATGATTCCAGGGTCCTGGGATCGAGCCCCGCATCAGGCTGTCTTCTCTGCGGAGAGCCTGCTTCCCCCTCTCTCTCTGCCTGCCTCTCTGCCTGCTTCTCTGCCTACTTGTGATCTCTCTCTCTCTCAAATAAATAAATAAAGTCTTAAAAAAATTGTTAACAGACTTCTGTGAGGATGTATTTGACCAATTTCCTGTCACTTGAATAATCTCCTAGCTCCTATAGTAAGAGCTATAATTGAAGGATTTAGAAATGAGTGCTGAAATGATTATGGGAATTTTCAGAGCCAGTGAAGACAACAGTTACTTGTGGGACTCTGAAACTGAGCATGAGAAATTAGAACTTGAAACTCAGTTTGGAGTTCTAAGGAGATTGTTATATGACTCAAGTAGTGAGATTTTATGGATCTCATATAGTGGTAAAGTTCGTTAGAATTCCCTGATACTCTCAGTAACAAAGTAACTTTCGTGTCTTAGTGCATCAGTTCCCCAGTGATAGACCTGTATGGCTAACAATGTTTCCTGTAATGAAGACATTCAAGGCATACCCAGATTTTGTGAAACCCACTAACAGTCTTGCAAGGAAGAACACATTTTTTAAATCTCATAGCTGTCAGTGGATTATCATTATTAATGGTTGTTAACTATAAGGGGCCAGTTAGGCACAGTTCATAGCTGGCTTTCTATAATACCACTTCTTTCGTTTTCAGAAAACAAATGTTGAATTTAAGTGAATGAAAGTGGTATGGGAACAACTTTGGATCAATTTTGATTCATTAAAGAATCATTTACAAACTTATATACTACATTATTAACAAGTTACTTGACATGCTTATGGGGTGATTGCTGTATACCACTGTGCTGGGACATTGTTTGAGAACAATGCTTTCTTGATTTTACTATAATGCACTCACTATGATGAGTAATCGTGTACAACAAACTATTTTTCTTGGCATTCTTTGTATCATGGATTTCTTCGACTCTACAAAATGTGTATGATTGTTCTATGTGTGGTGAATGGGAAGTAAAGAGGAGAGGGAAGCTATAACCGAGTTCATCACAGCTCTTTTTTCATGGTAGGAAATAAATTTTCCTTTGCCTTTTTGCATTTCAAGCATTTCCACAACAAAAAACAAACAGAACAAAAACCCTCAAAAAACTTCAAAGCTTCCAAACTAAGAATACTATATTTACATGAAAAGACAGAGCCAAGTGGAGCAAAAGAGAGATTTTGGCTTTAAATAGTAAAGTAAAAATATCTTTACCGAGAAAATAATAGAAATAATTAACTTATCTAGAGATGTGATTCCTTTGTTCCACTCTTGGAATATCACTTCCTATAAGTGAAGCTCTTCCTCAGTTTGGTTTCATATCATCTGTCAGGGTTTAATCATATTTTTAAAGCCAGGAAGGACTTTAAAGATTATCTATAGTCTATCTATAGTCTCCCTCTTTCTTAGAGTTTTAGCAGTTGATTCATTGTAATGCCATGAATGGTTTTATTTATCTTTGGATCTCAATACCTGGCATAAAACCTAGAAGGTAGTCCACAATTATTTGTTGAATTAGCTTAACTTAATCAGCATTAATATTAGTCAAAATAACATTAATAAATTCCGATAGTTCTTAGAAATTTTAGCATATAAATGTTACCAGAAAAAAAATTTTTTTAACCTTTTTTCCCTACCCAGATTTGCTTCTGCTGGTGATGACGGAATTGTGGTTGTGTGGAATGCCCAGGTGTGTATTCTCTGTGAATTGTGTGATAAAGACATGAGTGTATAGTTGAGTCTGCATTCATAAACACGAGCTGGGTATATACCTGTATATAGGTATTCTGAAACTAATACTTGAAAAAGGCTACTTAGGATGAATCCATTTAAAATGGGAGCCAATATTTCATAATAGGGAAAGCTTTAATCTTATTGAACAAAATTTAAGTTACCAGCAACTATGCTGTGACTGAAAATGAATCAAGTGTTGATTTTTGTGGGAGATAGAATTTTTATTTCAAAATTGTATGGTAGCATAATACAATATTCTCGTTTGATTTTAGTAGGAATGTAATAAAAGGCTAATTTTTTTTTTTCAAAAATATTTCAGGCTTCACCAAATTTTTAAGGCTGATCTTTTGATAGTCAAATTATTGTCTTTTGAAGCATTTATCTTCTCGCTGTTAATTGGATTGTTATCTAGTCTGACTCTGTCAGATTCTCATTTTTCAATGGCTTTACCAGTGATTAAAGCAGTTATTTAACATTATGTTCACCATGTTCATGAAATCCTGCAACCTTGGAAGGGCTTTCAATTTATGTTACATTTACGTTGGATCTTTGTGTTTACTACTTGGGAAAATCAGTAAGAGACTGATAGCTGAAGACACTGGATTGATAGGAATAGCTGTTGGTGTTAGAGATGGAGGGGAGATTGACTTTTTGAGTTGTTGAACTACTCTTGGATGTGTACAGTATATGTATAGTGTTGTTATGCTAACTTTTATTTCCTTCGACAACATTGTAATTTTGGAGATTTAGGTAATAGGTAGTGAGGACTCCCTATTTTTTTCCTACAGATTAGTAACTGGTATTTTTATGCTTAATTTACACAATTCTTAAAACCACATGGTATGGTTTTAAGAATATCCCTTTAAATTTTCATGTGACTCGGTGTTATATGCAAACAATGAATCATGGAACACTACAAAACATAATTAAAAAATAAATTTTCATGTAAAAATATGCTAAAAATTAGTATTTTCTATTAGAAAATATTTATGGCCACTCTTTCAGTACTTGTTTAGATTCTCTTTGATTGCTTAAAGTTAGGTTATAACATCTAAGTAATTAAAAATGGAATTATGTATTTTCTACATGGTGATTCTTAATGTTTTCATTTAAGATTATTTAAGTTATAAAAATGATATGAGCCTATTAAAAGTTTTATTGGTGTTTCAGACAGGAGAAAAACTTCTGGAACTTAATGGACACACGCAGAAGATAACAGCTCTTATTACATTTCCTTCCTTGGAAGCTTGTGAAGAAAAACAACTGATCTTGACAGCCTCTGCTGATAGAACTGTTATTATATCCTTAAATCTGGAAGAAAATGAAATAGCTATAGTGACCCAAGGGACCAATACATACATTATTAGTTTTTAGCCTCTGGGGGCTTGTCTGTACAAGCCCTTGTCTGCTGATTTTTAGCAAAAATCATTTTGCTCTAACCTTCATAATACACTTTTTTTTTTTAAAGATTTTATTTATTTATTTGACACACAGAGAGAGATTACAAGTAGGCAGAGAGGCAGGCAGATAGGGAGAGGAGGAAGCAGACTCCCTGATGAGCAGGGAGCCCGATGCGGGCCTCGATCCCAGGACTCTGAGATCATGACCTGAGCCGAAAGCAGAGGCTTTAACCCACTGAGCCACCCAGGTGCCCGTTCATAATACACTTCTTAAAAGTATTAGGCATCTGAAAAGTATTAGACTGAAAATAGTTTAAAGGCCTATTATTAATGGAAATCCCATGACTAAAGCTGCTTTTTCCAGAGTTACTATTATATCAAGTTATAGAAAATGGAGAATTTGGGAAAATTTGGGCTTAAAAGTGTTTACTTATATCAGTTTGCTCATCAATTTATAGAAACAAAGATGAGTTAGACTGGAGAATAATTCACATTATTGTTTGTATAGCATTGTACAGCAAAAGAAATGTAATGGTCCCAACTGATAAGAACCTTTTGAACATCTGAGCTTGGCAGAAAGGTTAATTACCATATGCTCAGTGTTTAATATTTAGTATTTAATAACAATTTTAAAAGAGTAAATTCCCCCACCCCCAACTTTGAGGTAAAAATTTAAGGTGTAACAAAATGGTAAAGTTTTCTAGAGAGCACTTACGTGGGCTAGGCATCGTTCTATTTAACATATATTACATATGTGTTAACATATATTCCATATTACATGTTTAATTCTTGTATTTTTATTCTCATTTCCAGAAAAGAAAAGAGAGGCACAGAGAGGTTAAGCAACTTGCCCGAGGTCATACAGCCATTAGAGGACAGATGGCAAGCAGTCCGACTGCAGGGTCAGAACTCTGAACCACTATATAATACTGCGTTCATATAATATTTTCCTTAAACAAATTCAGCCTTTAGTATTTATACGAGGAATTAGATTTGTGAAGGCCTTGGCCAAATACTTAAAGTAAATTCTAATCTTTCTTTTTTTTAAAAGGTATCAGAGATGAGCTTTAAATAGTTTGTATCTGAGAATTCTGTTTACATAGTTTGAAGCATTAGGGAAGTAAGTTTTGGAGTATGCCCAAAGGAGTAGGTGTTTCCTGGGCTTCTATAGAATTAGGACAGACCTAATTATACACTTTATTTTTTTTTTTTAAGATTTTATTTATTAGAGAGAGCAAGCGAGTGCACGCAAGCCTTAGCATGGGGAGATGCTTAGCGGAGGGAGATGGAGAAGCAGATGCCCCTGCTCTGCAGGGAGCCTGACCCAGGGCTCAATCTCAGGACCCTGGGATCATGACCTGAGCCGAAGGCAGATGCTTAACTGACTGAGCCACCCAGGCGCCCCATAACACACTTTAAATGAGCTCATTAGCTCAAGTGATTTCTAGACAGATTGCTAACAGGTGAAAAAGTTTCAAGGTAAAATTTACATGCTGTAAACTGTATTTTGTGGTGATGGCAGTGTTGCATAAGCAATATTACATATATTTGAGTTAGAGTAACTTTATTACTACTGTTCCATTTAGACAAATATTATTTTAGGGCGTAAGCTTTTTGTTTGTTTTCAGTATCAATATAATCTCCAAAAATAGAATTTGAAATACTTTGTTTTTATTATACTATTCCTAAGGTACTATAATAATACTTAGAGGCAATTAAGTGGCTGTTACAGTATGGAGATGAGTAGTTGAGACAGCATCAGTATGAACTTTTTTTTTTTTTATTCTTTGCCCAAGGGGTACAGGTCTGTGAATCATCAGGCTTACATCTTTCACAGCATTCACCAAAGCACAAACCCTCCCCAATGTCCATAACCCATCCACCCTATCCCTACCCTCCCACCCCCCAGTAACCCTCAGTTTGTTTTGTGAGATTAGGAGTCTCTTATGGTTTGTCTGAACTTTACTTTTAAATGATGGTATAGAATCATTTTCTTCATTGAATTTTCTTGTTAAAAATAATCCAAGCTGCTGTTAAAAATAATCCACTATTAACAAACTTTATTAAATGTTGAAGATAAATTTTTAATTTTTGTCGAATGATAGTCTTAAGTCTATCCATTTACGTGTGTATGTGTGTGTGTATATATATATATATAGTTCTGCATGTATATAAATGTGTACTCATACATGCTATAAAATATATATGTAACCTTAGGAAATGGGGGGAAATTTTGAAAATTGTTATGCTCCTTAAGTCGAACTAATCTCGGACACTTAATGGAGGTCCTCTAATGATTTTGAATACTTTTACAAGTAATACACTGTAACTGACTTCTTTAAATTAGTATGACAGTAGTAAATCGTGCCATGCATGTTGAGGAGCTTTCAAGGGAGAATTAATGGGAGTTGGTAGTTTTTAGTATAAATACTTTATGTTCAGTGTTTATTAGATTATGGTGGACTATTTTGGAAAATAAGTCTTAAAATTTAAACACTTGTAAAAATATTTAATGTCTACAAATATTCAGTGTTCAGACCACTCATTCCATTGACATTTTCAGATAGTTTGATAGTAAAATTTGCCTCAAACTTAGATTGTAAGCTTGCTAAGTTGCTAACTCACTATATGATTTAATTTTAATAATAGTATGTGATAAATATTTTATGCTTTATTTCAAGATTTTTCTACCTGAGTGTGTAACATTTGTAATTTAATTATTAGAAAAGTTCTCTCCTAATCGAGAATTTAACGTAATGTTTAGAAATTATTTCTTAACATAAGTTTAGTTATGGGATTGTGATACCGGCAGACAGGTTCAGAAAGTATCCTGCTTCCAGTCTACTGTAAAGGTAAAATCTTAAGTGTTATCTATTGGTAATGATATTTTTGTCTCAGAAGAAATGTTAAATAAGTTAGATGAAATTAATTTTGTTGGTTTTAAGACTTATTTCTTCCACACATACCTATAGTCATTTGATTGTTCTAAGACTGGATTTTTGAGAGCTTATACATTAAATGTTAGAATGTTTGAATTTGAAATTAGATCAAGGGGTGAATATATAGCTACATAAGGAAAAGGATAGTACCTAGTATGTTTCTTGTAGGTAATGCTAGGAAGAGATGTTACTTGCAGAATGACAATATCAGTAGCTAGTCTGGTTTTTTTGTTTGTTTGTTTTTGTACTTTTAACTAAAAACATGGATTTGTCCCTCAGACTCTTTTTATAAGATCATGAGGATGAGACAAATCAATTACTTATTTCCAAAGAAATGTTATGTGGCTAATAGGCTGCTACTATTAGTTTCTTTCATTTTACAAACAAATATTAATTGGGGCTTATTCCACCATAGGAACTCTGTCCCAGGTTGGAGAGAACTTGGTTACTTTGATTCCTACAGAAGAAATCACCTCGGTTCTTAGAAAGTGCCACTGTTTTTCAATAATGTCACCAAGTTTGAGGAAAGAGTCTTGTAAATTGTGATGCTTCCTTATTTGTTTTAAAGATAATTTGTCTTTACATTGGAGCTAATACTTTTTTTTAATGTTAAAAGAATTGCTTTGTGCCAGTAATCAAGATATTTGGTTTTTTTTCCCTAAAAGGCAGCATCTATGGTAGCCATCTTGTGCTGCTACTACTATTCTTATTATCAATTTAGTAGAGTTTCTGAGGAAGAAAATGTCCAGCAATACTTGTATCCAATTTAACAGTGGACTGTCTTTGAGGACGTTATTAAAGTATTGATTTGATGAAAATTTCTAAGCCGTATTTGACCTCAAAAGATACTTTTTAAAAAATCCTTAAAAAATATCATTGCTATTTGACAGAGGTCATAAGGTTTCAAATGAAAATACATGAATTGAAGGAATAGAGACTAGGAACAGGAGAAAAAGTTTGGTATATTTTGGACCAGTTCCTTTGGCGAACTGTTTATAGGAACTGATCATTAAGAGGTATCTTATTCAAGTATGGTGAAAGTATTTTTTGAAGAGGTTTTACTATAATGTTAGTTAGATGGTTGTATTTACTCCTGCTGTGATCATGTTTCACATAAGACACTGTTAAAGATAGCATTTCATTCACTTTATTTCAGTGATTCATTTCTTCTTGAAGAGATGATTTATCAGATTCAGATCCCTAATAAATATAAGAAATACTATTATTTATTTTTTGAGCTATTAAAATTTTTATAAGGGTTTGTATTAGCAAGGAAAGGGTAAAGTTGGCACTTTTATTGCTGCTGAGAGTATAATTTGATGATATCCCTAGAAGGCAGTTTGACATTA
Organism: Ailurus styani; assembly: GCA_002007465.1. Lineage (NCBI taxonomy): Eukaryota > Metazoa > Chordata > Mammalia > Carnivora > Ailuridae > Ailurus > Ailurus styani. The sequence goes on along the minus strand of LNAC01000170.1, from coordinate 69,421 downwards.
TTAAAGAAAATTTAAAAATGATTACTTGAATTGACCCAAGATTCTACTTATGGAGAACTCTTTAAAGGAAATTATAGAAATAAAAAACTTAGGCAGAGATTTATGAACAATGAATTTATGAAAAACGTCTATTGAAGATATATTTTATAAATGGATGATTGGCAGTGTCCTAAATGTCTTATAGGAAAATACTAAAATTACAGTAGATAGATATGCTAAAAAATGGTGTTTCAGAGAAACACTCATAAGGAGTTTGGGAAATTTTAATAAGATGTTACATGACAAAAGAAGTATATTATCCTTAACAAAATACTAGCAAGCCAGATCAACAACATAACACGAGGATTATACCCCATGACCAAATAAGACTGATCTTAATTTAACATCTGAAAAATCAATAACTGTAATATACCATAGTAAGAATAAAGGACAAAAAACATGATCATCTGAGTAGATGCAGGGAAAGCATTTTACAGACTTCAGCACCCTTTCTTGGTAAAAACAGTCAATAAACTAAGAATAGAAAGAACTTCCTCAGTGTAATAAAGGACATTTTTGAAAACCCCAGAGCTGACATCATATTATTATTATTATTTTTTTATTTTTTTAAAGATTTTATTTATTTATTTCACAGAGGGAGAGAGATCACAAGGAGGCAGAGAGAGAGAGAGGGGGAAGCAGGCTCCCCGCTGAGCAGGGAGCCCGATGCGGGCCTCGATCCCAGGACCCTGAGATCATGACCTGAGCCGAAAGCAGACTCTTTAACCCACTGAGCCACCCAGGCGCCCAGCTGACATCATGTTAATGGTGAAAGACTAACTGGATACTTTTCCCCTTGAGATCAGGAAGGACGGCACTCTTCAGTGTTTTAGGCAAAAAAAAGAAAAGGCATCCATATTGAAAAGGAAGAAATAAAATTGTATTTACAAATGATGTGATCTATATACTAAATCTTAAATTCATAACCAAAACTATTAGAACCAATAAATGAATTTAGCAGGGTTTCAGTATACAATATCAATATGCAAATTAATTGTATTCCTATACACTAGTAATGAACTTAAGAAAAATGAAATTAAGAAAAAATGAAATTAAGAAAAAAAGAAAAATAAGAAAAACTAAGGAAATGAAATGAATTTACAATACCATCCAAAAGAATGAAATACATAGAAATAAATTTAAAGAGAGTTGCACATGAATAACTACAAAATATTTTTTGGAAGAAACTAAAGAAAATCTAAGGAACTGAAAAGTCATCCATATCCATGGGTCAAATTTAATATTGTTAAGATTGAAGCACTACCCAAAATGATTTGCACATTTGACACTGTCTCCACCAAAATCCCAGCAGGCTCCCTCCCTCCGCACCCCAGAAATTGACAAGCTGATCCTAAAATTCATATAAAAGTGCATAGGACCCCAGAATATTTAAAACAGTTTTGCAAATAAAAAGCAAATTTAAAAGATTCAAAGTTCCCAATTTCAAAATTTATTACAAAGCTATAATAATCAGGACAGTGTGGTACTGCATAAGGATAACATGCAGATCAGTGAAATATAATTGAGAGTCCAGAAATAAAACCTCACATATTTGATCATTGAGTTTTGACAAGGATGCCAAGAATTTTCGAAAAGAGCAAGAACAGTCTCTTCAACAAATAACCCTGGGTCAACCGGATATCCACATACAAAAAAAAAAAAAAAAAGATCCCTGCCTCATGCTATATATAAAAATTAATTTAAAATAGATCAAAGATCATAATAGAAGCTGAAACTGTAAAAACTCTTCAAAGAAATATGAAAGAAAATATTTGTGATCTTGGGTTAGGGATCTTGGATGACACCAAAAATACGGTAACATAAGAAAAAAAAGTGATAAATTGGATTTCATCAAAATGAAAAGCATGTATACTTCAAAGAACCCTATTAAGAATGTGAAAAGACAACCCATAGAATGGGAGAAAATATTTGCAAATCATATATCTGATAAGGGACTTGTATCCTGAATATATAAAGAACTCTTAAAACTCAACAATAAAAGGACAACCCAATTAAAAATGTGAAGGGTTTCTCCAAAAAATATGTACAGATGGCCAATAAGCATGTGGAAAGAAGCTCAACATCATTAAGTATTAGAGAAATGCAAGTCAAAATCATAATGCAGTACTATTTCATATACACTAGATGGCTAATATCCAAGACAGGTAATAAGTGTTGATTAGGAGACAATCGGGAACCTTCATATGTTGCTGCTGGAATTGTAAAATGGTATAGCCACCTTGAAAGTTGTTTGTTCATCAGAATGTTAAGCAGAGTTATCATTTGGCCTAACAGTATCACTCGTAGGTATTCCTATTTCATTGTCAAGAGAAATGAAAATGTCTGTCTATACAAAAACTTGTACATAAATGTTCATGGTAGCACTATACATAATACAAAACTAATGTAAATGTCCACCAACTGAGAATGGACAAATGTGCTGCATCCATACAGTGGAATGTTATTTGGCAGAAAAGGAACAGAGTACTGATATTATCAAACATTCTAAAATTAGGGTAGGAATGCTTGAAATATAAGCTGCATTATTTTCAACCCTTTTTATTTCAGTAGCTTTAAAAGCAACCCCATCCTCTGCTGAGATGAGACTACAAGAACCTTTTCCTTTTCTTTTCTGTTCTTCTCTGTCACTAATCCTTGTGCTCACTCAGAGTCATGGGTGGGCAGAGTACTAAACTAAAGATGTGGACTTTAAAGTACTATTCAAGGTATAAAGGACTTCTGTAGACTTGAAACACTCATTTTCTATGTTAAAGATTAGGAGATACTAATTTGAGAATTACATAAAAACTAAGCTCATATTTCCATTTTTTTGTTTTTAGAGGAAGTTTATTTAACCCTTGTGTATTAATTATCACTGAGTATCAAATTACCTCAAAACTTAGTTGCTTAAAACAATAAATATTACCTCACAGTATTTGTGGTCAGAAATAAAGAGCAGCTGAGCTAAGCAGTGCTGGATCAGTGTGTATTAGGAAGTTGCTGTCACCCGAAGGCTTGACTGGGGTTGGAGATTCCTAGGGGGCTCATGTGCTTGGTAAGGTAGTGCTGGCTGTTGTCCAGAGGTATCACTGTTTTGCATGTGCATCTTTCTCCATATGGCTGCTTATATGTGTTCGCCCTAGAGTGAGTGATCCAACAGAGAGCTAGGAGGAAGCCATCATGTCTTTTATGACTTAGTCTTATAAGTCACACACCTTCTGCCACATTCTACTTGTTAGAAGCTAGTTACTTAGGAAAGCCTGCATGCATTCAAGGGTGGGAGACTTAAGCTTCACCCCTTAAGAGAATGGTAGCAAAGAACGTACGGACATATTTGAAAACGACCAGTGAATGCTGGAAATTCTAAACTGATTTACATTCCACATGAATTTTGCAGTGTTTAATTGTTCTTCAGAGACTAGATGTTTGGCTTTCTGGTGGGAATGACCTATGTGTGTGGAACCAAAAATTAGATCTCCTGTGTAAGACCAGTCATCTTTCTGATACAGGTAAGAAATCAAAGTAATTTTGAACCATAATTGATAGGCTTTAAGACATAATGAGTTCTTCTAAGAGACTTAACATGAATACAGAGATTAATATAGGGGATTTTTCTTTTCAGTTCTGTCCTGTAACAATGTTTCTCCAATTCAGGTCCATGGTTGTGTAAAATATATTTCCATCCCAAATTGGAGGGAGAAGACCCCACCCTACCCCACCCCTTTTTGGTCTTCCCTTCCATTCTAACAGCATTTCTCAAAAGTGGTCAAGAAAAACCTTTTCATTTATGGTCTTGGGCTCTGTTCATAAATTGAATTTGATGAGTACATCGACATGAGGAATTAAACCTTTTTGACTTCGTAATAGCATTTCCTTCTTTATTTGTGAGGTTATTGGACTTTGAATAGATTCCAAAGGATGATTTCATTTTACAATTTTTTTGGTTGTTTTGTTTTGTTTTTATTATTTGAGTGAGAGAGAGAGAGAGAGAGAATGAGAGGGGGAAGGTCAGAGGGAGAAGCAGACTCACTGCTGATCAGGGAGCCCGACACGGGACTCAATTCCAGGACTCTGGGATCATGACCCAAGCCGAAGGCAGTCGCTTAACCAACTGAGCCACCCAGGCACCCTAACAATTGGTTTTGCTATGAAGTTCATACATTGTGCAGACTTACTAAAGAAATTCTGTTTTCTCAGAATTTGGCTGATATTTTGGTTTTAACAGAAGAAAATCATTTTTGACTTCTGTTACCAAGGATCTTAAAAAATGAAACTAAAAACTCTTCAGAGTAAAAATATTTAGGTGTAAATGAGTAAATTTGAGTAATAACCTTGAAGTCATGTGATACACTGTTAATTATGTTTGTTTCTGAAACTAATCAGATAAACCCATGGACACTGTAGAAAGAACATTTTTAAGCATGGTGATGTCTTAAAGGTAGCAGGAACCCTGTGAATTGAATTTACAGTTCACAATTGGAACTAACTCGTCTCCACATAGATACTATAAAATAGCAGAAAACTGACGTGATATCTTAGCAAAACTAAATCCAATACCGTTCTAGGATTTACAGTTTTGCCTCTCCATTGAATTTTGATCCCTAGTAATCTTGGTGCTCTCTAGATTGTATTTTTATATTTCCTATTATCATGAGTTATATCTCTTTATTTACATGTATATTTTCCTTTGTGTTTCTTAAACTAGCCCGTGGCTACCTGTGAATTTTATTCCATGAATTATTATTATGTTGTGAAATACTGAAATCAGGGCTAACAAGAATGATTTGTTATGTTAGTGTAAGGAACCACCAATTATTGTAGTCTCCCTTTCTTTTGCAAGTTATCTTTGAGTACCACTAGGTAATCACAGTGTTGCCTTATTTATCAGTCTCAAGAGATAGTGGAATCCTTTGAGAAAATCTTTTAGAAAGCTTTGAGAAGACCATAGAGTACCATTGGTGAGCTTTTTGTGATTTGGGTTTTCCAAATTACAGGATGCCATTGAATTGGCAGTGCTCTTAGATCTTTAGCTCAGGAAGCACCTTTCATAAGCCTTGCTTGATTTTAGACTATAAGGCGTCTGGGGGCAGTTATTCTGTATTTGGAAATAAGCAAAGATAATCCTAGTACAATGCAGTGGAAAGAACCTTGGCCTCGAACACAGGATATCTTTCCTTTTCCAAAAGCAGTGTGTTCCGTGATTTGTGTATTAAGTTGCTACTTCTAGATTGCTGAGTTTCCAGTATTTTCATTATTTGATAAACATTCTTTTGAGTATAGTCGACACAATGTTACATTAGTTTCAGGTGTATTACATAGTGATTCAATAATTATATGTTATAGTGTGCTCACCGCGCAAGTGTAGCTACCATCTGCCACTGTGCAGTGTTAGTACAGTATCATTGACTATATTCCTTGTGCTGTACCTTTTATTCCTGTGACATTGTTCTAACAAGCTGTTTTCTGCATGTAGGATTCTCTTGCCACCTCTTCCCCTGCTGCCCTGTCTCCTCCACCTCTTTGGCTTGTACCACTGCTCCCCCTTTCTCCTCCCCCACTATCCGCTCCTCCTCCTTGAACATGGAAAAATACAAAGCATACTGTCAAAACAACCCTACATGGAGAAACGATTTAGGTTAGAAATACTCCCTGTATCCCAAAAGTGCTAGTTTTTGATGGGTGGGAAGTTAAAGCAAATGAGTATTTTCCAAATTTGTATATGTTATAAATCACATATATATTTGTGTGTGTGTATAGATATAAATTACATATATTTCATAATGGAAATTAACTTTTATAAAAAGTTTTTTTTCACTAACTCATGATGGTTCTGAATTTAATATATCAGTTCTTTAATTTTTGCTGACCAAGTAATAACTGTAATATCTTTTACAAAAGTTAAGGTTACCCTAAAATCTTTTCATGATTCAGCTATAAAAAGATACTCAGAACTCTCTTACTCTTCCAGTAATACAAGGAATTTTGTGAATGTACTAATTGATTATAAACATGCTATTTGAAGGCCATTTTCTTAGCTGTTGATTATTGTGACTTAACTCATTTACTGCCAGGGAGCCTGCTCAGGCTTTTTAAATTTACATTGAGGAAAATGCCAACTTTACATCTTGTAAATGGTAATGGTGATTATCCTAAGGGATACCTGGTAAAAAAAAAAAAAAGTTGACCACAATGGTAAAAATATTCAAAGAGCATATTCTGCCCTTAGTAAATCAATGTCTTCTTTAGGTCTCACATACTTTTCACAGAATCATTTTCCATATGTAGGTAAGCACAGAAGTATGATATAGCAGACTGTGTGAGCTTTATTGTTACCCCTTTATGGGAAGTGACTGACATAAATCTGAGAATGTTTTCATTTTTTGATGTCATCCTTGAAGAAAGTAATTTGACTTTTGTTTTATATATTTTTTAAGGAATCAGTGCTTTGATTGAAATACCTAAGAACTGTATTGTGGCAGCAGTTGGCAAAGAACTGAGTGAGTAGGACTCTTTTTCTGTTTCTTTTTTAAAAAATTTAAAACTATACTTGTATATACATTTTGGTAAGACAAGTATTTAAGGGACATCTGCCCCTGCCCCAGTGTTGGCCTGCTGTTATTGTTGAAGTGATGTGAAGAATGAGACATTTCAAGTCGTTAGATCAGTTTTTGTTCTGTACTTGATCTAACCTAGCCAAGTAGGGGCAGGGTAACCCTGTGTGTCTGATGCCAGAGAAGGCTGTTTACATTCCGTAGTCCTCTCTGTTACTGATCCACAGTCATATACTTAGCAAACATTTTAACCACATAAAGCAGCTATCACATTATGGAAACTGAGAACTTGAGTTAGATGGTTGGAGGACAGTCTTTGTGGAAATTCACCAAGGCAGCCACTATTGCGTTTTTGCCTCAGGAAGCCAGAGTGGGGCCCATTTTCTTGGGAGGAATTTATACCATTTCCTTCAGAGTAGTACGAGGCCTTCAGAGCAGAGGGAAGGGAGGGAATTCTGTGTATGTATTAACTGATTATAAACCTGCTGTTTGAAGGCCACTTAACTGTTGACTGTTGGGTCTTTTACTGCTGGGGAACCCACAGTAAAAAAAAAAAAAAAGCCTTTTGTGCCACTGCCTTTTGAGTGGAATTTGGGTGCGGAGAAGTGATAGAGTAAGCATGCTGCTTAAAGGCTGCTTATTTTCTACAAGAATTTTTCTAATGTATCCCTGAGGGCATTTGTTGTTACTCGTGCTGCTTTTCCTACAGACCAGACCCACCTGAGACTTGTAAATGCTAGCAGGATGTGAGCTAATGGTTTACTGTTTATTAAGTGCTGTTTGCAGCCAACTGGCTCTTTCTTCAACTGACCTTTCCATGTGTCATCATGTCAGAGAAGTAATTTTCTGGACCTTGTGCTTATCCTTTCTTTCCATAGAATAGTTTCAAAAGATAGGATAATTCTGTGTTTAGTTTTTTCTTTTCCTTGCAGAAGTGTAGTCACCTCACGTTTTTGACGGAACTGGAAACCTGCCTAGCTTTTCCCTGCCGTTGTTCTCCTGCAGCCAGTCATTCACTTGGAGGGTGCTGATTTTACTACCTAACTCAGTGGTTCTCGGATTTTACTGTGCGTTAGAATGATCTGGAGTGCTTGCTAAAAGCAGGTCTGGAGTGGGGACTGAGCTTCTGCGTTTCTAACACGTGTTTTGGTGCTGCTGAGGTTGCTGGCCGGGGCCATACTTGGGGCACTGCTGCTCTAAATACTTTGGTCCTCTTCTTTCTGTCTCACTACTGCTACTCTGTTCAGGCTCTTCTCTCCCCTCTTGCCTGTTCTGTTCTGTTCTAACCTGCCTGCTTTCCTCTCCTCTACTGTAGTACTTCTCCAGTACTTTCTCCTCCTCTAGTTTAGGGCTTCTCAGATACATTTTCCAGAAGGTGCCAGAGATGATCCGTCTAAAAGGCAGGCCGATCCCCTGCTTAAAACCTTCAGTGGCTTCTATCGCCTACAGAGGTCATTTCTACACTCTTAAATTTCTAACTAGTACAAAAGTATTTTGCTTAGTAAAAACATTAAAAGCAAAAACAAGAAAACTATCATTTACCACCCTCATTTTGTAAAATTGCTTTTTAACAAAAAAGCCTGAAGAACATAATCTCAGCAAAGAATAGGTTTTATTCAGAAAATACGTTGTAAAAAATATGTAATCTTAAAAATAAGGTTCTGAATTTTGTTTTATCATAAAATATACTGCCGTTTTTCCTTACATAAAAATGAATTTCAGGGGCGATTGGGTGACTCTGTACGTTAAGTATGTGACTCTTGATCTCAACTCAGGTCTTGACCTAAGGGTCATGAGTTCAAGCCTTGCACTGGGTTCCACGATGGATGTGGAGCCTACTTAAAAACAAATAAGTAAAAAATAAAATAAAAATAAATTTCATTCTCATAAATAGAGTATCTTTTCTATTTCTAAGACCCAATTTGTGCCCATGTTCTTGGGTTTAAATGCTCCATACCAATTTTTCTTTTTCTGTGTGAGGGCATGCTCCTTTCAACAGGAAATATAATTTCTTTTTTTTTTTAAAGATTTTATTTATTACTGTGTGTGTGCATGAGAGAGAGGAGAGACAGAGGGGAAGGGAGCGGGAGAGAATCAAGCAGACTCTGCACTGAGTGCAGAGCCCGACTCAGGGCTCTATCTCACAATCCCGAGATCATGACCTGAGTTGAAACCAAGAGTTGGATGCTTAACTGAATGAGCCACCCAGGTGCCCCTCAGTAGGAAATAAAATTTCTGAGTGCATTGTGTGTTTCAGTGATTTTGAGGCTTTGCTAGTAGGTAAGCAAGGCTGTCAGCTCAGAGACTTCATCTTGGTTTAGGAGACCAGGCTATTTTTTCTTAACCATTTTTTAGAATTGACTGTGGCTTCCCTTTTGTCTTTGGATCTAATTTATATTTGTTTTATTTCCTTGAAGTTATTACATAGATGACCCTGTGAATACTTGCCTATGGGGGCCATATTTATGGAGTCACTGAACAGTTTGACATTATACTTAGTACTTGGTAGTTTGTAGAAACCTACTTGGTATGTTTCCTTTTCTTGTCAGTATTTCAGGTTATTATTTCTGTTAGTTTGATTAAATAGTGCATTGCCTATTATTCCACAGTCCCAATCTCCAGGTGATTTAGTAGGATTCCAACTATAAGTAGAATTTCTACACAACTTTGGTAGGTATCAAGAAGTGTTTCCTTTGTATTTACTGAAAGAACTTCTTTTGACATCTGCTGTTTGAATGTGAATGGCTGTTGGGATAAAATAACTTGGCTAGAGATTTGTCAGTTGGTAACATATTGTCTAGAGACATAGAAAGAAATGTGGTATGATCTATTTTCCAGAGAGGAATGTGAGAAAGAAGAGAGACGTCAGTAATTAGCCATGACCTAGAAAGTATATGACTTCTGAGACCTATCCACTTCTCAGATATTAGTCCTAAGCTGTGAGCATCCATGGCACTTGGTACAGTGGCTTATCTACAGCACTTAATACACTGATCATAAGCTTGTTTATTAGTCTCATTCCCACTCTAGACTGTATTTTAGTGCAGTGACTGGGCCTTTTTCATATTTGATGTCTCAATTGCTGGAACATAATAGATGTTTAGTAGATATTGATAGAATCACTCCTGTTGATTTGATTTTTGGGATTTCTGTTTTAAAGTTAGGATTTATACAAGTTTAAATAAAACTGTTAAAGTCAGATAATGAGTAAAGCAACACACTGAACATCTGTTATAGTCAAAAGTATGTTAAAGGAACACATTGAACATCTGTGACACACAAACTATAGGCACGTTCTCAGAGAATTTATAATTCAATAATGTATGCCTAAGTATCAATAAAATTAAAAAAAATTAATAGTTGCTGAAGTCTTCACTGAGTTAAAATTAAACCTAAATTTGTAGCTTCTTTTGTAGCAGTGCTTATTGACCTGAGAACATGAGTGGAGAAAGCTGATGATGAAGATGATTCTAGGTTGTGGACGGATCAGTCACTGGCCAAGGAGAGACGGAGGCAGGGTAGACAGACTTGCGCTGAAGCCCTAGATAGAATGGAAACTTCTGGGCTTAGAAGAGTTTTAATATAGGAATAGTTGTAAAGGCACGCTCACTTAGGATTTTAGTAGATCATCTCAAACATCTCAAGCATTTGAAAGAAATACTCTAAAGTAGTATGAGTAAGGCTTTCTTTGGAGATGGGTTTTTCAATATTTTAGCTCTTTCTCACTTAATGAAATGCTAGCTTTTTGAGCAGAAGTAGACTTCTATCTTCTTTGACCATTTTAATAAAATTGTATCTTTATTTTCATTTAGTAATTTTCCGGCTGGTAGCACCCACAGAAGAATCACTAGAATGGGATATTCATGAAATTAAGCGCCTCCTTGATCACCAGGATAATATTCTCTCCTTGGTTAATGTCAATGGTAAGCTTATTGTGTGTACATGTTTATTTTATGTAAAATTTTGCACTTGTTAACAGAACCTGTTCTGAACTTTAGTCTTGTTTTGTTCTAGGATTCTATAATTATCATCATTAAAATAATGCTTTACACTAATAAGGATCAGCAATCTAATATACTCTGAGGTTTAAGCCAGTGGAACTGATGAAGTTTCATAGGTCTAAGATGTAGGAATAGGAAAAATAGAGTGAGGCAGAGAAAAAAGGGAGCACGGTTATGTCAAGTGCTGCATGGTAGCTGTGGGATGACTGTCATAGGCTCTAAATGCTAATGCTTAGGAGCATTTCAGCATTTTTTGGCAAATGGTTCTGGCTAGTTTTTCTTCTACAGACCACACATTACAGTATCATTTAGCAAGATACACACTTAGAGCTGAAGGAGCAGGATTCAAGTGGGTTGTAATCATGTAATCATGATTGAAGACTGCCAGCTTATTCCACCAAGATAAAGTAAAGGTCTGCAGAAGTTGGGTCATATCTGCTCTTCCTGGTAGTTGTGTGCTTTGACTTTCCAGACATCTTATCTGGGGTCACAGTGATGTTAATCATTATCTCCTGTGAGCTGACTCTGTCATCAGAGGCAGGGTAGGATCACAAACCACCAGTTCTGGGATTTGGTTGGCTCACTGTCAAATACAGTGACACCTTTGTATCATCAGACCTCTCCTGGGGGATCTGTACTTCACATTCACACCAGAGGAGTCCTGACTGGCTTTAGTTTGATGATAGTCTGAAGGAAACTGTGAGAGAAATTGTGAGGATGCTATGAATATGATATACTGGAAGGACTAGACTGCACTACCTGACCTGAGCCCTGGGTTGGCTCTTTTTGAGCAATACTTAGTATAACCATAAAGGAAAAGAAAAGGTGGGTACAGACAGCACCAAATGTAGTCCTCATTTATATGCCATTGAATCACATTTTCAGATACATGTGTGAGAATGTCTTTTCCAGCTGCAAAGTCCTTTTCCCTGATAGCCATCTTCTTACACAACCCAGTTGCAAGTCTTTCTAAGCCCAGATTGTCTGTGGTGACAGAAGTAACATGTTGGGAGCACCCTTTTATTTTTCTCTAGCAGCTCTTATTTTCTCTAGCCATGGTGAGCAGTGCAAAAGACAAGCTCTTATTTGGGAGACTCTCTGACACTGAGCCCTTAACTCCAAGGCCCTGAAGCTGCTAAGCAAAGCACAACAGTGTCCTGGCCCATTTACACTGGTCAAGCCTAGTTGTTCTGTTTTAGTGATGAAGCATTGGTACTACTGGTCTGGCAGGGTTCCTTAGTGTAGGTGATGGGATGTTACTCAAGAGGCCTTAACCTCATGGCATTTCTTTTGCTGCGTGATACGCAAAGAAGCTTGTGACCGTTTAACCAAGAAAGTGTTCTTCAGGTATTTCTTTGACAGCTTCTTAAGGGAAGGAAAATGGAAATCTAAAACAAAAAAATTGGTAATGAAAATTACAGGAAATCCCTAGTACTTTTTACTTTATTAACTCCCTGACTGTAAAATTACACACAAATAATAAATGAGCCAGAAGCATGTTGAGGAATCGTATATGGACAAAGATTCTATTAGAATTTGAAAATGATATTATGATAGTCTTATTTTGTATGTAAGCATGTTTGCTATACTGCAGATTTCAGTGATCCCGAAATGCTTATGTTGTACAATTCCCAGCTCCATTCTCAGCCCTGCATCTTTTCCCCACAGTTATCATGGAAGATGTGGCTAGTTACTGGGTTTGTACTTCACAGGGAAAGTACATTTTCATTGAGGTGGCCCTAGGCAACTGTAGAATGGTAGGACAGAATTCCCACAAATGTGGATAATGAATAACAGGTTTGCCCAAGATATCTGAATGTGTGAGCAGAAGGTTTTCTAACACATCGAGGTTAACTTTATGTCTTCTAGCAAAAGGCTCTGGTGCTTCTTTATTTTATTCCTTTTCTTCTTTTGACAGCATGGTATGGTAATCACGAATCATTAGTACTTGTGAGGGAAGGATAGACAATTACAAGAATAAGATTTCAGGGGCGCCTGGGTGGCTCAGTGGGTTAAAGCCTTTGCCTTTGGCTCAGGTCATGATCTCCCAGTCCTGGGATCGAGCCCCAGATTGGGCTCTCTGCTCAGCAGGGAGCCTGCTTCCTCCTCTCTCTCTGCCTGCCTCTCAGCCTACTTGTGATCTCTCTCTCTCTGTCAAATAAGTAAATAAAGTCTTAAAAAAAAAAAAAGAATAAGATTTCATATGAAGTGACTTTTGATACTTACATTGGATGAAAATCCATCCATATGTATCATTGAGGTTGTTTTGTGTGAAGCATTTTGAGTGACCTGTTTGTGAGTATATATTACACAGTGACAAATTATACTGACTTAGCTGAATGCAAGTATTTTGTTTTAAGTGAAAAATTCCAACTGAGCACAAATACTTTGTTTCTAATGCACAGATGAATCTCAGACAGTTGGGAGGATTAAGTCAGAGCAGGCAGTTCTGTGGTCTCAGGGCTGTTACAATGACACATGCAGAGTTAGTGTCAAGAATCTTCACTCCTTCACTTCTCTGGTTCTTTTGTAGTTTGAATGAAATTGGGAAGAGGAGGGACAGGAATGGAAAAGAAGGTCATGGAAAGAGTAGTACCACCTTAACTGTCCCACTATTAAAGTTAGAAACTTGTTTCTCTGCACAGATGAGAAGTGAACTTGTTTCCTCACATAGCAGATATAGTAGTCTGTTAATGAGCTATAGAAATTGGACTTGGAACCAAGACAAAATAATATTTACATGTATGATTGTTGGTAATTTTTTATTTCTAAGGGATTAATTTATGTCATGGTTCATTTGATAAATGGAATAATCAAATCATAATTAACTCATCTTTGATTTCCTACATTACAAATAACTGGATGTCTTAATACCATCATTATGGAATAATACTGGGGGCTCAAAGTAACCTCAGGGACTCAAAGATGACATCTGATACCTTTTTAAAATGGCTATATATTTCTTATTTGATTTTTACACTCATCCTCATTTAACGAATTAGAAGTCCAAGATAGAAAAATGTTAAGTGATTTTCTGAGGACCAGGTGCTAATAATAGAGCCACAATTATAACTTGGGTTTTTAGACTCACATTGTATTGTTCTGTTCTACCTTACCTAAAATATATAATTTTTAGTGTTAGCAGTTGTCCATTTTCTATTAAATATATAATTTATAAGGTTTCTTTGTTAGCTCACTAGTTTTATGTTGTTATAAAAACTTGTTATTATATAAGTAACATATAGGCATAGTAGAGAAATGAGAAAATAGTGAGAAACATGAAGCATGTAAAATTAATATTGTCCCATGCTATAGAATTAAGTACTGGTCATCCATATCCTTCTAGGCATTTTTCTGAGGATATGTATATGTATACACACACGGCTTGTTGTTTCATAATAGTATGTTATGAATATATTTCTGAAGCAATAGAAACATACTTTTACAACTTAATTTTTAATGTCTTATTTATTCAGTCCCCAACTGGATGTTTAGATTATCTTACGTTTTTAATATTATGTACAATAACCTTGTTACATGTATCTTTTATCTACTTTACTCAGGATAAATTCCTAGAAGTGGAATTGTTGGATTGATGGGTTTACATTTTAAAGGTTTTGATGCATATCAACAAACAAAAGATAGTAGCAGTTTGCACTAGGACACTAGTAGGACCAAAGTGTGTTGATTTCCTATGCTGTTGCCAGCACTGGGTATTTTCCTTTTTTTTTTTTTTTTTTTAATCTTTCCTAGTTTTCACGTCAATAAGTAGTATCTTACTGCTTTTAGCTTTCTTTGATTATTAAGGAAATTGAATATGTTTTCACATGATTACTGACATTTGTATTTTTTGTTTTGCCTGTTCAGGTCTTTTGCCCATTTTTCTCTATGGGATTATTTGTCTTATTTTTAGTGGTTTCTAGGAGCTCCTTATGTATCAAGTATAATAGACCCATTTTGATGTCTGAGTTGCAAATGTTTCCAGCCTTTTGTCATTTAAATATTTTTTTGCTAAGCAGATATTTACACCTATATCTTTCCCCACCCTGCTACCTTTAGAGCTTTTTAGCACTCCTCATTTATAAAAGCATTTACCTTTATTTTTTTCTCAATATTTTAGGCACTTTAAAAAAAGATTTATTTTAGAGAAATAGCATACAGTTGAGTGAGCAGGGGAGGGAGAGGGAGAGGGAGAGAATCTCAAGCAGACTCAGCTCACAACTGTGAGATCATGACTTGAGCTGAAACCAAGTGTCAAATGCTTAACTGAGTAAACCACCCAGGTGCCCCTCCTTTAAGCCTTTAATGATCTAATACATTTGAAACTTACTTTGGCAAATGTAAAATAATAGAAAAAATATATTGGTCTCTGCTCTTAGTTCCTGGCACAGCGCTCTGAAAATGCCTATATTTCCTTAAGTGATGAGTATGAGGAACCTCTTTTGTTCTAATATTTGGTCTGATATTTCCAGACATAAGAGCTCCTAAATATCTTGGAATTTTATGGGTGATAGGAGTGTGTTTGGTTGTAATGAGACCATTATTTCCCAGTGGGCTTCTGGATGGGGGCTGGTCACCAGAAAGACCAAGTAGTGATTAGAAACTTGGAATTTTTAGCTCCACCCCTATCCTCACCTCACCCCTCATTCCCAGAGAGGGGCTGGAAATGGAGTTAATATTTGATCGTGCCTACATGATGAAGCCTCCATAAAAATCCCTACAGTGCGGGGTTTGGAGAGCTTCCAGATTGCCCCCGACGTGGAGGTGCTGGGAGAGTGGCAGACCTGGAGAGGACAACATGGAAGCTTCACAGCCCTCCAGCCCTTCCCACATACCTCGTGCTATAGATCTCCTCTGTCTGGATGTTCATCTCCATCTGTTCCTTTCACAAGAAGCTGGTAAACAGGAAACTGTTTTCCTGAGATCTGTGAGCTGCTCTAGCAAATCAGTTGAACCTGAGGGGGAGCTGTGAGACCCTCTGACTTACAACTGATATGTCAGAAACATAGGTTAATAACCTGGACTTGGAATTGGCATGTGATGCTTCCTCCAGGTTGAGTGTTAGAATGAGTTAAATTGTAGGACCCTCAGCTAGAGTTGCAGAATTGCTTGGTGTGGGAAAAGCCAACACACACCTGGTGTCCCAAGTGTCGTGAGTATGGTAGTAGTGTGACAGGAAAAGCGAGACACAGGAGCAGGGCCCATTTTCTAAAGAGTATATGATCCAAGGTAAGGCTCTTTTATTTCCATTCTCCAGTTAGTTAACCGGATCATCCAGTGTGAGGCATTTCTTTCCTCACTGAATTGAAATGCTGTTGTCACACACTAAATAACCAAGTAGACTCAAGTCTCTTTCTGGTCTTGCAGTTCTGTTATATGTATCTTTCTGTTTGGCTTGTCTAGGTATCTCGTTGTTTTAAATGTTGTTTTATAGAGCATTACTAGTAGGTAGTCCATTCCTTTTTTTACCTTTAGCCTGCGTAAAATAACTAATGAGACAATTACAAACTCTGCCTAGATGTGAGTTTTGTAACTGGCTCCCATGTTGGAGAAATGATCATCTGGGATATCCTGGACTGGACCATGCAGGCCTGTGAATGCAACTTCTGGGACCCATCTCCACAGCTGGACACCCAGCAAGAAATAAAACTCTGCCAAAAACCAAATGACATTTCTATTCATCATTTCACATGGGATGAAGAGGTAAAAAAAAAAAAAAAAAATTTTTTTTTTTGAGAAAATATCTGTAAACTTGGGTTTTTAAATAAACTCAGTTTCTCCTTTTTTTAAACTTAATCTCTTGATGGATATAAAAAAGGTATCATTCCCCACGTTCAGGTTGTGTTTTAAAAAAAAAGGTTCTGATTATTTTTCAAAGATGGCACAACTTGCTTTAAAAAAACATTTTAATCTTAGTGCCTTTCTGTGAGGCAAGGAAGTGATTAAATGTCCATAGATTTAAAAACACTATTGATATTTTTAGTTAGATTAAATAATCCCATAGGATTTGAGGATCAGGCTGAAAATGGGCTTTGAAACACTTTAGGAAAGGATCCTTTTGAAGATGCTTGTGCATTTCCTGCAGAGGTAAAGGAAATTAAAAATTGTAGGAATGTTTTAGTCTACTAGTATCCTGGGGCAAGATGACTGTGTGAAAATTACTAAATTAATTCATTCTTGTAGGCCTTGGTGGTGGTGGTGTTGAAACACTTTACATCTTTTTTACAGTGAGAGATTGGTACCAACAGATTACTGAATGTTGGCTCTGATCTTTACATTTCTTCTTTTGCCTTCACAGGCTTAGAGAATGTGTGCAAAGGGGGCTTACTTCTCTAAATATAATCAAAAGAAATGTATAAGAGTTGTAGCCCTTGAGTTACAAAGGGGGGAGGCTTTTTTTTTTTTTTTACTTTATTTTGTGCCTTTTTATAGTGTTTACCTTTTGTAATCATATGCATGGTTTTTTTTTAAGTTTATTTATTTATTTAATCTTTACACACAGAGTGGGGCTTGAACTCACAAACCCCTCGCCCCCAGGTCAAGAGTCAGATACTCCTCCAACAGAGCCAACTAGGCAGCTCTGCATGTTGTTACTTTAAAAACTCAGTGATAGTGTTCTGGATGGGGAAGAGTATGGTCCATTTTTTTGTTTTCTTTATATCTCTCTTACTTTAAAAATGAAAGCAAAACAGAATACTAATACGCCCAAAGATTTTTTTTTTTAAGATTGATTTATTTATTTAGAGAGAGGAAACTTGGGGAGGGGAGGAGCAGAGGAAGAGAGAATCCTGAAACAGACTCCCTGATGAGTGGGGAGCCCAACGTGGGCCCGATTCTAGGATCCTGAGACCATGCCCTGAGCTGAAATCAAGCGTCAGCTGCTTACCCAACTGAGCCACCGAGGTGCCCCCCCAATTTTTTTAAATCCTTACTTTATTTTGGGGAAAAAATTAATATATATGATAAACATTGTAGAGTCTCAGAAAAGATGGAAACTACATTTCTAAGAGTTGTGGCCCTAAAATTTAAATATTTTTTTCATTTGATACCTCTTTTGTTTGTAAAAATTAGTGTTTAAGGTTTTTTCATTTTGCGTTATAAATCTCAGAAATTCTGACTAATGCTTATTAACTGCTATAATGCTTAATAAAGCATTACTCAGTTTTCCCTAGTTCTTTTTTATAGAAGGTTTGTTTCTTCTACAGGGAGCCATTATTTTTTTTAAGATTTTGAGAGAGGAGCGAGCATGAGCTGAGGGGAGGAACAGAGGGAGAGGGAGAAGCAGACTCCCTGCAGGGAGCAGGGACATGGGGCTCCATCCCAGGACCCTGAGATCTTGACCTGAGCCGAAGGCAGATGCCAAATTGACTGAGCCACCCAGGTGCCCAAAGGGGCCATTAATTATTGATGGTCAGTGATGGATGCTGTGACTCTGTTGAATAATAGCTGCCTAAGAGTTCATTAACTCTCTAGTTGTATTTATAAATTTCTTTGTGACCTTTGGCAAATCACTTAAACTCTGCATAGTTTTCTAGGTTTGTCAACTAGTTTTGGGGCTTTCTTTGCATTTGAATTGCTACCCATAGAGCTTTAGCCCCTTGGCCAGCTTTTAACAATCTCCCTGACACTGTTCCTCAGTTCATCTTGCTAAATGCAGAGTACCAATGCCTAGGGTCAAGGGGATCATTTCAGATTTAGACTCTGGTAAGCCTTAGGTGCGTGCTTTGGTCCCAATACTATAGGCCTGAGTTGGGTTTGTAGCCTTTGAGACTGCATGAGAAGATTTTTTGGTGTAAAACAGGGAGGCAATATAGGGATTTTGAAAGGGCTGCTTTACAGGGGTACCTATTGCATAAGAAAATGATTCTTAGGCCAGTGCTACCAAAGTCTAGTGATGTGCAAAATAATTTCAGAAGCTAGGTGGTGTGTGTGAAGCAAGAGCAAGGGACTGGGGTAACATGACATTGATTCTAATACTGGCTGCACCTCTTAAGTTCCTTCCTTCCTCCCTTCCTCCCCTCCTTCTTCTGAAAGAGAGACACACTTCGAGAGAGGGAACACCAGCAAGGGGAGTAGGAGAGGGAGAAGCTGGCTTTCCCACAGAGCAGGGAGCCCTGGTGGGGCTTGATCCCAGGACCCTGGGATGATTACCTGAGCTGAAGGCAGACGCTTAACTACTGAGCCACCCAGGCGCCCCACGTCTTAACTTTCTGTGTGACTTCAATCTCCTTCTAAAATTTTAACTTGCTTATCTGGAAAATGGCAATAGTACTTGTTCTCCTTACCGTAATGAGATGTTCTGAGGCTGTAGTAAGATAAATGATTGGTGAAAGTACCTTCAAAAGGTTAAAGTTGTTTTAGTAAAAAGGTATTTCTAATAATACATTTGGAAAAATGTGTTTGCAAATCCTTCAGAGGACCTTAAGACAATGTGTCCCTATAGCATATGCCTTTTTGTGTCCTTTGTAGGTCTCTTGCATGCTTAAGATGTGGCATGCAGGTAATTTTGCTCATGTTGTCCAGGCAAAAGAAGCTAAGTACTTTCCCAAGGATAGAGTGTTACAGAAATTACAGCCGCGGTAGTACCTCAGCATCTTCCGCTGTAGGGCCATTCTGCTCTTTCTAGCTGTCACATTTCAGTGAGGGAAGGAGGTGATGCTAAGGGGTGTAACATGTAGAACTTCCTCTGTATTGGTGGTTGTGTCCTTGTGCCTTTTAAATGCTCTGAGCTTTCCTTTGCACTTCAGGGGGCAGTATGGTAGTTAGGATGAAAAGCAAGTAATAGGGAAGATAACAGTGGCTTTCTGATGTTATCGTGGCTGGAAATCTGTTGTACTGTGTAGTGGTAAGTACTAATTTTATGCCCATTTCTGAACTTTTCCCCCCACCAGAATGTATTTGCTGCAGTTGGAAGGGGTTTATATGTGTATAACCTTCAAATGAAGCGTGTGATTGCTTGCCAGAAAAGCGCCCATGACTCTAATGTCCTGCACATTGCCAAACTTCCAAACAGGTACACATTTCCATCTCTTCTGCAACAAATGAAAGAAACTCACATTTCCCAGCGCCACCAAGGTAATTTCTCAAGTGGCAAAGCTTATTTGGTTCCTGGTTTGACCTGGTAGATTCTTTTAGAAATGGAGAATACCCATGGCTGTCTCTTACAAAAGAGTTTGTGGCAACATGTTACAACATTTACAAGAAGCAGGGTTCACATGAATTACATGGAATTTTATTATAGGAAGAGATAACAATAAAATTTGGTATTTATTTAAAAAGACAAAGACTTTTGGGCACTGTGTGCTCATTTTTCTTCTTGTATTTTCCATAAACTCATCTTTTCGTTATAGTTGTTGATGGCCAGAAAGAAATGGTCATCTCCTTGTTGTGTGAGGCTATTAAGCAAGGGCTGGCTTTCCTGTGAGGATAAATTTGGCCGCTGAGTTTCTAGGAATGAAATACTATTTTCTATGCAGGATACTTCTAGTGTGAGAGCTATCCCGAGAACAGAGTGAGAGGAGGGAGGGGGGGCAGATCAGGATATTGTAAAAGTGTAATTCATACTCTTTTCCTAAATGTGCTTTACAAATGGGATGAAGTATTTATCATAGATGAGCCAGTTTAACAGTATAACGGGTGCCCTTCCCAAAGAGTGCTTTTTTTTTTTTTAAAGTTTTTTTTTTTTTTAATTTTATTTATTTGACAGAGATCAGATCACAAGTAGGCAGAGAGGCAGGCAGAGAGGAGGAAGCAGGCTCCCCGCCGAGCAGGGAGCCCGATGCGGGCCTCGATCCCAGGACCCTGAGATCATGACCTGAGCCGAAGGCAGAGGCTTTAACCCACTGAGCCACCCAGGCGCCCCCAAAGAGTGCTTTTACTTTGCATTGTAAAGTCATGTTAAATTGTGATTTTTATCAGAAGAAAAGCAGTTGCGGGCCCCACTGATTTCTTTCACTGCAAATGTAGCATTGGCCCTCCATGGTGCATTCTCTTTTTATCACTGATTTTCTGTTCTGACAGGCAGCTAATCTCCTGCTCAGAAGATGGCAGTGTACGCATTTGGGAGTTAAGAGAAAAACAGCAGCTTGCAGCTGAACCTGTCCCAACAGGTGCGTATCTTTTCTCATAGGAAAGGCAGAAGGCCGGCAGTTAATGTGCCACAGTGCAGGAATAATGTGCAGTGTGCTCCAAATAGGCATTTTTACATGAAGCTTATGCTAATCAGGATCTCGGATTCATATCTTAATAATGCTTTACTGTAGACCTGCCTGTTTATTTTCAAGTCAACTAGTATTTTAGTATTTTAAGGGAAACTCCCATTTCTGAACAAATGGCCCATTGAAGTAATTATTCATTGTATATTGTCTATCTTACTGCTTGATCTGCAAGGAGGATTTGTACCATCAGATATCAAATTAAGTTCTTTCAGCCTGGATGCATTAATATTGAACTCAATTGATGGAAAAAAACACTTTTGTGTTTGTATCCTAGTCTCATGAGCTCTTGACCTGCAGGTGTTTGGTTTGAAAAACAAAATCCTGCTTCATTAGCAACCTTTGCCTAAGAACTCAGAACTGTAAGTTTCTACTGGTCATGTGAAGTGCTAGGATATTGTTTTTGGACACATGTTACTTTTCATCTACGCTTTGTTAAGGGGTCTGTGTTGTGACTTTTTGTGGACACTGACATTCAGGCCTTTTACTGCTCTCCTTTTTTATTCCCAATGCCTTTTTATCATCTTAATACAACTTCACCAATGGGTGAGTAGGAGAAATAAGAGAGGTGAGCAGCAAACCTGGTAGTAGTTAGGATGAAATGAAGTAACAGATTTACAAAACCACTAGCTTAGTGTTTCTTACCATCCCCTTAGCCCTTGACTAAAGTAAGTACAGTAACATCTTTGCATTTAAATTTTCCATTCCTCTGATCTTATATTCGAAGTAAAGAGCCCAGTAATTTTGGAAATGACTAAAATGATTTTGTATTTCTAGGTTTTTTTAACATGTGGGGATTTGGAAGAGTGAACAAACAAGCCAGCCAACCCGTTAAAAAGCAACACGAAAATGCCCCTCCATGTTCATTGGAGCTTATTGGAGATTTGATTGGACACTCCTCATCGGTGGAGGTATTATTTTTAATAGGCATATAAAGGTTTAGGGCATTCATAAGGACCTATACCTTTTTTTTCCTGTATGTTTTTGCTAAATCTAAACATGGATAAGTTACAGTATGTGTAGTTAAGATCTCCCTTTACAAAGACACGATGTGAGGAAGCAAGGAATGTGTTGCTTCCAAAAGTGGACTTAATCACCATTATTTATGAGATGGAGACAGCTGAGATTCCGACGATGTGACTCATGCTGAAGACCTAACAGTAGTAGAGGGTGCGTGGAGGGTAGGGTTCTATATGTAGAGGTTAAAGCCTTGCAGGATGGAATTCCAGGAGCCTTTATCACATTTGCGAACAGAGCACTGTTTTTACCTTCTTTTGAAGGATCAGATTTTGTTAGCTTTCCTAAGACTTAGGGTATTGGTTATTGCTGTGCATTAATGAAAATATTAGTTGAGAATTGTAAGATGTATACAATTCTAACTTGTGGGAATCCAAATACATTAATATTTACTACATGCACCATTGCCTATAATGAAAGGAATAAGATCATTTGAGATAAAGAGATGATTGGAACTGGTAATAGTATAAGCAGAGCCCTAAGTAATGAATTTCTTAAATTGTTCTACCCTGTTTCACAGCCAGGGAGGAACCAGATGACTTTTCACTCGAACGTGCATTTATGGTTAGGAGCAGCAGCGCACCATACTTACCAATCATTTCCTAGATTTTCGGCAGTATCCTAGACACTGGAGTTTTCAAAGATACAGCCCACATAAGTTGTTACCGTGAGCTGCTCAGGAATTAGAAGGTTGGGGAGGGTTTAACATAGATAGCCTTGTGACCCTGAGTTCCCCAATGTTGCGTATTGGGTCTTGTCTTTGCTTTCCTCTGTTCTGCTTTTGCTTCGGTGGCTACCATGTAGTTTGGGGTTGGGGAGAACAGAACGTGGTAGAAGTGTTAGGATTGCATCGATGTGGCAGCACGAGCAGACTGGCTAGGCTGGAGCAGTGGTTTTCTGTGAAGAGACACTAGTAGGAGAAAAAGCCTGAGGAAGTAGTTTTGCATCAGATCATGCGTGTTCTTGCCTGTAAGGCTGGGAATTTCATCTTTATTTTTAAAATAGTAGGTACCCCACTAAAGGTTTTTAAATGGTGGGGGTAACCTTCAAAGTGGCATATGTGCTATAATGTAGACCTCTGGAATTTTCCTGAAAGTGTTGACATTGAAGCATTTTTTTTAAATATCTCTGGCTTCTTTGAGAAAAATCTTGGCTCCCTTTTTAGGTGCTCTCTCTTGAATTTCCTCACTCCTTTTATGTTTTTACCTTTACTTTCTAGCTAACCCTGTTACCTATAGGATTTTGCTCCCCTCCCTCCCCCTCTCCCCTTACAGATCATCAGCTGAGGCCTTATCTTTCAGAGAAAACTCCCATTCTGTTCTTTGATGTTGTATTTCTCTCCTTCTGGTTTCACTCTTGCCTTTGCCAAGCTCTGCTGCCTTTTTTTTTTTTTAAGATTTATTTATTTCACAGAGGGAGAGAGATCACAAGGAGGCAGAGAGAGAGGGGGAAGCAGGCTCCCCGCTGAGCAGAGAGCCCGATGCGGGCCTCCATCCCAGGACCCTGAGATCATGATCTGAGCCACCCAGGCGCCCTCTGCTGCCTTCTCATCAGCGCTTTTTTTCTTCTCTTCCAGCCTGTTTCTTCACCAGATATGACCTTCCCTTCAGTGGGCAAGTTTTAGGTTTTTGTTTTGTTTTTTAAGATTTTATTTATTTATTTGACAGAGAGATTACAAGTAGGCAGAGAGAGGAGGAAGCAGGCTCCCTGCCGAGCAGAGAGCCCGATGCGGGCCTCGATCCCAGGACCCTAAGATCATGACCTGAGCCGAAGGCAGAGGCTTTAACCCACTGAGCCACCTAGGCGCCCAAGTTTTAGGTTTTTGAAGCTTTTGACAGTTTCAGTGGTTACTGATCTAGGTCCTCTCTTTCTGTGGCAAATCCTAGTGTGGACTACATTTTTTTAGTCCCTGGTTATATAGTCTTGGTTTCAACTGTGATTTTCACAACTGAACTAGAACCTTCATGGTAGGGACCATAGCATATAGATGGCACTCTGTAAATGCTTATGGGTTAGAGAGCTCCAGCTAGTGTTTATATTGCAGAATTAAGAATTTAGACATTTTACTGGTACCTCATTGTCCATAAGTAATGAGGGAGGTATAAGTGATTAAGCAGTTCTGGTGGGATTTCTGACATAATCTTATGATACCTAAAGAATTATAGTAAAACTGAGAAGATGCTATGGGAATTCATGTACTTCACAAAAATAGGTGTTATAGTTCTGATTATTAAAATACAAGATACTAGTCATATATATATAAATGCTTGACCATTACACAATTGCTCATGAAAAATCTTTTATAATTTAGATTCAAATAAGTCTCCCAGCACATGTTAATCTAAGCCTCGCCTTTTCTCTTCAAAATTCCTGTAATCAGTAGCTTTAAATTTCTTTACAGATGTTTCTGTACTTTGAAGATCATGGACTAGTGACATGCTCTGCTGACCATCTCATTATTTTGTGGAAAAATGGAGAAAAAGAATCTGGATTGCGCAGTTTAAAATTATTTCAAAAGTTAGAGGAGAATGGTGATTTATATCTTGCTGTCTAATTGAAGGAATTTGGAATACATGAACCTTGAACATCAAATATAGGATAATACTCAAATTTGTAATGTGTTTTTTTTTTTTTTTAGAGTTTAATCGCACCCAGTGAGGGGCTCAAACTCACAACCCCCAGATCAAGAGTTGTAAGTTGTTTCTCAGGTAGTAGTAGATTCACCGAAGAATACACTGTAAGTTTTTTGTTTGACTTTTCATATAGCAGTAACCTGAAACCACTGAGGAAATGGGTCTGAAGTGCTCAGAACCTCTCACTCACTTGGTTTAGTATTAATTTCGTTCCCTCTAATTACATTCTTCGTCATCATGAAAATTTTTTAAAAAGTTACATGTACTTTCATTTAGATCTCTGTGAATTTTGAAGTACCTGCCTTTATTCTCAAAATGAGTAGTTTAATTATACCTGTTTTAAAAATTTAACGAGCCTAGTCTTAATATATATGATAATTATAGAATGTATTTTGGATAAAAATGAGAAATCCACTGAATAACAGGTAGGATGCAGCCCATCTTGAATTTCCAGCTTGAGACCTCCTGGAGTTTGTGCTGCTTCATCTGAACCTAGACCCTGTGAGGGAGATGGAAATAGAAGAGCAAAACTGTGGCATTCATGAGAAGCTTTTGGTTCGTTGGTTTTCCTTAGAGCCTGTTGGGTTAAGAATCTTTGATAAATATATCCTGCCTCCTACTGATTACTTAAGAACCTTCTGTGAGCAAACTTGAGTCTCTGACTTTGACTTTTTAATTCCAACTTTTTTTTTTACTGGTGGTGCCAAGTAATTTGTGTAAATGCTTCCTATAAACTCAGATCAATAGGAATGTTGCCAGGGATGAGCGCTAGGTCAGTACAGACAGAGCACTTCCCAAGTCAGAGAGTGTAGCCACAAGTGCCTGATGGAGCTTACCATTGCTCCAATAAGAAAAACTTGAGAAAGGCTTCATTTGTGTACTTACTTGCAGTGATCACTCAGCTTTAATCCTTTTTATCACCCCACCAGCCTTAAAACAGATACTCTTTCTCCCCTTTGGTACTAAAGAATAAAAATTAAAAGTGGAGTTAATTGTGGAGTTATTCTTAAAGTGCTGATCAAAGAATCCTGTTACAGTGTTGGACTCCTCCTTTGCTCTCTACCCATTCACCTGTTCATCCCACTCATCCATAATGGAATCTTTATAAATTGTTGTTTTTACTAGTTTTACCTTTGACTATTGCTTCCACAACTACCTGCGAACTGGAAGAGCTAAGGTCATCTATGCCAGACTGAGGCCCATGCAGGTGAGGCCTTGCTATTAGCCCTTTTCCCTGGTCTTAGTGCATCAGATTGTTGATCACTTTAGTTACGTATCTCAGAGTCATTATCAGGCTTTAAAATTTTCCTTAGTAGCTGGACTTTCTTCCATTACTAGCTAGCTTTTTCTTTGGACATTTTTACATGAGGCCTTTTGAGTTTTTCAGGTTCATTTCTTGAGCTGTATAAGACCTCTTCCATGAATTATACAAGGAATTCATTGATTTTTAACTGCTGTATTTCCTAATAGGTTTTGGGTTAGTATTTTCAGATAGTAATCTGTTCCCATGGAATGCCAGAAACCATAAGGTGAGTTTTGGAAGCAACTAGTACTGTAAGTACCACCATCAATCCTCTGATCTTTTTGGCAGGAAGCCTCCCACTCAGAAAGATGGGAGATTCTAATAGGGCTCAGACTTGAGGGCTGCTCAGTAGTTGTATATAGACTGCTGCTAGAGGTTGAACTTGAAGCACCCAAAAGGAACACTGTGTAGTGGGTCTTGTTTTTATTTAACCTTCTCTGGCTGTCTTCACATAATACAAGCAAGAGCCTAAATTTCAGGGGCACCGTATCAATCCTTTCTCAGCCTGAGGCTTGTTTGTTGCCTCCAAGACTAACCCGTCCTGACTTAGACAGGAAACAAATTTTAAAATCTAAAATTGGAAGTAAATAATGACTCAGAATTACAAAACAAATCTTTTGACCTGTGCAAGAATGACCTTGGCCCCTCGTGGGACTTCAGCCTATATTAGATAGCATTCTTCTCAAGTAGTAGGGGTCCCTTCAACACAGAATATTTTAGTAAAGAACTAAATATAAAGAGCCATTTATAACAGTTTATACCTTCCGAAAGACTAAATGGAAGAATGCAATATTTAGTTAGCAATTCAGAGGATTACACAGTAGGATTAAGATCGTAGGTGTGCTAAAGCTTTGGGACCTGACAGTCTTAAAGCCTTTAACATTTAAGTTCTTAGGAAATTTGACATTACAAGGAGAAAGCTGTAACATTCATACAGAAAATGTCAAACATCCGATAAATGTTACTTACCAAATGGAACTGAAAGCGACATGGTGAGGTAAAGATTGTCCTTGTCTTGAGCAAGCTTCTGAAGCTTAGGCAAGTTATTTAGCTCCTTAAAATGGGATTTTGACATCCTGAATTTAATGTGTCTGAAAACAAAGTGTGTGACTCATGAAATAAAGGACACTAAAGCGAAATTTTGAAATAATGAAAAGTTTAGGCCATAGAGATAAAATAAAAACAGCTGTTGGGAATGAAAAATGGCTGTAGGAATTTAGTTACAAGTACTTCACAAAAACATTTTCATCACATTTACATGGTGCAGCATTACAACACAAAGCTAGCTGCTGTCCTGACCAAGCACATTCGCTTTTCTAACAAAAATAATTTAGATACATTTCTTTGCGTGGAATTGTCATATATGATTTCATTTTTTGGTACAAAACATAGAAAAAAACATTGGCACATTATGTAGTGATAAGTCATTTTTTTTCTTCCCAAGTACTGGTTTCAAGTGTTCTGCATTCCAATTTTCATTTGAAAAAAAGTACTTACTACTCAACTAATTAAGCCTCTGTTTATACCTCTTAAAAATGCAGCATGGAGTCCAGAGGATTTGAAAAGGAAAACGAAGATATTTTGTTTACTGAGTTTCTGATATTTACAATACATAGAGAAGGGTGGTTTGGTAAAAGAGAAAGGAAAATCTCAAGTCTGACTTTATGTAGATCACAGAAAGTTTTCAAAAGAGCTGTATAAAAATATGCACTTGTGCTTTAGAAGCTTTTAGCATACAATTAAGAGCATAAAATAGTATTTACTGCCTCCCCTTATGCCTATTTTCTGAAATATTTACACCTCTCACAGTCTTTTCTTTTTTACACCATTAAAGCAAAATAGCAAGGTCTCAAATATAGATAGGTTAAAAACATCTGAACCTTAAAACTTCCCCATCCCTCCCCAGACATAGATGTATAGCTGATACGCTGCACAACCTACTCCATGGACTTAGACCCAGTACATTTAGAGTGCTTTAATAAAAATTTTAAACAGCAACTGTATATAAATTATTTTTTTTTAAAAAAAGCTTATCCAAGGGCATTCAAATTTAATGGCTTTTATATACTCACTTTAGTGCCTTGTGACTGCCTCTGTAAACCAGAAATAAGGGAAGCTCTTGGATTCCCCCCCAAACAAGGTGTCAATCCCTTCCCAACATGAAGTACTTTCTGTTAAGATGAATTCCTTTTCGAGGAAGGAGGGCTACATAGGCCTCTGCTACCAGTCTACAGAAGGCACTCACCAGGTCAAGGCTGTGGTCTACCTTGGGTGTCACACCACTGAGCAAAGGAACTGCTTAGCCATAGAGGTGATGAAACTAGCTAGTTGATCAGTAATTTGGTCCTTGTTGTTTTGCTCATTTTTTTTACATAGTTTTTCCCCCTTAGGTATTATGAATCCTTCAGGCTGAGACTTGAGGAAAAGAGTCAAGCTAAACAGTGACAGTGACTTTTATGGAAAGAGACGAGCTGAACACTAGCTAAGCTACTTTGTCATCCGGCAAGATGGGCTCACAGGCACCAAGTTTTTGCTGCGTGTGTCCTGCTAGTTACAGTAAATGAGCTCCACGGTTTGATGAGGACACACAGGATGACAGCAGGACAAAGGATTTTGCCATGTGTTTGTTCTGTCACTAAGTGTTCAAAAGAACACTTTTTCTTCATGGAATGTAACTTTCTTAAAATGTAGTTTGAGGACTTGAATGATTCAAAGTCCAATAGTAAACACCAACTCCTTAACCTGCCCCTGTCCTTTCCACTAGAAAGGAATGCCTCTTATTTACACGACTGTGATTCACAGTGCGCTTCACAGATCACGAGGTCCCCTTCTCTGTCTTGGCTTTAGCTGTCAGATGGAAGCCTCAGACTTTTGCACTTGAGGTCATCTAATGTCTTCCAGTGTTTGTAGTTATCAGCCAAATGTTGCATCAGGGCTGGCAGATGGGCAAAGGCTGCAAGGACATCAAGGAATTACAAGTTAGATGGCCGGAACATGTGTAAGGCCATGGCTCTGTGAGACAGATTGGGATTCAGAAGTGAAAGAGAGTTACCTTAGTGCACATACAAGCGTGAGAAGGTAAGTTAACACTAGTTTCTGAAATACAAACAGGCTCTTCTAGTTAAAAATTAAAAAGCCACTTATCTGCAACATTACAAAATGTATTCCATCTACTCTGCTTCACAGATTCTGTTGGTATTCTTTCTAGAGTTTCTCCGAGGACTGGCTAAACCTGCTGCAAGCTTTGGAAACCTTTGCTTTCCAGAGGTTAAGACTTGTTGCTGCAGTTATCAAACATCCATTGAGTTTTCTGTACATAAGATTCTCTGCAAGGTGCTGGGGAAGCAGAAAGTGCCATGTGCCCCACCCTACCTGGCTGCAAACAGCAGGCAGCTAACTCTTCATATGCATGCACACACACCCAAAAGTAACATTTCATTTACACCTTTAGGCCCAACCTGTGTCATTAAGGGTAATCATCATAGAGTATAACAAAATACCAACTCTTACCATCCCAAGCATCAAACATGTCTGTTATGAAGTAGTCAATGAAGGAGATTTGGGATTTGGGGATGCTGCAGGTGTTCCGGTCAAACACTGGCATCACCACAGGGAGCCCCTGTCTCTTCTCTTCATCAGTCTACAAGAAATGAGAACACACACAGGGCTGGGGCACAGGAGGAGCTGTCACAGTAGCATCCCATTTCACAGAACAGCTCTGAACCTGGGTCCTCATCTGATTGTTGGTATGAAGACCCAGGTTCAGTAAGCTCCTGAGGCTCATATAAGCCAAGCACCTGATGAGCTGGGATGAGTCAAGTCAGGTCTTCTGACTCTGAGTCTGTTGTACGATACCAGAGCCCCTCCTGAAGCACTGATCTCTTCACCCCTTGCTGGAGATCTGCTTCCATAGTCCTACTAAGTGCTGCTAAGTACGAACACAAGTAATACTGCCATTTACAGTGAGGGTGTAGGTGCAGTAGTGATGGTGGGTCAGAGTGTTTATGCCTTAGCATGAATCAAGGTGCTGTCATCAACCTGTAGGAGGAGTCACGTGCCTGAAGTTCAAAAACCCATTTTACTTACCAGCATCCTCATTGAAGCAGTAGGAATTAGTAATCTTAACGCATTTTGACCACTGAGTATATGTCCTTTTAAAATTCTGTGTTCTGACCAAATGGGAAGTCCACCTAAAGCCCTTTCACCGCATAGCACACTGTCACCAGGTAGGAGGAAAATCATTTTGGCAGTTGAGCTGAAGCACACTGTTTTTACTTGAAAGAATGGCAAACTGTGATTGCTCAGGTTTGGGTACCGGTCGTGCGGCTCTCTCAAAGAGTGTGTCATTCTGAGTATTTTGCACAGTAGAGTGGATGTTGATTTGTGTAAGGCCAGTGTGTACTGAGCTGAATATTAAGACCCTCATTTTCCTGATGGTGTGCTGAACCCGAGACCAGCTCATCAGAGGCCTCGTTTCCAACTTGTGATTTTTAGGCCACCGCACTTGTGAACATTAGTACTTTCCTTTTCGGGAGGACACCTGAACAAGGAACTTACATTAAATGCCTTGAAAGTGTTTCTCTCCCATTCCTGTACTTAGTGAATAATTAGGAGTAGGATTTCAGACCTCCTCTGTCAGTCCTGGGAGGCCCATTAATGGCCTCCTAGCAGCTTCCTCACTGCAGGTTAATTGACAAGGCATCTTTAAAATCCCCACTGTTGCTCAAGGAGTAGTTTGGGTGTTTTACTCTTAGCCCCTTCTTTCTGGCAACCTCAGAACTGCCTGCCCTACTTTTCTCCAATTCTGGAGCTCCTCTTCCCAGCCTTGAAAGCTGGAGTTAACATACTGAGTACTTGGCGGTCATCCCCGTGCCGGCCCTCTGGACACGACGAGCCATGAGCCTGCCATCCCGGCGCACGCCATTCCGGCCCTCCCACAGTGCGGGACTTGGGGCTGCGTGTGTTTCCGTTTCTGTCACACACGCACCTCAGTCCTCACAGCCTTTTCCCTGGAAGGGGCCTGTATTTCAAAAGGCATCTTGTGGTCTACTCGTTCTGGATTTTTTTCCCTTTAACTCCTTCACACTGGCAAAGTGAACTACGTTGCTACTCTTACATAAAAATTCTATTTTTCTTCCTTACTAATTTTACACATGATACTTTCTCTCCTACAAAGTCCTTTCCTATTTTCATGTATCTAAATCTTTTCAAAAAATAAAAACACAACTTTAATACCAATTCCCCCAAAGCTCCTTTTTTTTTTTAATCATCTAGGAAACCTTTCTGTCTGAACTCAGATAGCACTTACCATACCTCCTCTAGAGATACTTCCTATTTTTAGTGATGTGTGGACCTATCAATGTCTACACCTCTCCCCTATGTTTATGAACTGCCTATGAGTGGGCGTGCATCTTGCTCCCATCTGTGTCCCCACAGGGCTCAGTGGAAGGAGGAAAAACCTGGTAAAGTGAACGGATGGTAGCCCAGTTTTTGTGGAAATTCAGGATCTAACATTTTGATGATGAAAAGATATTTCCAAAGGTTCCGTTTATCCCCTCTCCCCTAGAATGACTTTGGTCAGTGACCAGCCACATCACTCACTCTTGAAGGAACCAGAAGTCTACTCTGGGCCAGGGTGAGCCATTTCTTTCCAGAGAGGATTCATCTACTAATTAATTGATAGCTACTCAACTGGAGAAACTCCAGAGTTCTATGACCTGGAGCCAGTTCCAGAAGAGTAGTGGAGCTTCCCTAGAGAGGCAGCATACCTGTGCAAAATACTCCTCAGAGATCCTCCCAGCCCATTCAATGCACAGGTCCAGGGGACGACACGGATTGGCTACATCAGCACACTTTATCATCATACGCTTGATGAGGATTTGGTTTTCAGGAAAGTTCTTCCCAGTAAGGTTGCATTCACAGTCGCTGCCCTCAATCTGGAAAACAGATGGTCACATTAGGGTTAAAATGATGTTATGACCACAGTGACCAGACATTAGATGGTCAGCACCTAGGCCCATTCAGACCTGACTAGGACTCAAGTTTTCCCATCCTGAATTCCACATATAATACACTGACCTATCCTTGTACAAAAATAACCTCAGTCAAGACAAAAACAGTTTAAAACCTCAAACTCCCTGTCACCACTCATCCAGTCCCTCACTGCTGTCCTCTTCCCCAGAGGTAACTATTTACAAGCAGGGGTTAGCTTTGTTTTTAGTAGTTTGGTATGGCATTTTAAAGGAGAGCTTTTCTCCCAATTTTATCAGGATGGGTAAAAACAACTTCCAGGTTTAAAAAAAAATTAAAGATAGGAAAGAACACATACATAGGACCCTTCAATCATTTCTTCATTTATTTCTACTACTTATGCCTGTCACCTCCCTCTCTCCCCTGTGACCTTGTGTCCCATCCCTTCCTGCTTTGCTTCTTAAGGCATCTGTCCACTCATGCTTTCCGGGCTACTGTTCTGAGTGGTGGCAAGTCGTGAACCACGTACATTCTGGGGGGTGGACTGGGTGTATTCAAGTCATGTTTAGAAAGACCAGTTGTGCAGGAGTAGAGACCTAGTGACGGATGTCAGGGGACCTGAGCCAAGTGGCCAGCTCTGTGAATAGGCTTACATAAATGCAACGATAGGTCAATTACACAAAACCTGGATGATTGCTATCTTCTGCTTTCAAAGACATCAGATTGTGTGAAAACACTTAATTAGATTTCCAGAGCTCTGCCAAGCTGAAAAACTGCATGACATTTTAAGGAGTTTTATTTTGAGACGAGATTTATTAAACCATCAGTGGACAGAATTATGTTCTGAAGGTTATTCTTTTGATTTCTTAACCACTGGTAAAATATTGCTTACAATAGACACTGTGGTAACTAATAAAGCTCCACACAGAGTTGGGAGCTTATTTTGATAGGTGACTTTCCTCAACTCTAAATTCTGTATACTTTTCCCCTCCTGACTCCTCAGATCTTTTTTTTTGTGTGTGTGTGTGACTCCCCAGATCTTACCTCCATAAGTCAGTCTCCTGAAAAGAGAGGGCCCAGGCATTATGCTGCGGGACTCCAGGGGATGAAGGAGAACAAGTGAAGTGGACACTGTCCCTCCATCTGTGCTGGTCATGTGGTGGGTCCTCCACAAACAGTCCCCTTACTGACCATCAAGTTACTTTTAAGACAGCCATTCATCACCCATCCACATATGCAACCTCTTCTCAATGGAAATGAGCATGAAGCTTTCCTAATTTTACAGGGCCATGAACAGCTTCATGATTTCGGAGGTCAGTTGAACTCATTTTAGACAAAAGAAATATGAACTTTCTGTGCATGTTTCTAAAACCCAAGTTTGGAGGAGCCTTAAGACGGCACTAGGGCAGATCAGTAAATTTTTACAAAATGACAGAAATGCTTTTGTTTTCAGCTAGCACTCACAATTTGATTATATGGAGTCTTTAGGTGATAATTTTTTCAATGCATGTCAGCAGAAATATAGTTCTTTAAAACATCCACTTTTCCCCTTACTATTAAATTTCAGCTTCTGTTTAATTTTATTGAGTTAATTCCAGTATAGTTAATATACAGTGTTGAAACACTATATTGTACACTTGAAATTAACAGTTGTATACATTGCTCAGGTGTTCATCAGGCTGAGTGTGCTCCTTTATCCCTATTACCTTTTTACTCCTTCCCTCCATCCACGTCCCCTCTGGTAACCACCGGTTTGTTCCCTAGAGTTAAGAGTGTTTCTCTCTTTAAAATAGCCACTTTGGAGGTCTCAAATGGTAGAGAATTAGAAAGGGCTGTGGGTCCTCTAAAATACACCCCCTGAGGCTAGCCTCTGTTGTCTGCAGGCCTCATCTGCCTTATTCTTTGGGCCTACCTCCTCCAGTCACCATGGGCCTTAGTTCAGGACCCTTCTTTCAAGTCGCTCAGGCTTACTGTGGTCACTGTGGCCAGTACTTCTTCACCAACTCCGAGCAGATAACCACCTTGTATTTAGGATGAAGGGAATGCATTGAGGCCAGAGTAGCCTTTGATGGAAATGATGCTCTGATGTATTTGACTATAGGGGAAATGCTTACCTCAGCTGCCATTGGCTTATTGATGCTGTTCACGAACTTGTTCACATGTTCAAAGTGTTTGGTCATCTCTGTTGCTAAAACCATGTCGATAATTGCCTGGCGCAGTGTTCGATAATGGTTCCTAAAATAACCAGAAGACAAAGAGCCTTGTTCATATCAGGTCCAGAATTAGAACTGTTCTGCTCCCATTTCGCCACACTTCCACAGTGCGGAGGAAGCCAGGGGCCCGGAGTTGAGAATGGAGTGCAGATCCTCAGCAAGTTTACCTGCTCCTCTTTCCAGTAAGCCAGGATTTGGTGACGCCGTTCCACTGTGCCCAGTGCAGCTGACCCTTTGTTGTAGGACGTGAGTGATGTCACATAGTAGGCACTTATTTTACAAAGTGGTTTCCTTCTCCCTTCCCTTGGCAACATAAACACTGCAAGGCAGAAGGCAGTGCCAAGTCCCTGTCCTGCAAGCCTGGCACAGCGAGCTGGTGAGCTGTACCCACTGCAGACACGGGTTTCTACTACAGAAACTTGTCAGCACTTCTTCAGGTGATGGTATTGGAATCATGTTTTCCCATGAACAAGTACTTCTCTATATTAGATAGAAGGTGTAATGTGTGGAGCCGCAAACCTGCCCCAGGTAACTCTCCAGGTCCTACCCTCTTTTTCTAACTTCCAGGAGCCAGCACGGAGAGCTGAGTAGAATTGGCTCTTAGAGAAAATTCTTTCAGTGAAGTTCTAAAAACAGTCCTTGACACTGATAAAAACTTTCTGAACGTGGAATAACTGGTCTCCATGTTTTCCTAGATTTCTGGAAAGCAGAGTGTTAGGTTCATGTTGATGCATGGTCCCTGTGGCCAGAGCAAGCTCTGTGTCTGCTTGACCCTCCAGCCTGGGAGCTGCTCCCCGGGCGACAGCCGTAGCTGACTGCAGGCTGTGGCAGCCCCCGGGGTTGCTCCTGCCCATTCCCAGCTGGCCCACTCTGCCCAGACAGGATCACAGCCAGGAAGGGGAAACCCTGCCCCACCTACTGGGCTCTAACATCTCTCTTGGGACCTCTTGAACGACACTATCTCCTCATGAGTTAGGTTTTTAAGTGGCAAACATTGAACTGGGGAAAGATGAGGAACGATAGATACTTTTTTCTTGAGTTCCTTCCACAAAAGGCAGGAGGGTAAAAATTCTGCCATACTTATTAGTAAGACAATATTTCTAAGTACTTTGGGGTATGCAAACATGTCCATAAAC
This sequence comes from Ailurus styani, assembly GCA_002007465.1. NCBI lineage: Eukaryota > Metazoa > Chordata > Mammalia > Carnivora > Ailuridae > Ailurus > Ailurus styani. The sequence goes on along the minus strand of LNAC01000170.1, from coordinate 34,344 downwards.
TCACTGAAGACCAAATGAAATTCAGAAAGATACAAGCAGTCTGAAAAGTACAGGTAAGCTTACAAGGGCAACTATTGTTGGACAATAGTCATATTATTATTTTTCCTTTTCCTTACCCTATGAAGCAGCCAAGGACTTGGAGAAGTTAGGGAAGATCCAATTTCCCACTTCACAAACCTGAGCACAGGAACCCAAGCACAACAAACCTGTCAATGTTCTTGAAGATGTTGCATTTGCTGTCCTTGACTGTGAGCTGGAAAGCCAGGGCGGTGTGGTGACTCTCTAAGACAGCGGTGTCATTGTAGAGCACAGCAAGTTCGCTGCCTGCATTGCAGAGGAACGAGTTGGTCCGTCCCGGGTGATCCACATCGTGCACCGTGGCCGCTATCAGTGCGGCCACCTCGTCCAGCTGATCAAGGCTTCCCTGGGGCCGTGGGGAGGCAAGGGTGAATGTTATCCACTAGCTGTCCCTCAGGAGGGGTGGGATCATCAGAATATTCTCTTAGGCTGATGAGCCTTCTCTGACTTCCTAGAAGTTGAGAGGCTACCCGGGACCAGGACAGATACTCCGCTATGCTGCAGACTATCGGGAGGCAAACAGAAAGCTGAGCTATGTGACATACAGATTGTAATGGATGGCTCAATTTTTCCCAGCACCCACTCACTCCAGTTCTTTGCAGGAAGAAGCCAAATAGGCCTTTTCAAATGCTTGCCCTGTGGTATTGCTATGACACTTTCCCATGAGTGGAGAGAGCATAGAGTGGCCTGCCTGTGACCACAAGTATTAATTTTATTTGCTTCCTTAGGCAAAGAGTGAGAGAACGGCAGTAAATGGCACAAATACATCAAAACTCTTCATGCAAAAGTAGAAGGATTAGAGGCAAGCAGTACAAGAGAATCATGGACAAGAAAAAGAATTTTCCTAGGACAACTAAGGTTAAGGCGGCTCTTGCTGTTAAAAACCAAATTCAGCTCTAGGCTAGCAGGTGGCAAAGGCCAAAAGGGAGACCCTCTTTCTTAAGCTCTTGCTGTGTCATCTGAGAAAACAAATCAGAGCACAAGGGCATACAAATGTTTTCTCAGATTACACCTTTAGAAGGAGCTTATTAAATGGGCTACTATCATGTAAGAGATCCTATACCTTAGGAATTCCGTAATCATTTCTTCTAGACTTACTGGGTTCTAGTTAGTAGAGTGCGGGCACTATGAGAAAGGTACAAATAACACACACACACAGAAGTAGCTAAATCTCTGAGCTCAAGAGCCCTTTCCAGCCCAATCCTCCAAGGTTCCTTGCAGTTTTACGTTTTCTGACTCTTTGGCAAGACTATCGGAATTAGAAAATGTCTTTCGAATTGTAAATATGTTACAGTCTTAGTCTTGTTTCCATTGCTATTTGAGACATTCAGTCAGAATCTGAAGACACTCACAATTTAAAGGAAAATTCTTAGGGGAAGGAGAGTAAGGGAGATGATAAAGTGACCAAGAACTCCCTGATTTATCAAGCATTGAATCTCTTTTTTTCTAAAGTGGTTCTGCTTAAGTGAGGTTCATCTCCAATGCTGGACTGCAGGGGCTGCCATCACTTTGGTCTTGGCCTCCACTGGCAGTGTGCAGCCTCAGTGGTGCCGTGTCTCATGCAGCATCTAGGGGAGGACCGGGAGTCTGGACTAGAGATCTGGGAGCGCCACGGCTCCTCCAAGAAAGGGCTGTATGAACATAGGCTCGTGTCACCTTTTTTTAACCCTAGGTGATAAAGATCTTCAAAAGCATCACTCTTGGTCCACATTCTTTATTTCGTTGATGATGAAAGTGAATACCAAGATTGGCTTTTGGCTGATCAGCTTTGGCAAACTCTCCCCACTCTGGTGCTATTTCTCCTCCTTCTAGCTGACTCACTGCCACTCTTCTAAGTACCCAGGGTCAAGAATGAGGAGATGATCTCATGTCATGCCACTGCAGATTGATATGAATTTCAGTCTATAAATAGCAATTCTCCCAGGGGCATCTACATTCTAAGCTTCAGTTCTAATTGTAGCAAAGGAATTACAAGCTTCACCATGCAAGTGAGGGTAGTTGGGAAGGAGGAGAGAAGGGGGTCTCTTGCCAGCTGTACATGGGGTGTACCTAGGTCCATCCTATAAATCAGCATCTGTACATGACACTACTGACTTCTAAATAAGACTAAGGGATGTGGAGCCTCTCAGAATTATGTAAGTCATCAATATAGGATATACACATTAACACCTACACAAAACACAAACACACACACACACACATACGTATGATCAGCAGAATGTGGGATGGCTCATTACTGTCTGGATGCTCATTACTGGCATATTACAATATGCCACTGGCCAAATTCTGATCCTAAAATGTAACCTCTAGACTGAGTAACAATTTGCTGTAATAATGAATTCCTGTCCTCTGTCCCTCACAAAGGGCTCCTTGTCAATACCTGGAGAATGGGTTCATGAATCCACCAGGCATGCAAAGGAGTCTCTACAGTGACATCAGTGACTTCTTCAGGTATTTGGGGGAGGGGAGAGCCAGGAGAAAAGGTCATGTCTTTACAACACCAACGTGATCAGTTAATTTGATAACTCAATAAACTGTCAGATTGGTTGCAGTGTGTGTGTGTGTGTGTGTGTGTGTGTGTGTGTGTGTGTGTAAATTAGCTATTTGCCTTATATATTTAGAAAGATTGAGCTCCTGGACCTCCAATTTAGGCAGGTAACTAGATCAAGATATCAAAATTCTACCTTCACTCGTTCCTTGCCAAGGAAGAAGGCCGTGGCATGCAGGACATCGGCAGCATGGGTGGAGTTATGGTAGGCATTGGAGGAGTGGTAGTTGGCTTCAATCACTTGGAGCCAGGCTCGCAGAGTAGTTTCAGAGCAGTGTAAAAATTCACATACTCCAAACCGAGAAAATACCTTTAAGCCCAGGTAAACCAATGGCCTGGAAAACAAGAAAAAAAAACCTGATTCACTGTATTTACTGGTCTAGAAACAGCTTTCTTTGATGACACGGGGCAATAGAGGCATTTTTCTGAGATGTTTCACTTCATGTGCACAAAGGCATAAAAATATCCCCTCCCCAAATTAGAAGGAGATAGAACATCTCATCAGTCACCTCTTTACAACCAGGTACCACATGGTGATCAATACATAGGATTTCTAGATTGTCTTTAGGTCAGTGTCTTTAAGTCATTCAGTGGTTCCAGCAACCAAGATAGATCTCTGATAGTTCCTCTCCATCTCTACTTCCATATAAGCTCTGCACCTCCTCTGTGTCCCCTCAGGAAGTCACTGAGCCTAAGGACAGTGGTCTCTGCAAATTCTCATCATTTACAATCACGATACTTAGGTACAGGTGAGAATCATTCACGTCCCATATACCAACAGCCCAAGAAAGCCTTCTCCTACTACAGAAGAGGTCTTTCTGAGTTATGTAATTTTTTCCCTGCCTCCCACATAGATCCAAAGTCAAGTCTGTAGTGCTCTCAAACTCATTTTGTAAGGTGGAGCTTCAACAGTTTGGGGTTGAGAATACTTGCAACTCCTGGCTCACTAGCACAAAGGAATGACCAGGATAAATCTGAAAAGGACACATAGTAAGTCCTCATCCTCAGTCATCATCAGGCTAATCTCACATCTTACCCACTCTGTCTCCATAAAGGAGCTCACTCAGGGGCCACAGTCTCTCTGCTTGTTCAACATTCCAGTACGGCATGACTGGTAGAACCCGTGAAGTTTCTTGTGCCAAGAACTCACGTCTCCCTCAGAGTTTCCAGATGTGAAAGTCTTGAGCATGGCCATCAATCTTTCCCCACCTGCAGCCAGAAAAGCCACATACCTTTTATGTGTAACAGCTTCCAATTCAAAGATGTTGAACTCCCAACTTTCCTCATTATCAAGTAATTGAGCGATACAAGGGGGGACATCGTTGATGGTTATTGGCATCGCAAGGTGACTGTGACTCTGGTGCACATCTGAGCAAACAGATGGGGTTGGGGAGGCTGGTTAATTGTGGAATCTTGAGTGCCCCTGAGCATTTGTCATCATCTTCATGGTAGCTACTAGAAAGGATGTCTTGAACTGCTAACGGTAGGAAGATTTTTCACTTCCAGGTTCTTCTCTTACATTATGATACTTCCAGATCCACCAACCCAAAAATAAAAATATTATTCCATTTAACGGTCTGTTTAAATGTACAGAGATTTACAAGTCCTGCTCGGACAGTGCTCAAAGAAGTGATTTTAATGAGGAGACCTAGTTTCAAATGCAGACCATAGGGACAGTGAACTCCAGTGAGACCAACAGAAAGTAACAACACACTCCCCAAACAATAATCCCAACATGGGGGAAGGCACAAGCTGGAGACTGGTTATCATCATGACGTGGACAGATGGCAACTTACTCTTAGTGAACACATACTCGTTTCCTGACAACCTTCTCAAGCCATCCTGGAATAAAGAAAGCTACTATTAGAAGCGTGCTTTCCATGCTCTAAGCATTATTCTCTCTTCCACTAGCCTAAGAGACCTGCATCCTGAATGACCCAATCTGGAACTCCAAGTTGAAGCTCAAAATTAAACCAGAACAGTATCTACAAGACAGAGGATATTCTCCCTTCCACCACTATTAGCCCTAGGAGATGGAGAATTGAGAATAAAGTGGATAGGACTTCATTCAGTTTTCACGTCTGACCTCTGAGTTGCCTTTGTTCATTCAAGCCGCCCTGTTTGTTTTCTGGCATCTTGAAGCCACATTCGTGCAATTACAGAAGGGGTCCTGCTTTTGGATGTGGGTTATTTTTAAGGAACTCCTCTTCCCCTTATAGGGACTGTGTTATTCACGTGTTCTTACATTTACATATTGGGAAACCAAAGTCACGGGCCACATTTTGGGGATGACTTAATGTAAAGACTTAAAAAGGGTGGGCTGATTTTTAACTAATACCTAAATTTTTTTCCAACTCTATTTTCTATTTTTTTGTAGTTTTTATGGTTTTATTAACACAAATATGATGTGCACAACAAGCTGTTTATTCATTTTCTTCGCTGTGCAGCCTGGCATTGGGATTGGTGACTCTGATTGTCAGCTGGGCTGCTCTTTCCACAATAGCTTTGCGGTCCTTGGAGAAGACATTGTGAGCAATCTCTGCACAGTAAGACTTGTTGCACATCAACAGCACTTCAAGCTCCTTGACATTGTGGACTAGGAACTTCCTGAAGCCACTGGGCAACATGTGCTTTGTTTTCTTGTTGCTCCCATAACCAATGTTGGGCATCAAGATCTGGCCCTTGAATCTTCTGTGCACCCTATTGTCAATGCCTCTGGGTTTCCGCCAGTTGCGCTTAATTTTGACATATCGGTCTGACTGGTGCCGGATGAACTTCTTGGTCCTCTTTTTAATGATCTTGGGCTTCACCGAAGGTCTGAGGGCAGCCATGATGCCCAGTAACAGATGGCCGCCACCTCCGCAGGCAGCGCCGAGGAAGAGATCTATTTTCTATTTTACAACATGAGCATTGCAACTGGCCTTTAAAATGAAACTTTCTGGATTTGAGATGTTTGGGGGGCAGCATAAGGGAGTGGAAAGAATTCCAGTGATCTCCAGTTAGTAGGCTCTTGAACAAGGCCCCAGATGTTTGTGCGTCTGTTTCCTTCCCTCTGCTTTCTACCCTTAAGTAGCTATTCAGATCTTTGCTTAAAAGTCATTTATAGGGGTGCCTGGGTGGCTCAGTGGGTTGAGCCTTTGCCTTCAGCTGGGGTCATGATCTCGGGGTCCTGGGATTAAGCCCCCGCATCGGGCTCTCTGGTTGGTGGGGAGCCTGCTTCCCCCTCTCTCTGCCTGCCTGTCTGCCTATTGTGCTGTATCAAATAAAATCTTTTTTAAAAACCTATAAAAAAGTCATTTATAAAATTATTTGTCTCTCTAGAAAGTATGCACTAAGGTTTAAAGTATTAATGAAAAGGGGAGCTTGGGTGGTTCAGTCAGTTAGGCCTCCCACTCTTCTTCTTTTTTTAAAGATGTTATTTATTTGCCAGAGAGAGCGAGCATGAGAAGGCAGAGTGGCAGGCAGAAGCAGACTCCGCATTGAACAGGGAGCCCAACCCGGGGCTCTATGCCAGGCCCTTGGGATCATGACCTGAGCCAAAGGCAGATGCTTAACTGACTAAGCCAGCCAGGTGCCCCAAGCCTCTGATTCTTGATTTCGGCTCATGTCGTGATCTCAGGGTGCTGAGATCAAGCCCCATGGAGGGCTTGGCACTCAGTGGGTAATCTGCTTCTCTCTCTCTTCTTCTTCTGCCCCTCCCCTACTGCTCAAGTGCCCCTCTTTAAAATAAGTAAGTAAATAAATCTTTAAAACTTTTGAAGTATTAATGAAGGGCTCCCCTGAAGTCACACCTTTGATCCTTAGGCCAAGCCCTTAATTTTTAAAACTCTTATCAATAGGCAAGTAACAATGGCTACAACCATCTTGCCTGTAAGGTAGATATCACAAGGTACTCCTGTTTTTGATTTGCCTTTCTTTCTCTGGTTCCCTAAAACCAAATAAAAGGAGGTAGAATTCTACACTGGTTCCTCACAGCCTTACCTGCAGAGGAACCACAAGATGATACGCCAGTGGCGGGGAGGAGGGCAGATAACTTAGCTCCAAGAACCACAAGCCTCCTGTTGGGACTCTGCTGTGGCTCCCCTCCTGAATGACCCTTGCCAGCGTTCTCCAGAGCTGAAGTCTATGCTGCACAGGGATGGGACAGCCAAGGCCAGCCCGGGGACAGGAAAGCAACAGGGGGTCCCTCCAATTACAGGCTCATTAAAGACCTTCAGCAGGAACAAGGAGAATGGACTACAAAGTCAGTCAACCCAGCATTTGTGACGGGGCTGGACAGAAAAAACACAGATGACTCTCGGAGCTTGTTTTCCTCCCAAAGAGTTCTTCCAGTTTCCGCCTCTGATAAGGATTACAAATGAGTAATTTCCATCTTCTCCTTTTTTCTTCACTTGCTGGTAGGTGAGGATTACCACCAAAGATATCACAGAAAACACGAGAACAGACGAGTCCTTAGAAATCAGCTAGTCTTGGTGGTTACCCACACTGGGTGTTACTGGCGAGCCGGCAGGGGGTAGATCATGTCTCCCCTCGCCTCCCCTCACCCTCTGGAGCCAGAACAGCTCAGCTCTGCCTTTACTGGATTCTAAGGGGAACTTCTATGTAAGCTTGGATTGCAACAAAGGATTCTCTTAACGATTTGGGGAACTAGTGCTGTAGTCTAAGTATAAACCCTTGCATGATATAAAGAGCCTGCAGTACCGGGAGACCTAGCCATGACCCTCAGTCCAGCACCACCCAAGGTCAAGGGTAAGACACTGACAAGGGCTCCCCTGTGCATACCTCGATCAACAGTCTACTACTCTTTACTATAATGAGGATTCTGAAGGACTGTCTCCCATGGTTGTGATCAGTTAGCTTCATGGAAAGATAAATTCAAGAATTCCTTGAATTCTCCCACACAGATAATAACTTCTGCTGCAGATGCCTCTGGTTATGCTGAAGTTAGCCCACATGACAGGTGTTTCTGCAACTACAGGCACCAGTTTCTATGTTACATGTTCTGCGTCCCCTGGAGGGCACTTCCTGTCTCTCCCCTGCCTTTCCGGGTTCCCTCATCACTCACAGTCATCAGGCCTCCAACGAGATCACTGGTGTGGGGATCTTCATCTTTGGTACCCAGCTGAGGGGAATACAGTTCTGTGGTCCGTAAAATTTCTAAAACTCTGTCCAAGGCTTCTGCTACTGTGACGGGGCTGTTCTCTTGGGCTGCATTGATTATATTTATAACCTAAGGAAGTAAAGAGAGAATAAACTTGAGGATATTAGGATTCTAATTCCCAGAAGTTACACGTACGCCTGGAAACAGTCAGAAATCAGATGGTAACACGTTTTATTGTTCAAAATGATCTGTGTTTCCACACAACCAGTCCATTCTCCCTGCAGCGTGCCTTCCGTCCCCCCTCTACTGGCAGTGCTCCTACCTCGGAGACATTTTCTCCAGCTCTTTTGCTGGTCCTTCTCTAGCTCTCTTCTGCAGGTTGGAGCTCCTCGGAGATTGGTGCTGGGCCCTTCTTTCACTCTCCAGTCCTTCCAGAAACAAGCTACTTCCATGATTTTGGACCCAAATGATCCATATGCCGAGGATTCTCAAATTTACATGCCTGTATCAACTCCTTTTCAATCTTCCAGTTTGTATATTTAACTGCCTACCTGACATATCTACAGAAATATCTTACTTACATGTCCAAAACTAAATTCATGATATTGCTCCTTTCTTCCCAAAGCAAGCAAGTGAACAAATGGAACAAAAAAGTCAAAGACAAGGGCTCCTTCTCTGCTTTCTACACTGGAGCAAAAAAAAAACACTTGTATCCACTTGTGCTCAAAGCCAAAACCTGGGAGGCCCCAGCTGACAAACAGTTTTCCCCATTTCTCTGTCCGCTCTCCTGGTGTCCTTCATCACCAAGTTAAATTAACTCTACCCCTAAATATTTCTTCATCTATTCATTTCTATCTCCACTGCTGTACCTCTAATTCAACTAACACGACTTCATGGCCTGGAATTCTGGGAAAGCCACTAACTGGCCTCTTCTCTTTCATTTTTGCCATTTCTAGTCCATTCTCTTCATGGCAGCTGGGTGTTTTTTGTTTTTTTTCTTTTGGGGGTGTTCTTTTTGATAAACATACTTGATCATGTCACTCGCCCACTTGACACTCTTCAGTGGTTTCTTCTGCACATAACTAAAATATGAACCCTTCCTGGTAGCTCCATGTCACCATCTTCTCTTCCACCCCCAACCCAGGTCTCTAAGCTTTAGCGACCCACATTCTTTCAGGTCTTCGAATACTCTAATTCCCCTTTTCTCATCTCTTTGCTTCTTCCCTTGCTGTGACTGCTGTCCAGAATTCTCTTCTCCCACATCTTCTAACATCCTTGCATGATTCACTTCTTACTTCAAACATTACTTCCTCTATAGAGAGCTCTCCCTGATCACCTCACCCCACATGAATAGGGCCGTAGTAATCTAATTTTCTCTTAGAACCCTATAGTTTTTCCTACTAATAAGTGGTATCAGTAGTCAGTCAGTCATGACTTCATCTCCAGAAATTAGCCCAGTGCTGGGTAGCCCTGATCACAGAGTGGAGGCAACAGCTGCCACTCACCTTTGTGATGGGAGCCTCGATGGTCATGGAATGGATCCTTGCCATGGATGGATAGCGACGATTCTGTAGGCTTGGTGCTGAAGAGAAAGAGAAAGTTGTATCTGGTTCTGGTGGCTCAGCTTGGCTAAATGCACCAAAGGAGCACTTCATGGACCGGGGACCTGATTCTCATAGGAATGCTTCCCCACTGCCCTCCACAAAGGAGAGGATTTGCCCATCTTTTAATCCTAAAAGGCTGAGAAATCAGGCACTACTTGCCAAAGTTTAGAAAGGGTGTTCTGGCCAGGAACTTTGATGGGAGGCAGGTTGTAGGAGCCCTAGTTACAGAAGGGAAATTTCAGAGAGGGTTAATGGGATCCTGAGGCCCCCTCTCACTTTCCCTTAAGTCACTGAAGCCCAGCTTTGAAAGTTCCTTTCAATCCCCAGTTGTTGGCCATGTAACGATAACTGCAGTGTGGGAAAGGAAGCAGGGGCCACAGTCAGGGTGGGGCATAGATGAATGAGTCCACTCTCAGTAGTAATTAGGGCCAGGCACTCGACCTCCCTGCACCCCTAGGTTCTTAACACCCAGAATCCAGTGATGGTTCTAGCTCTAATCAACAGAAACTTTCTTTTTAATCTTAAACTTTTTTAAATTCCAGTACAGTTTTAAAAAGTGTTATATTATTTTTCAGTGTATAATACAGTGATTAGACAATTCTATACATTACTCAGCACTCATCATGGTAAGTGTACTCTTTATCTCCATCACCTTAGCACCCATCCCCCCGCCAACCCCCCTCTGGTAACCACCAGTTTATTCTCTATAGGTGAGACTCTGTTTTCTGTTTTTTGTGGGGGGTTTTTTGGATTTATTTGCTTCTTACATTCCACATAAGTGAAATCATACAGTATTTGTCTTTTTGACTTATTTCACTTAGCATTATCTCTCTAGATCCATCCACGTGGTTGCGAACAGCAAGATTCCATGTTTTGTTTTGCCTGAGAAATACTACATTGTGTGTATGTGTGTGTATATATATATTACATATAATAATATACATATATTATACACAATACACATATATGACACACAATATACACACACATATTACATATTATATATACATATATATATACTAAACCTTTTATTCATTCATCTATCAATGGACACTTGGGCATCTTCCATAATTTGTTATTGTAAATAATGCAGCAATAACCATAGGGGTGCATGTATCTTTTTGAATCAGTGTTTTTGTATTCTATGGGTTAAAGACCCAGTAGTAGAATTACTGAATCTTATGGTAATTCTTTCAGGAACCTCCATACCTTTTTCCATGCTGGCTGCATCGATCTGCATTCCCACCAACAGTGCACAAGGGTTCCTTTTTCTCCACATCCTCACCAACACTTGTTACTTCTCATGTTTCTGATTTTAGCCATTCTGACAGGTGTGAGGTGGTAGCTCATCAGGGTTTTGATCTGCATTTCCCTGATGATCAGTGATGTTGGGCATCTTTTCATTTGTCTGTTGACCATCTGGACGTCTTCTCTGGATAAACAGCTACATGTCTTCTGCCCATTTTTAATCAGATTAATTTGTGTTTTTGCCGAGTTGTGTTTTTTTTATATATTTTGGATAATAACCTTTTATTACATAGATGAATCTACAAACATCTTCTCCCATTCAGTAGGTTGTCTTTTAGTTTCTTGATTGTTCCTTTTACCTTGCAAAAGCTTTTAATTTTGGAATAGTCTCAATAGATTATTTTTGCTTTTATTTCCCTTGCCTTGGGAGACATATCTGGAAAAATGCTGGTATGTCTAATATCAGAGAAATTACTGCCTCTGCTCTCTTCCAGGATTTTTATGGTTTCAGGTCTCACATCTTTTTACTCCTTTCAAGTTTGTGTGCATGGTGTGAGAAAGTCGTCCACCTTCATTCTTCTGCATGTAGCTGTCCAGTTTCCCCAACACTATTTATTGAAGAGACTTTTTCCCATTGCATATTCTTTCCTGCTTTATCAAAGATTAATTGACCATATAACTGTGGGTTTATTTCTGGGCTCTCTATTCTGTTCCATTGAGTAATGCATTGTTTTTGTGCCAGTACCATACTACTTTGATTACCACAGCTTTGTAGTGTATCTTGAAATCTGGGATTGTGATACTTCTAGTTTTGCTCTTTTTCAAGACTGCTTTGGCTATTTGTGGTCTTTTGTGGTTTCATACAAATTCTAGGGTTATTTATTCTACTTTTGTGAAAAATATTGCTGGCATTTTGATAAGGACTGCCTTAAATTTGTAGAATGGGTAGTACATTTTAATAGTATTTGTTCTCCCAATCCATGAGTATGCAGTATCTTTCCACTCGTGTCCTCTTCAATTTCTTTCATCATTGTTTTATACTTTTCAGAGTATAGCAAATCTTTCACCTCCTTGGTTAAGTTCATTCTAGGTATTATTTTTGGTGCAATCGTGTATCGGATTGTTTTCCTACTTTCTCTGTTACTACATTAGTAGTGTATAGAAATGCAAAGGATTTACGTACATTGATTTTTTTTATCCTGTGATCTTACTGAATTATCAGTCAGTCCTAGTAGTTTTTGGGTGGAGTCTTTAGGGTTTTCTCTATATATCATCATGTTATTTTCAAATAGTGAAAGTTTTGTTTCTTTCTTACAAATTATTTTTAATAATATTCTAATTTTATTTTTGTGGTGTTGGTTGTTACTGCTCTTTCATTTCTGGTTGAGATTCTTTTTCTTAATCTAGCTAGAGGCTTATCAATTTCATGGATATTTTCAAAGAACCATTTCCTGGCTTCATTTATTTTTTGTCCCATTTATTCCATTCTATCCCGTTTATTTTATTTGTCCCATTCTTTCGTTTGGGACATATTCCTCTGTCTCATTCTGTCTTTCTGTGTCTGTTTCTATGTATTAGGAAAGTCAGCTACAACTCCTGCTCTTGAAAATAGTAGCCTTGGGCGCCTGGGTGGCTCAGTGGGTTAAAGCCTCTGCCTCCGGCTCAGGTCATCCCAGGGTCCTGGGATCGAGGCCCGCATCGGGCTCTCTGCTCTGCAGGGAGCCTGCTTCCTTCTCTCTCTCTGCCTGCCTCTCTGCCTGCTTGTGATCTCTCTGTCAAATAAATAAATAAAATCTTTAAAAAAAAAAAAGAAAAAAGAAAATAGTAGCCTTGGGAAGGAGAAGTCCTGTAGTGCCCTGCAGTTCAGTGTCTCCTGTTCAGCAGAAGCTGGTGCTTGAGAAGTGTCTCCTCTTGTTTTATGTACCCTACTGTGATGGCTGAGCTGCTTTTTCCTTTGATCCAATTGACTGCAATGGCTCTTTGTCTATTGTGGGTGGGGTTTGGTCCCTGGTGTTGTTAGTGGGCCAGTCTGGGGGTGCCTTGGAGTTGAGTTGAGTCACACCAGGTATTTGCCAGAGAGACAGGGCACTGATTTTCAGGGTGCTTTCCCTGTGTTGTTCCCTGAGAAACTTTTCTTGGCAGACAGAGCTTGCAGTCAGACCAGATGTCTGTCCCTAGCTCACTGCTGGGGCTGCTGGTATGTGTGGTTATCTTCCCCTCTACCCAGAGCACGAGTCACCCTGGAGTGGTGCTGGTCCCTGTTGGGACTCCTTGCACCTGTCAGCGTTGTGGCACTGCTTTGGATGGGCTTTGGCCAAGGGCTTATTGGGAGGGGGCAGGTCCACAGGAGAATGGGAGGTACATCCACAGTACAGCTAACCCGCTCCAGTCCTCCTCTGGCAGTTTCTGAAACCCTGGGCTAAGGCTGGGCTTGCTCAACCCTCTGATGGCTTTCGTTTGCTGAGTGCCCTGGGGGATCACAAAGCTAAGCCACCTCTGCTCCCAAATCCCTGGGTTCAGTGTGGCCTTGGGCAAGTCAAACCACTTGGGTTCATCACCTGCACTTAAAATAGCCAGGCTTATGGGGGTTAGGGCTCCAAGTATGAGGTCTCCAAGTGAGGGCCCCCTCCAACAACCACATCTGTTAGAGCTGGGCCTTAAGGCCTGGTACTGTCCTCCCAGCTGTGCCACCACATGTGGGAAGAGGCACATCCCCTTCTGACCCAGGTGGACCCTATGTTAAGGTTTGTGTGGGTCTGCCTTGTGAAGAGACCCGGAGCTGGGGCTGGCTGGAGAGGGCTATCCCAGAGCCAACTGATTTTTAAAGTTCCAGATGTTAAGCCTACTAATTTTAAGAACTCATAAAATTTTGCCCTTTTATTTTTCAAAGCCAAATGCTATGGGGATTCCCTGTGCCTGGGGTGCCTGGCATGAGGGTCTTTTCTCTTCCCCTCTCCAAGTCTGGGCCACCCCTCCCTCCCATGGGTCTGCTTAGCTCCCAACAGGTCTCCACCCTTCCTACTCTCCTCTATGTGGACTGTTCTCTGTGTTTAACTGTGGAGTTTGTTCTGCCGGTCTTCAAGTTGTTTTCTGGTTATTTACACTGTTTAGGGTTTTATCTAGCTATATCTATGGGATGTGGTAAGGTAAGGGTCCTCCTACTCAGTCATCTTCTCTCTTTTTTTTGAACAGGTAATGCTTCCATGTGGGTAGAAAATTCAGAGGGAAGAAGCTTTACTTTAAAAGCCCTGTTCTCATTAGATCTTCCTAACACTTCCTGTGAGGCAGGCAGGCGGGATAAAATCCTCATGTTACAGATGTGCTAACTTAATCTAGCCAGTATCAAGAGAGCCTTCCTGCCGCTCTGCCATCACTGCAGCCCTCTTCTGTACTCTGCAACCCCCGCTTCTCCATGTTCTGCAGAGATGATGAGCCCATCTCAAACTCTATGCTGAAAACAGAGCTAATCCAGTTCAAATTCTCTCATCCATTATCCTCTCCATCTAAAGTGTTCTAGGTACAGCTGAAAATATTTCAGTCCCTCCTTTTTCTTTACATTCTTGGCCCCAATCCTTTGCTTGCCCTGTGATTTATCCATCTTCCTCTAGGAATTATTCTTCTTGTCTCTGGAGTCTTTGGTCCTTGCTAGTTTAGCCACTTCCCTCATACTCAGGTTTTGCACAGGGACCCAAGGGATTGAAAAGTCCTTCACTTGTCCTTCCTGTTTATTCCCTAAGGTTACTACCCTACTTCTCTTCTTTCTACCTCAGTCACTAATCATCCCTCCTCATGCCCCTAGAATCGAATGAGTGAAGTCCACTAGTTCTCAGTTCTAAAGCTCGCTGGTCTCCATAGCATTTCTACTGCTGGTCATCTTCTTTCTCTTGCTCCCCTCCTGTTCTTTGTTGGCTGCCACCTCTCCTGCACTCTTCACAGGCCCTATTTCTTCTGCCTCTCCTCTCACTGAAGGTGTGCCTTCAAGTCTTGGACTTAGACCCTCTTTTCTTTTCTCTCCTCTTTCTCTCCCCCTGCGTCCATCACACACACACACACACCCCTTAGAGATCTGCCCTGCTCACAGGTTCATCTGTCACCTCTAGGACTCCCGAATCCCTATCTCTAGTCCTGAATCCCTATGTTACATTTTAGCTTCCTTGCCATCTCCACTAAAATAAAACTCATCATTTTCTCTTCAGCCTCCTACCCTAGCCACATATAGAGACTCCTGTTTTTGAAACTATTACTCATATTTTCCCAGGTGGGTAGGACTGAAATTTCAGACTCATCTTTGACTTTCCCATTCCCCAGCAAATCCAAATGATTACTTAGGCCTGACTGAACTCAAATAACGTTCTGGTAAATTCTGCTTTGCAAAGCAAAACTATTGTGCTGCTGAGTTGTCTTGCAGTACTTCTGTGACATTTTATGAAGGTTTAGGGTGTGCAACAGGTACACTAAAAACTGGGTTTGAAGTCAGGAAGCCAGGACTCTGGGGCTCCCTCTCTGCCACTGGAGTCACCTAGCTATCAAGACTGTGAGCTGCTCTGGTGGTTACATGGCTCAATACACTTTAGGCATCAAGGAATAAGCATGGAATCATTTCACAGAGAAGACAAAGACTGTAAAAAGCAAAAAAGAATAAAAAGGCCTACAATTTTTTCAGTTTACAGAGAAAGAAAGCAAGTTTCATGAAAACCTTACTACTTGGGGTTTTATTTATATGCTGATGAATTCTTGAGTATATCCCTGTGTTGTCTTCTATACTTTTCAAAAGGTCAAGAAAATCTGAAAAACTTCTTACCATCACTGCCTCGAGATGATATCGATTTCACGTCAATGGACTCTTTCCTTCTGTTCTTGTATCTGAATGAATGAGACTCTAAGGATTTAAAATTAGGAACAGAAAGTGAGTAGTCTGTAGCTTATTTACAGGTGAAGTTTAAACACATTCCTCCTCCCCCCATTATCTAAAAAACAAGTTTCCTTTTTAAGTGCTACAAAATATTCTTAAGAAACAGCAAACCACTTTTTCTTCAAATCATCAACACAAAATTATCAGTCATATTAACTGTAAAATGATACTCTTTTCTTGTGGCACCCCATTGTATCATGGCAATAGGACTTATTATAAAGGGCTTTGTAGTTCCATTAATAAAATACTTCTTAAAAATGAACATTAAAAGGGGCACCTGGATGGCTCAGTCAGTTAAGCCTCTGACTCTTAATTTTGACTCAGGTCATGATCTCAGGGTCGAGAGATCCAGCCCTGCACTGGGTTCCTCACTCAGTGGAGAGTTGGCTTGAGATTCTTTCCCTCTGCCCCGCCCCCTGCTTGCACACGTGCACGTGTGTGCACACACTCTAAGATAAATAAATCTATAAAAAATAAACATTAAAAATTGGGGTAAATTTTGGGACTTCATTTTGACCTGAAGGACAGTACATGTAACTGAGTAGGGAAATATCTGCAGAAATAAGATACTAGTGAAATGCACAGAAAGTTGAATTTACTTGAGAAACTAATATGGAGTAGTTTTAGGCCCCTCTGAAAGGTCAAACCTCCAGATGGTCTTCTAGGTTCTCCTGAGGAGGTCATTTCATCAAATGAGACATGCTGCCATTGCCAGGAAGGCAGAGAAGAAAAGGCACATTTTAAATCCCAAACACTTCCACAACTTGACTCACTTTTGTCCCTATTTTCTGAGGGGGTAAAAAAAAAGGCACTTAATCCTAAGTCTTTGCTGACTATGAATTTAACACCCAGAATGTGCCGACAGGTCAATCCAAGATTGAAGCACAGAGGGCACGCTTCTGGTCAGGACCAAGAGATCAACATGTCAGGGCAGCAGAGTTGGCTTTAGAAACATGCATTTGCAAGGCACTGGATACTTATGGAGTAACCTAATGGTAAGGAGAGAAACTTAATCTTAACAGTATTGCTTCTTACTGGGCTAAGACAGGAGGCAGACATGCAGGTTCCAGCAGGGAGAACGCATTTCTCAGACACCAATATTCCAAGAAAGAAAGAAAAAAATTCCAATGATCATATTCCAAGAAAGAAAAAAAAAGATGCAATAATGCTGTTTTAAGAATTGTCTATTAGCACCAAAAAAGGTACAAGAGAGAAGAGCAGTTAAGAGAATAAGTTCCAGAGCCCAACTGCCAATGTTCACGTCTCCACCAAGCTGTGAAAACTTGGGAATGTTACTTCTGTGTGTCTCAATCTCAATATCTACATCTATCGAGTGGAGATGGTCTCAGCATCTCACTCACAGGCTGTTGGGAGACGTAAATGAGTTAGTCCATGGCAGCAGCTAGCACAGTGCCTGCTACACTGTTAGCATGTAGTTCATACTGTCTAATAGTATTAACTGCATCTGTTCATTTGCAAATATACCTTCTAGGCACACATGGGGTCATGTTATAATATTGTCCTACTATTTAATGTTTTCACTTCAAAATATGTCTTAAATACTTTCTTCTGGATCACCTTTTTAACCATTTACTTTAGTGCCCTAAAAAATCTGATTCAATTTAAAAAAGTTAAATAAGTAAACTTGAATTATATTTATATAGCATAAAGTAAAAAGCAGAACTATCATGAAGTTGGTCTGAACACCATAACCCTACAACCTTGTCTTAAATGATAGAACTTAAAATATTTACACTGTCCCTTTGCCTCATTTTGTCTTCCAGATTCTGCCTTAATAATTTTCCTGGCTTTGTATAGGAGTTTCAGAATTTATAAAGACAGTTTGGGTAGTGGTACTTTAAATGACGTTGTTAGGATCATATGGCACCCTTCAAACCCTGAAAAACTAACAGTGGTCCCTTGCAGGACATTCCTTTAAGTGCTCTTCAGAGACGTAATAATTTCATGTTCCTAACACTCATTTATCACATAATAAATTAAATCTAACATAATAAAGATTTAAGATTACATTCAAGATTTTAAAAACTCAAGAATTCCTCAAAATTTAGTTTCTAAATAAAACTAAAGTAGAGAAGTTAGTCTTACGGCTGGCTGGCTGAATTCTAAATCATTCACTAGAAATTATTCAAAGATATCTAATGATTATTCTTCCTGGTTTTATCTCAGCTAAAATTAAGAGAATATAGCAGTAGAAATTATTAAAAATTTGGAGAAATTACTCTTCAATAAAATGCCATTTAAATCAAATAATTCATTATTCATTCTACCAACAAATGCTTGTGGAATGAATTTAAAAACCAGGGAAAATAAAAATAAAGGTGATTTAAAAAAATTTATTCAATGACAAAAAGGGATATAACATCAACATTTTTTTTAAAAAGTAGCTAACATTTACTGAGCACCTACGCTGCACCAGACATTGTGTTTCAACGTTTAAGTATAGAAATTATCCTACATGATCACAATTCTGAAAGCTACATAATGTGATTCTCATTTTACCAGTGAGAAAGTGTAAACTTGAAGAGATTATCCAGGTAGCTCAAAGTCAAAGAGCTAGTCAAATGGCAGAACCAATGTTTTGTAAAACGGGAGAGTTTCAATTCAGCCATGTTCTGGGAGCATTTTTATTGAGTCTATTATGTGCAAGGCAATGCTGGGCACTGTAAAGGATATGAAAATGCAACAGGTTTTGGCACCCGGAAGCCCGTAAGTTAGCTAAAATATTACCCTTGCTGTGTTACAGAAATAAACTAAAACATGAGGGAGAGACAGAGAAGCAGAGGGAGGGAGAGGGACGGGCAGAGTAAGGAAAAGGGTAGGGGAATCACAGTTAAGTATCAGGTACTGTTAGATATTACATACACTTTCTCCTTTCGTCCTCATAGCAACAAGATGGACATTGTTAATTCATTTTACAAGCGAAGAAACTAAAACTCAGAAGGATCAAATTAAGTCTGCATAGGCTAAAATATGGGCCATCCGAGAATCAAGGAGAGGGACTAAATTAGTAGCTCAGGGTCTAACCTTATGCATTAGTGGCTGGGAAAACCACTAACAGAGCAAAGAAGGTTCATGCATGTATGTGGAGCAAGAATTTTAAACCTCTGAGAGCAGACTGGGTTTCCCCTCTAATGATTAGAGAATTCCAGACCTTTCAAAAGCAGTAGTCATCTGGTCTAACCCACATTTGAGGGTAGAGGAAACAAAGGGTCAGACAGAGTCTAAAGCAAGTGGGAAGGGACTGAAATGGTGCCTCAGTGCTCTTGACTTCCCGGACAGGGCAGTCCACGCTTTCTAATCATCTAGTCATCGACAGCTAGGAGGGAAGGGTAGCCTGACCAGGGTACAACAACAGTGGGTCTCCCCTGGACTTCTGGGCCACTCTCCTTTTTGGGTTTATTTGCTCTATGAGGTCTCTAGCCAGCAAAACAAAACCAGGATGGGAAAGGCATTCAGTAGAAAAGGTTGCCATGAATCAAGAGTTCACAGTTTTGAAGGGATTCTGCTTGTATTCTGGCTCTCTCCAGCCTTCCAATATCAGCACTCAGATTTTAGTAATCCAAATTCTGGGGTGGTGAGTGTCAATCTAGAGTAATTTATAGACTTGAACCCACCAGTGCCACCAGAGTGTGTAAGAGTGAAATGGAAGTATTCTCACCTGTCTGAGAATTGTCTCCCGAATCACGATGAATCTTGTGAAGCTAAAGTTGTTCAAAAGTTTGGTGAAACAAGAGAAAGAAATTTTAAATATGGCATTAGGTACATTTCCAGCCGAGCAATTTCATTAAAAAGCTCTGAAGATTTAAGAAATTAAGAAGTTACACAGATAATATGAACACATGAAAGATGTACACCAAGTGGTAATACTACAAATGGTCTATTACACTGAGACACTTCTACAGTGCCCGAGCCTGAGAGCAGGAGATACCCAAGGGATGTGCCTTCTACCCAGGATGTCTACTTCTCCACTCAGCTGTTTCCATTTTGACCATCGCAGAAATGCAGAAAGACAAAAAGCTGTAATAATTTTTTATAAGACTAATATGTAACCGATTTAGATTTTAGACATGTTATAAAATGTTTCCAT
Organism: Ailurus styani; assembly: GCA_002007465.1. Classification (NCBI taxonomy): domain Eukaryota; kingdom Metazoa; phylum Chordata; class Mammalia; order Carnivora; family Ailuridae; genus Ailurus; species Ailurus styani. Next base: position 14,745 of record LNAC01000170.1, on the reverse strand, counting down.
TAATATAAAATTAATCTGAATTTAAGTTTAGGATTTTTCGAAACCTCTCTAAAAAGCTCTTCAAGTGTTCCTCAATTATGGACAGAGTCAATTTACAAAATACTAATTCACAAAGAGATACCAACTTTGGATGCAGCTTAACACCTAGGTCCTCTCATAATCAATTTTTTTTGTGTCCTAATGATTTTATGCTAATGCTCAATAAATATCTGTCAAATGATCAAGTCATTAACACTAGAAAATAATAAACACACCTTGGGATTTTGCTTTTTTCTGTTTATAGCTGAGACACTGTTACTGGGGTGCATCTAGTTATATCACGCTTATAATCAGGCTCCTTTGCTGCTAAATCATTCATTTCCAGTTGTTTGGACAATCAAGTCTTTGTACCTACTCAGTGAATGGGGTAAGTTAACTCGAAAAACAAGCCAGGTGACTGTGTAGTGCTAACTCTTAAGGAAGGTTAGTTTAGTTTAGCAACACCAACAGTAATAGCCAGAAGTTTCCCATGCATCAGGTGACAGGTACAATGTTCCAGCTTGACACAACCCCTGGAAAATAATCACGTAAAACTGAACTGTTAAAGAAAGGGGGCTTTCTTCTACATCATGTGGAATCATTCCACATAGTCCGGTCCACATAATTATCGAAACAATTACACGGCCGGCCTGTGTGAGATCTTGGTCAAAATGTGTCTAAAGGCTGTGACACATTTATCCCATCATTATGGGACCTTGTTATTTCTTCTGTGATCAACTGTTTCATGTTTTTCCTTTACAGATAAAGACCATTTGCTACAAAGCTCCTGAGTGCAGTGTGAATTTTTGATACTATACCAAATGAATACAACTTTTGCCTCGTAAATTGTTTTCTCAGTCAGCTTTAGCTCAAAACCAGGTAATTTTTACATACGTAGTTTTTCTCTCTGATTCACAATACACCTCTCCTTTAGGAACAAAGGCCTATGACTTTCCCTGATTACCCCCAAAAAGCCATTGTCTTGTCTTTCGTTGACCCCCACAGACGAGCCGAATGACCTGTGGAACTCCTAGTTCCCGAGTCTACCCGGGTTTTGGGTTCTGTCAAAATGGAGTCAGATGAAGCCCAAAGGCCAGCAGATATGCAGCCCAACACTGCCTTTCAGAGGTTTAGTGCCCTGGTCCTGGCCAGGGAGAAGAGGGAACAGGGGAGGAGAGGTGAGAAGTACCAGGTCCCTCTGCTGAGGTAGCTTCCCATCTGCCTTTCCCCACACGGGATGTGGTATTTGGCCCTTTTGGAGCAGCAGGCACGGCACCCCCTCCAAAACCACTGCCCCTGAGACGGCTTGCCTCGCGCTGATGGACTCTCCTCTGGACGGGAACAGAGCCTGGCAGTAACTCCCTGATGTCACTTGCTTTACAAGCAGAGGTTTCCCAGAGCCACATCAGCACCTGCCACCCGGGACCCTGTTTTGGGACTCCCTGCCCGATCCTCTGCAGCGGGAGCAGCACCTGAGGCCCTCGGCTGGTCACCCCGCAGCGGCGCTAGGTTTTCCTCAGAGCTTCCGGGCTCGGGTTCCCTCCATTCCTCTTCTGAATACCGCTCCTCCCCGACCCCCTTCACAACTGAAGATCCACTTGGATGAAAACATTTAACAGTTCCAACTTTCTTCTTGGAGGTCTAAACCCACATTTATAACTTGGCACGAACGAGTCCACTAGAATTATTTTCTCACATTTCTCATCTGCACTCTCTGAGGATGTCAACAGGGAAGGAGCCGCTCTGTAGTTGGCTGTTCTCCAGAAGCAGCCAGGAGGGTAACCTGGGCCTGAGGACTGTGGGGCAGGGAGAGAGACAGAGCGCCTGTGCCGTGACAAGGGCACCGTCTCCTACGTGTCTGCCATGTCCTAGCACCTTCGCATTTGCCATCAGGCTTGCCCTGGCCGAGGAAGGACCGTCATTCGTCTGATAGATGGGGAAGCCGAGGTTTCACTTGCCTGAGCCTTGCAGCTAGTACTCCACAGCGCCAAATTTCTAACCCAGATCAGCTGGCCCCAAACCCACTTTCTCTTGGTCACACGGCTCTCTTTGTCACACATGGCTCTCACAAGGCGGACCCAGAAGGGGAGATCTGGGCCCTGGCCTGGTAAACTAGGGTCTGAGGACAATATCCTTTGTGTGACAGCAGGGCAGCTGTTTGGAATATAATTGCCTTTGAAATTTTGGGGAAGGCTTGAATCTCTGCTATCTTTAGGTTTTGTCACATGCATGCTAAAGCAAAGCAAAGCAGTCCTGATTCAGTCTCCCCAAGTCAACCTCTGTCTGTGGAGTTTTTGTTTTTCCTTTTGTGAAAGAAAGCTTAAAATGTAAAATGTGTCCACGTGAAGTCAAGACTAGGAACTGGGATCCCTGTGTCTATGGGGAACCCAAAGCTTTAGCGCTAAGTTGCTACAACGTGAATACCACTGGCCTTGGCCTGCAATGCTCCTGCCAGAGCTCAAAGGGATTTCTTAGCAAGTCCTTGGAAGCTTACACCTTGTTTTAGAGGGGGGGAAAATTCATCATTTCGAACCTTTAATTATTTAAAATGTTACAGGTCCCTACAAATGTAGCTGTCCTTGTGCTAAAGGCCTTGTTTACAAAAACATGATTATGCTTGGCTCTAAAAGGCCCTACAAATTCTGGATTTTGTGTGTATGTGTGTGAAAGAGAGAGATTTCAGGGTCATCTGATTGTTTTCCTCTTCAGGAATAACTATTTAAAAATTTTATTTTCTCTACACACCCACCACAGTGTCTAAAATGAGAGAAATTCTGTCAAGGCTGTGGAACAGCTGGAACTCTCATACCCTGCTGGAGAGAACAGAAAATTGTACCACTGCTCTGTAAACAGGTGTGGCAGCTTCTTATAAAATTAAAAATACACCTACCCTATGACCCAACTCCTCAGTATGCAGTTCAACTCCTAAGTATTTACCCAAGATAAACAAAAGCATATGTTGTTCTGCAAAAGACTTCTCTAAGCATGTTCAAAGGAGCCAAAAACTGGAAACACCCCAGAAGTTCATCAACGAGGGAAATAAACTGTGGTCAATTGATACAATGGAATACTATTCAACAATAAAAAGGGAAAAAATGACCAATATATATAACATAGATCCATCTCAAAACATGGCGATGAGTCACAGAAGCCAAACATAAAAGCATAGACACTATATGAAACCCTAGGACAGGCAAAACTCATCTGTGGTTAAGTATTCAGAACAGTGTTCCTTTTAGGGGTGGAAGGGGTAGGAGTGGAGGCAGGGTTAACTGGCAAGGCCAGGAGAGAACTTCTGCGATGGTAGTTTTGGGACCTCGATGGGGCCTGGGTTACAGAGATACCTCTTTTGCCTTTGTCAAAACTCAAGGAATGCTATACCTAAGATCTGTGCATTTCACTATATATAACTTTCACCTAAAAGATGAAAAATCCTGGATACAAATATTCAATTCTAGTCAATAATACACATGGTAAAGTGCCAAGGAGTAAAATGTCCTGCTATATATGTATGATAGTTTAAAATCTATCAAAGAATAAGATGGGATGATGAATAAATCAAAGATAGATGGACAGATAGATGATCGAGCATAATGGTCATCACACAACATAGGTGGTGGCCACATGTGTATCTACTTACAATTCTGACTCTTATATAGGTTCGAAAAATTTCATAATAACACGTGGGGAGATTATATATTCAACTGAGAATATGGAAGGATGGCTAAAAATTATAAGTCTGAACTATAATTTAAAAATCCACAAAAATAAATAGGATGAAGGAAATTGAGAACAGTTTGAAACTGAGCAAGGTGAATTACATGTCATGGTCCCTGGGACTCCCAACCTACCATGAGCCTGGGCATGAAAATGATGTTCCACTTCAAACCATAACTAAATTCAAACCATAGTGAATTGTAAATAGCAGCTGTCTTAGAAGCACAGATTTACCCAGTTAACTATTTAATAGATGGAGTTTAACAATTTCACTGACTGATTTTATGAATTATATAATTACAAATGAACCTAAATTCTCTTACATCTTACAGGAGAAAAACCTTGAGAAATAATTATATGAAAACAACACTCTTAATACTATATGTTAAAATTAATTTTTTTAAACTGTAAAACCATTAGACTTTTTAGCAGTTAAAATGAATCAAGGCCAGGATCAGTGCAATAAGGAAGCAAGCAAATAAATACTAGATAACTCCTTCCACCTTCCATTCAGAGTCACCCTGGGAATCTGAAAAGCATTTGGTAGAAATGTCCAAGGCTGGTTTTGTCATTATGGAATGGCCAAGTCATAAAAAGCATCAGTCTCAATTCATATCGCCAGATACCCCAGTATATAAACCTGGGTTGTCCATCTTTGATGCTTCTTTTTCTGTCATCCCCATATCTAGTCCATCATCAGATTCAGGAAAATCTTCCTTCTCAATACCTCTGGGATCGCCCCCCACCTCTGTCTACTGCCAGCATGCAGACGACTGTCAGCTCTCATCTCACCTCAGCCATGCCCCCCAGCCCAGCTCATTCTCAACTCTTCAACCAGTGTAACCTAAACTACATTTAATCCTGTCATCCTCCTGCTTAAAACACTTCCCTTTGGTCTTAGGGTCAGCCTCATGGGACAGCCTGGCTGTGGGGCTGTGCACTTTGGCCTGGCCCCTGCTGTTCTGCTGGGCTCCCGTCTTGCAGGCCACACTGGCCTCCATTCCACCCCTCTAGTTTTCCCAGGCTCTTCACTACCACAGAGCCTTTACACATGTGACTCTTCTGCCTAGGAGGAACTTCCAAATCCATTTTCTTCCCTTTGCCTCTTTACCCTCTAGATCTTCACCAAAATGTAATTTCCACAGGGAAGCCCTCCCTTCTTCAAATCAATCAATCAAATGTCAAAGTTTAAAAACAAAGAGAATTTTAAAAGCTGGAAGAAACAAGTAGTTATGTAAAAGGGAAACACCATAAGGCTATCAGCTGATTTTTCAGTAGAAATGTTGCAGGCTAAAAGGGAGTGACATTATATATATTCAAAGCTCTGAAAGAAAAAAACCTGTAACCAAGAATACTCTATCTGGCAAAATTATCATTCAGTATTGAGGGAGAAATAGTTCACCCAACAAAAATGTTGAAGGCATTCATCACCACTGAACCTGACTTAAAAGAAATGTTAAAAGGACCCCTTTAAACGGAAAAGAAAGGGCCATAATTAGAATACTATGAAAGGAAAGATTAACAAAATAAAAATTTCTAAAAAGATGTGCACATACATAAAATGGTGAGTGGAAGAGTAAAATAAAGTTCTTTCAGAATGTGTTCAAAATTAAATGACTATCACCTCAATATAAACTATTATATACTTAGGAAAACCTGTAATAGATACACACAAAAAGAGAAAGAAAGCCAGGCATAACACTAAAAAAAGTAAAAAACAAAACAAAACAAAACAAACAAGGACAGAGAACAAGATAAGAAGAAAAGAATAGAAGACTAACAGGAAAACAATGAGAAAACAACAAAATGGTAGTACTTATCAATAATTACTTGTAATATAAATGGTCTGAGGGCTCTAATCAAAAGACATGGGTAACTGAATGGATAAAAAAGAACAATACCCATCTACATGCTTCGTAAAAAGAGACCCACTTCAGACCTAAAGACACATATAGACTGAAGTGAAGGGGTGGAAAATGGTGTTTCATGTAAATGGAAGTGGGAAAAAAAAAAAAAGCCAGGGTAGCATATTTATATCAAAGCAGACTTAAAAAAAAAAAAAAGGCTGTAATGAGGCAAAGAGGCCACTACACAATGATAACCGGATCAACCCATCAAAAGGATATGTTAAATATCTATGCATACAACAATGAACCACCTAAATACAGAAAGCAAATATTAACAGACATAAAGGAAGAAACTGACAGAAATACAGTAACAATAGGGGACTTTAGTACTCCACTAACATCTGTGGATAGATCATACAACAGAAAATCAGTAAGAAAACAGAGGCTTTGAATAACACATTACACCAGATGGACTTAACAGATATATACAGAACATTCCATCCAAAAACAGTACAATCACATTCTTTTCAAGTGCTTATGGTACGTTCTCCAGGATAGATCACATGTTAGTCCTTAAAACAAGTCTCAATAAATTTAAGAACAGTGAAATAATATCTAGCATCCTTTCCAACCACATAGTATCAAACTAGAAATCAATTAAAAGGAAAAAAAAAACTTGTAAAAACCACAAATATGTGGAGGCTAACCCAATGAACCACCAATGAGTCAACAAAGAAACCAAAGAGGAGATAAAAAAAAATACCTAGAGAAACTTGAAGATGAAAACACTGGTCTAAAATCTTTGGGACACAGTGAAAGTAGTTCCAAGAGGGAAATTTATAGTGATAGAGACCTATCTCTAAAAACAAGAAAAATCCTGACCATCTGATCTGACCTTACACCTATAGGACCTAGAAAAAGAAAAACAAATGAAACCCAAAATTAGTAGAAAAAAGAAATAATAAAGAGCAGAAATAAAAGAAATAGAGACAAAAAACACAATAGAAAAGATCACTGAAACCAAGAGCTATTTCTTTGAAAATATAACAAAATTGATAAACCTTTACCCAGATTCATTAAGAAAAAAAGACCCAAGTAAGTAAAATCAGAAATGACAAAGAATTAACAACTGATGGCACAGAAATATGAGAGCCCTATTAAAAATTCTATGCCAACTAATTGGACAATCTAGAAAAAATGGATAAATTCCTAGAAACATATAATCTTCCAAAATTTAATCGGGAAGAAAGAAAATCTCAACAGATTGATAATGAGTATGAAATTCAATAGTTCAATAATTATTCAATAATTAACCAAAAGTTCCCAACAAAGACAATTCCACAAGGATTCACAGTGAATTCTACCACACATTTAAAGGAGAGTTAATACCTACTCTTCTCAAATTATTAGAAGGAAACAGAAGGAAAGCTTCCAAATATATTATACAGGGCCAGCCTTACTCTAGTACCAAAGCCAGACAAAGGCACTAGACAACACCAAAAAACAGCTACAGGCCTATATCCCTGATAAACACAGAGGCCTAAATCCTCAACGAAATATTAACAAACTGAACTCAACAATACATTAAAAGGATCATGCACCATGGTGAAGGAGGATTTATTCTAGAGATTCTAGGATGGTTTAACACCTAGAGAAACCAATCAATGATACCACATCAACTAAATGAAGGATAAAAATTGCATGATCTTCTCAATAGATACAGATAAAGCATTTAACGAAATCCAACATCTATTCATGATAAAAACTCTCAACAAAGTGGATATAGAGGAAACCTCAACCTAATAAAAGCTATATATGACAAACACAATTAACATTACATTCAGTATTAAAAACTTGAGAGCTTTACCTCTAAGATCAGAAACATGACAAGGATGTCCACTCTTACCATTTTTATTCAACATAGTAGCAGAAGTCCTCCCAGCCATCAAACAAGAAGTAAAATATATCCAGATGATGAGGAAGAAGTCAGACTGTCAGTATTTGCGAGGGCATACTATACATAGAAAACCCTAAAGAGGGCGCCTGGGTGGCTCAGTGGGTTAAAGCCTCTGCTTTCAGCTCAGGTCATGATCTCAGCATCCTGGGATCGAGGCCCGCATCAGGCTCTCTGCTCAGCAGGGAGCCTGCTTCCTCCTCTCCCTGTCTCTGCCTGCCTCTCTGCCTACTTGTAATCTGTGTGTGTCAAATAAATAAATAAAATCTTAAAAAAAAACCCTAAAGATTCCATCAAAAGCTATTAAAAGTAACGAATGAACTCAATAAAGTTGCAGGATACAAAATATACAAACATCTGTTACCTTTCTACAAAGAAACAGAAAAAGAAATTAAGAAAAGTCCATTAACAGTTGCATCAAAAAGAATAAAATACCTGGGACTAAATTTAACTAAGGAAATGAAAGATCTATAGTCTGAAAACTGCAAAAACACTGATGAAAGAAGACAACACAAACAAATGGAAAATTATTCCATGCTCATGGATTGAAAGAACAATGTTAAACTGTGCATACTACCCATGGCAATCTACAGCCTCAGTGCAATCTCTATCAAAATACAAATAGCCTTTTTCACAGAATTGCAACAAATACTAAAATTTGTATGGAACCACAAAAGGCCCTGAATAGCCAAAGCAATCTTAACAAACAAATCTGAAGGTATCACAATCCCAGATTTCAAGACATGCTACAAAGCTATAATAATTACAACAGTATGATAATGGCACAAAAAAAACAGACACCTGTTTGGAACAGCATAAGGAAGCCCAGAAAAAAACCTACACTTGCATGGTTGATTAGTCTATGACAAAGGAGGCAAGAATACACGATGGGAAAAGACAGTCTCTCTAATAAATGATGTTGAAAAAACGGGACTGTAAAGTCAGCCCTGTGTGTCAACTATACTTCCATTAAAACAAAATAAATATAAAAAGTGATATAAAATGTCACATAACCTCAGCTGATAAAGCAAGGATGGGGTTTGAGAGGACAGACTCTAATTTTGAAAGTTCTACTGTGGGTAAAATGCTATCAAATAGCACTGCATGATATAGAGAAATTGTTGGTGAAAGGAAATGTCAATCACTGGGGCAAACTTCATTGTTGTCTCATTTTAAGAAATTGCCACAGCCACTCCAGCCTTCAGCGACCACCACACTTGAACAGCCATCGATACTACGGCAAGACCCTCCACCAGCAAAAAAATTACCATTCACTGAAAGCTCAGAGGATGGTTAGCAGTTTTTAGAAATAAGGTATTTTTATGAATGAAAGACCTTAATGTGTGGCAGGAAACCATCAAAATCCTAGAGGAGAACACAGGCAGAAACCTCTCTGACCTTGGCCGTAGCAACTTGTTAGACACATTACGAAAGGCAAGGGAAACAAAAGCAAAAACGAACTACTGGGACTTCATCAAGATAAAAATCTTCTGCACAGCAAAGGAAACAATCGACAGAACTAAAAGGCACCTATGGGAGAATGGGAGAAGATATTTGCAAATGACAAATCTGATAAAGGGTTAGTATCCAAAATACATAAAGAACTTGACAAACTCAACACCCCAAAACCAGATAACCCAGCTAAGAAATGGACAGAAGACATGGATACTTTTCCAAAAAAGACATCCAGATGGCTGAGACACACATCATCTTATACCTGTGAGGATGGCTAAAATCAATAATACAAGAAACAACAGGTGTTGTCAAGGATGCAGAGAAAGGGGAATGCTCTTACACTGTGGGGAATGGGAATGGGAACTGGTTCAGCCACTCTGGAAAACAGTATGGACGTCCCTCTAAAAGTTAAAAGTAGAACCACCCCCATGATCCAGCAATTACACTACTCAGTATTCACACAAAGGATACAAAAATACAAATTTGGAAGGATACATGCACCCTGATGTTTATAGCAGCATTATCTACAATAGCCAAACTATGGAGAAAGCCCAAATATCCATCGACTGATGAATAGTTAAAGAAGATGTGGTATATATACAATAGAATATTACTCAGCCATCAAAAAGAATGAAATCTTGCCATCTGCCACGACACAGATAGAGTTAGAGTCTATCATGCTAAGTTAAACAAACCAGTCCGAGAAGGACAAATACCATAGGACTCCACTCCTATGTGGAGTTTAAGAAAAAAAAAAAAAACCAAACAGATGATCGTGTGGGAATGGGTAAAGAAAAAAAGGAGAGAGGAGGGAATCAAGCCATAAGAGACTCTTAAGATAGAAAACAAAGTGAGGGGTGATGGAGGGAGGTGAGTGGGGGAGGGGCTAGATAGATGATGGGCATTAAAGGAGGGGACTTGTTAGGATGAGCACTAGCTGTTGTATGTTAGTGATGACTCACTGGATTCTACTCCAGAAACCCACACTGCACAGTATGTTAACTACCTAAAATTTAGATAGATAGATAGATAATTTTTAAATTAAGGTATGTACATTGCTTTTTAGACATAATGCTACTACACTTAACAGAAAGTAGTACAGTATAAACATAACTTTTACACACATTGGGAGACCCAGTAATTCACTAGACTTGCTTTATTGAGACAGTCACTTCATTGCAGTGGTCTGGAGCCAAGCCTGCAATATCTCCAAAGTAGGTGTGTATATTGTTTGTTTTCATGTCACCCTCACCCCCAAATATTATGAAAAGGGGTAAAACTCTGGTTACAATGAAGACAAATACTATTCTCTAAAATAATTCATATAGCTTGCAAAGTCAACCTATTAAGAAGTGTTTTCTTTTTAAGATTGAACATACCTGATCAACAACTTCAAGACAAAGCTGAAGGCTTTTGTGTGTGTGACAGACTTCAGTGATGTGGTGCTGAGTGCCAGATGAGAGATAGAATCTCAGGAACAGAGTCATTTGAGACCCTCCCTTCATTTACATGTAATAAGAAGGACAGTGTGAGTGGTATAACACAGAATTTCTTTGATCATCTTTCTTTACTGAAGATACTTTGATGAGTATTTCCTTGGATGCTAAAAGTATTTGATGCATAGATCAAAGATGTTTTCTGTCTACTCTATTTTCAAAAACTACTTGATGACACACTTCTCAAAATTCCCACCCAAACAGCAAACCAACACCGAACAGCGTTCTTCAAACATGACAACAAAATACCCCCATGCAACATTCTGGATACCTGTCCTCAGTGATCAGCTTTACACAGCTCCTAAACCATGGGCCAGCTGCTGCTCCCGTTTTCAGGTGTGGATTCTCAAAATACTGGAGCACCAAGACAAAGGAGAAACTGCATACATGCCAATCTTGACACTGGTATCACATCTCTTTTGATGAGCCTAACATACTTGATACAGGAACTAGTTTTATGAGCCTAACATACTTGATACAGCATCATCTCTCCCTTTTTATCCTAAACTTAAGATATTACTTTCATCAAAGCAACATGCATTCGTCCAATACAGATGATAATGCATATCAACTTTTCATATTACACAAGATGAAAAAGAAAAATCTCAAGTTGTTTTGTTTTGTTTTNTTGTTTTGTTTTGTTTTTAGGTAATTTGCCATATGCCAAATAGGAACATATTTTTATCTCCTCTCTGCTCTGGTATTTTCTGGGAAAAAATCTAAGCATCCCTCTTCTGTGCAAGGCCGGATCTAATATGTTTGGGTATCACTCGTATCCCTCAGTCAACATTTTCTTCGCTCAGGGCATTGGCCCCACGGCCAGCGTGCGCTGGGAAGAGCCATGACAAAGCAGCACTCATTAGATAGCCAGTGATAATTCCCTTTTTTATCTTTTTCTTGTGGAAACACACAATTCAAGATGCCATTCAGGTTTGCACTGTTTATCCTTTTTTCCCTTGTCCAGTTTCTCTTTTAATGGCTTTCAAATACCTACAATGCAAGCACCACTTGGCTTCATACCTGGCACACAGTGAGTATTCTAGTATGGAAATATGATCATGGCTTTCCAAGTCCGACATGAATCAAAATTGCCTTGAGGGCTTGTTAAAATAGGTTGGGAGCACCCCCTCGAGTTTCTGATTCACTAGGTCTGGGTGGAACCTAGAATTTGGATCTCAAGCAAGTTCCCAGAGAAGGCCAAGGCTGTGGATATGGGGGCCATGCTATAGTGTCTGGGGATCCCCCACTCAGAGTACACTGGGCACCAGCAACTTTGCTGACACCTGGGAGCCTGTCAAAACTACCAACTCCCGGACCCCCTGAATAAGAATCTATATTTTAACAGTTAATCTCCAGGTGATTTTAACATCACAGTTTGAGAAGCACGGATTTAAGTGGAAAATCTTAGGCTTGCCAACAGATGTATTAATATCTCCACTTCCAGTTGTATAAACCCGAGGAATTTCTGAGCTTCACTGAGTCTCAGTTTTCTAATGGGTAAATGGGGACCTATACCTACTCTTCAGAATCTATGAAGATGAAATGAAGTCACGTGTGCAAAATGCCACACCCAGTAGGTTCCAGGCTTGTCTTTTTTTTTTTTTTTAAAGATTTTATTTACTTATTTGAGAGAGAAAGAGAGGGCAAGTACAGTCAGGAGGGGAGCACCAGAGAGAGAGAGAAAGCAGCAGACTCCCCACTGAGCAGGGAGCCCGATGTGGGGCTTGATCCCAGGACCCTGACAGGATCATAACCTGAGCCAAAAGCAGACTCTTAATTGACTGAGCCACCCAGGCATCCCTAGGCTTGTCTTTTACCAGAATCGCCTGGAAGGTTTGTGAAAGCACACTGCCAGGCTCCACCCCCATAATTTCTGTTTCAATAGATCTGGGTTGGGGCCTGAGAATTTGTGTTTCTAACAAGTTCCCTGTGAGGCTGACACTGCTGACCCAGTGACCTTTCCTTGAGAACCACTGGACTAGCCCATAGAGGGCACCCAGATAATGCTGATTCCCTTAGCCTTCTCTCTCTCACAGATGTGTCCTCTTTGTCAAGAATCTGGATTCAGGGATATTTATATTGTTTATTATTTCAGTACCGATTTTAGTCTACAAAATCATTTCCTTTAAAGCCTACATTGAGCATATGTGGTGTGTTTCTCACTTTTTAGCTGTCATTCACTTAGCCTGTGTCCCCTCACTGCTCAGTGACAGAGAGAAATATACCAATAGAAAGAAATATACCAATCAGAAAGAAATTTGGCTTGTGGTTTCTTGCTCTTAAAGAATTGCCATGGACTGATGTCACTTCTGCAAAACACTTTTATGTGTAAACTCCTATGCCTGCTAGATCTTGTCAGGGAATGAAGGAATTGCAAAGATCCCAGTTTCCCACTCCTATTCCACTAGTGCTCAACAGAGTCATTCAAGTGTTTAACGACACTGGGGGTTCATTTGCACTGCCATTAGTCTAAGACAGAAGCAATCAGCAGGACCTTCGCATCATAAATCAGGCCCTTTGATAGCTACAGCCGAGATAGTACAGCACAAAGGAAATATTATTAATAATGAGAGAACAGAAGAGTAAAACAGCTTTATCACTGTGTGTCCTGAGGTTCTGAAAACGCTGTTCAGTAGAATCTTTGTTTACATTTTGTGATCACCTCCAGGAGAAAAAAGGCATGGCTAATTGCTATCTCACTCTCTAATTCAACTCCAGAAATATCAGCTGAGCCTAAGAAACAAAGATGGTTATAACACAGTCCCTGTTTTCCAATGATTTCCTATATAACAGGGGGCAAAAAAAAGTACTGTCACAATGCATCTATTCATTAAGAGTTTGTCGAGTGTATACTATATATAGTGTATACTATACACTATACTGTATACTATACACTATACTATACACTATATACAGTATACAAGTGTATACTATATATAGGTCATGCTTTAGGCACTGGGGATGTGTCAGAGAACAAAAGAGAGGGTCTCAGTAAGCTGGTTCAGAAGTGCCAAAGATTGCATTTTGCAAGGGGTGAGATGCTGAGGGTTAAAAAATAAGTTGAGGGCATTCCATAACATGACACCAAATAACAACCCACACCACAGAAATATAATTGTAAGAAACTATTATGAAAAAGTATATTTCAACAAACTGGACAACCTAGAAGAATGGATAAAGTCCTAGAAACATATAATCTCCCAAAACTGAAGCAGGAATACAAAATTTGAAGAGACCAGTTACCAGCAGGGCAATTGAATCAGTAATCACAAAACTCCCAATGCCACCATCAACAAAAAGTCCAACACGAGACATCTTCACAGGCTAATTTTACTGGACATTTAAAGAACTGACATATCTTCTCAAACTGTTCCAAAAAATAGAAAAGGAAGGAAAACTTCCAAATTCATTCAATGAAGCCTGCATTACCCTGATACCAAAACCAGATAAAGACACCATAAAAAAGACAACTACAGGGTGCCTGGGTGGCTCAGTGGGTTAAGCCTTCAGCTCAGGTCATGATCTCAGGGTCCTGGGATTGAGTCTCACATTGGGCTCTCTGATCAGCAGGGAGCCTGCTTCCTCCTCTCTGTCTGCCTGCCTCTCTGCCTACTTGTGATCTCTCTGTCAAATAAATTAATTTAAAAAAATCTGGGGAAAAAAAGACAACTATAGGACAGGATCTCTGATGAACATAGATGCAAAAATCCTCAACAAAATAAAAGCAAACCAAATTCAGCAATGCATTAAAAAATTCAGGGGTGCCTGGGTGGCTCAGTTGGTTAAGCGTCTGCTTCAGCTCAGGTCATGATCCCAGTGTCCTGGCATTGAGCCCTGTGGCAAGCTCCTTGCTCAGCTCCTTGCTCCCCCTGCTCTTGCACTCTCGCTTGCTTACTCTCCCTCTTAAATAAATAAAATCTTTTTTAAAAAATTCATCTACCACTATCAAATGGGACTTATTCCTGGGATGCAAGGGTGTTACAATATTCACAAATCTATGTGGTACACATCAGTAAGAGAAAAAAATAAGAACCATAGGATTATATCAACAGACACAGAAGAGCATTTGACAAAGTACCACATCCAATCATGATAAAAACGCTCAACAAATACTAGGAATAAAATTAACTGAAGAGGTAAAATACCTGTACTCTGAAAACTATAAAACACTGATGAAAGAAACTGGAGATGACACTAAAACAGGGACACATCACTTTGGAGCGGCAAGATGGCGGAGGAGTAGGAGACCGATTATCAT